>JAZEWT010000036.1:393758-407017 GCA_036362905.1 Mordacia mordax | reverse complement strand
AGGACGAGGTGGTGGTGGTGGTGCAGGAGGACGAGGTGGTGGTTGTGGTTGTGCAGGAGGACGAGCTGGTGGTTGTGGTGGTGCAGGAGGACGAGGAGGTGGTGGTTGTTGTCGATCTCACTTCTGTGGGAGAACTGGCGAGACATCGAACCGCGGCGCGGTCACCATGAGCTCTGCACGCGTGAGTGCCGGCTCTGTGACCGCCCACTCACGCCGCCCTGGCGCTTGTGTTCACTTACCCGGGCCACGTGTTACCCGTGTTGTGTCAACGTGCCTTACACCTGTGTGTTTACATTGTTGTATGTTGTCATGTGGTTATTGCAGTGGCGTCATAAAGTCTCCAAATGATCGTGGTGTGTTGCCTGTTGTGTAATGTGGTGTGACTTGTGTTGCGTGATCTGTGTTCCGTCTGTGCTGCGTTACCTGTTATATATTTGTGTTGCTTGTGTTATGTAATGTGTCGTGTGTATAATCTGTGTTACACGCGTTGCATAATAGTTGTGTTGCATCACCTGTATTGTGTAAACGTGTTCTATGTAATTGAACAGTTGTGTTGCCTGGAGTGTAACCGCTGCGTTACATGGGTTGTGAAACCTCAGTGTTGTGTTACCTGTGTAACACAGGTAGCAGTGTATGTCACTGTTGGGTTTGAATACTTAACGTAGCGCCTTAGTCTGAGTGCACCTTTGCGGGATGATCCAGATGCCCTGTGATGCACGTTCCATTCTCTATGGCTAAACAATAAAGCTTGCATTCATAGAGCGCTTTTCACCCGAGGGTCACAAAGCGCTTCACAAGAGGTGCGGAGAGAACGGCACAGGTCAACAACAACAACGGCACCAGACCTGAAAATCATCAGCGGCAGTAGCATATTGTGCCGAACTCGACGGACCCTGATCGATCATGTCTACGAACCGCAGCCCACAGAGTTCTGCTACTGCCTGGGTTCTCTCAATCGTTGCCACCTCAAGGCCCACTTGGGTCTGGGTCTCCACGAACCACCGATTGAGATTGGCAGTGACACTGTAGCCGCGCGCAGACCTTCAGCGTAGGCACGGCCACCGCAGTTTTTGGGTCTCCATCCAGAAGACATGAAACTGGTTCCGTGCAAATGTTCGCGATCCATCCTTGAGTCCGAACCAGTTTTTAAAAGAATGCAACGAGTGTTATGACAAACCTTTTACTCTCTGCTCAGACTTGCTTACTGCGTAATCGTTTGTATTAGGTTGTCGTTACATGTTTGTGTTATGTTACTTGTATCCATTATGTGATCCAATAGTATATCTGCTACGTGATTACGTGTGCATGTTTTAAGTGCCACTTGGGGGGGGGGTGTTCTGGGTGGGTCACTATATAATTACTCATCCCCATCATGAGAATGGAATTTCCATCACAGGCTGTAACAGGATTCGAGGATACCGCAATGCGCTTGCAACAAAAGAATGCAACACTTGCGGCAATAATAGCGCCGTGTGGGACCTTGAAAAAGATCAATATATGGTAGATGTGACGCTTAGGGCAATGGCTCAGTTGAGGGCTGCCTTAGACGATTATCATCCACGATTTCCTACTCCGATATGAGTCATGAGCAGGAATTGAACTCGTCTCGTCAGCTTACAGCGCAGTGTGCTAATCACGACTGCCGCTCCACACACAACAGAACGTGAACCCCTCTGACCACCTGCGAGAATCGTTACCCTCTGTGTGTGTGTGGTTGCGGTGTTCCCACAGGCTGAGCTCGACTCCTCGCTCCGCCGGGGCCCTATCAAAAAGCAGAAGGTCTCGGAGTTAGCGCCGTCCGTGCTGACCGCCGAGGGGCCCGTCCACAGCATTGCATCTTCGGCCATACGGACGCGGCTGCGCAGGCGCCAGGCCGTGTCGCCGACGCCAGCAGAGATCGGTGCCCATCAGGGTCAAGGTGAACTCCTCGCACTCGGTGATGGAGCCAAGGCGTAGCGCCACAGGTTCGAGGGTTCAATTCCGCCAGTCGCCCTGGTTAATACAACATGGCTTTATTAACCTTTCATATACAGATGTACAAATGATCGTACTTATGATTGTGCTTCCATAAGACACTATTTATTGCAGTATGCAGTACACTGCATGCAGTATAACAGGAAATATGTTTCGACTTTAGGTTTTATAAACTGTATATATCTACAACTGCACGTATATGTCCACATTCTGAAAGATTCGAGTGCATCATTGCATCGTATACAGTACAATATAGTATTAAATACTGCATTGTGTTCGGTCTTGCTAATAAGTCTACTTATGAAACTTTGTACCAGAACCTGTTTGTAACCTAAGGACTCCCTGTAGCACTCACGGCCTATTTCACAGTGAGCGTGAAAGTTTCCGTGACGTTCGGCATGAGCAGGCGAGCAGGTCATTGAAGTCTAATCAGATTTTACTTGTTGTTCTGCAACGATGTGTACGTAAAAAAACCCCCCAAAAAATATTATTGCTGCTGATTTTCCGTTCTGGTACCATGGTTGTTGACATTCGCTCTGCAGTTCTGTGAAGCGCTTTGTGACTGTGACATAATTATTATTATTGTGTGCCGGTGTCAGAGTCACAGCGCTTCACAGAGCTGCACATCTTCCAAATTAAAGTTTCTTTACGTGCCCCGGCTCTCCGTGCAGTCTGTATCAGCTCATTGTCGTGGGCCTGCACCTGAATGCAGTGAGACGTCATTGTGACCCTCACGCAGGAGTCGGTGCAAAGCGGGGCGTAACGCGCAGCCGCCCCCGTAAAGCGGCCCCGGATCCGAAGCAGTTGTCGGCACCACTGACCGTCGCCGTGGACATCGCTGCAGCCGTGAAAGGCCCAGCTCCTCCGTGCCCTACGGCCATCACAAACAACGCCACGGCCAGTGTTAACTCCAGCAGCAATATCATCAGTAGTGACAGCAGCGATTCCGAAGTGGAGGTGAGTGCAGGTGGAGAGGTGACCGGTGGGGTAATGGGTTGCTCCCTCTCGTCCCACAAAATGTTCAGAACTTCGACCGTGATCCTTCTTTCCCCTGGAAAATGTGACCTTTAAAAATGGTTATCAGATTATACATGACCTTCCCCTTTGTTAACACGGCAATCCATAGACCATCCACATCATTCGGATTAATCCTCCTCCACTAATACAGTATTCACTGTAAACCCAGGGTGATTTTTCCGTAACTAAATTTGACTTTGGTTTTTAAAATAATTTGTCCGAGCCAACTTTTGTTACATGAAATCCATAATTTATTATTGATTTATATTTGTTTAATTGTTTTTGTTATTCTCATGACCAGGTCGCTCTTGCAAATGTAGTCTCTTGAGTACTCGCCCGATGGAAACAAATATAAACGTGATCTTGGTGTGGGGGTAATGAAGCGCTGGTGCGATGTTGTTATGTGGGAACCCTCCTCAGACCGGCATGGAGCAGCTGACACCATACGAGCACAAGAGACTTATGAACATCAGAGAGAACATCAAGTTCCTTGCTGATATCAACATCCGACAGGTGGCAGCACTCGCCTGCAGGGCCGTGACGCATTGCCCAGGGCGTTGGGATGTCTCGCGTTGACACTGAAGTGTGTCTGTGTGTGTGTTTGTGGAGCGGTGGCTCAACAGTTAGTGCGCTAGGCTACAAGCCCGGTGACCTGACTTCGAACACAAGTGGCGATTTACTGAACCGGTCTGCCTGAAATGAGTACCTAGTGTAAACATTGCCACTAGGGAGACAAAGGCGGCCGGGTGTGGTGCTAGTCATCCACCTCCTCGTGTCCTGTGTCGACCTTCATATGTGCTCGCTAAGGGCACTTGACCCTGCGGTCTGCTGAGGCAATACAGGGGATGTTTATCTTTGTGTATGTGTCTGTGTGTGTGTCTGGGAGTGGTAGCTCCGTTAGCGCGCTGTGCTACAAACCTGGTCACGCAAGTTAAACTCCCGCTTACAGCAAACACCAGCGGTGATTTTTTGAACCAGTCCTGGGCCTCCCCAAGGTCGACTCAGCCTCAAATGAGTACCTAATTCCGTATGTCAACATTTCCACGAGCGAGACAAAAGCGACCAGGCGTGTTGTAGCCACCCAACCCCTCATGCCATGTCAGCTATTATAAGTGCTTGCTAACAACACTTGACCCTAGAGTATCTTAACGTTATATGGGGGATCTTTGTCTTTTTGTCTTTGTGCATATCTGTGTGCATGTGCGTGTGCGATCAACGGATGGCTCTCTCTTGGCCAACCATGTTATGTATGCTGATGTTCTGGTACTTGCCGCTCACTCTGAGGTGGATTTGGGGGGCTTTGCTGTTGAACCTGGTGCATACCATAAAGAAGTGGGGTCTTTCCGTCAGTCCCACCAAAACTAAGTACCTGTCTGGTATTTTATGCCATCAAACACTCCACCCCCTCATTTGTCCATGAGTGATGGGGCAGTTGGGGAGAGTGTGGTGAAGTTTCCATATCTAGTCAATGTGCTTATGGCCAGTTATGGTTTAGCGGCGGAGGTTTCACTCTGAATCAGTCGGCCAGCATTATCTTTTCATCGGCTGCCTGGCCTGTCAATCCACACAAGGCTTCAGGTCTTCTTAGCTGCAGTGATGCCCGGTATTCTCTATGCTTGCGAGACGTGGACCCGCTTGGCGGAACATCTCCACCGTTTCAAAACTTTCTAGTTGGCCTGCCTCTGATCCATCCTGGGTTTTAGCACGTTGGATTGTGTGAGGAACTCTCAAATTCTTGAAAGATCTGGATAGGGTCCCATAGGCTAGCGAGGCTGCTGCATGCTCAGCCATCGCATGCCCAGTCAGCTTCTGTTTGGCCGGATAGAGAGGGCTAAACAGGCGTGGCACGGGCTGGAGAAGAGATGGACTGATGTGTTGCTGAGGGATGTAGAGGTTGATAGGACTTTCTAATGGCTGGCCTCAGCGGTGTCAACATCGACCTCTGTGAAGGAAATTCCAGAAATATGTGGACAAAGTCATATTGGTGAGCTCCTCTGGCAAGCTCGGCTGCGGTGGGTTGGTCATGTAGCCCGTATGCCTAGCCACCGCATGCCCAGCCATAACATGCCTAAGCTGCTTCTGTTTTGCTGGATAGAGGTGGTTAAACTGCCATGGCATTGGCTGGCTGGAGAAGAGACGGACTGATGTAGCACAGGAGGACCTGGAGTTGAGTGGACTTGCTGAGGACTGGTACCAGCGGTGTTAAGATCGAATTCTGTGGAGGAGGGTCGTGAAGGACGCTACGAGGCAGTTGAAGGTAGTCGCCTTCCAACAGCGGTGGAGGGTAGAGGAGCAATGCTCACAACAATGAGCGGAGCGCGGGATGGCTTAAGCAAGTTGGCAGTCGGGAGCGCAGGTCGTGCATTCGCCTGTCATCTCAGTTAGGCAACCCATAACACTGGGTTCTGTCCTGTGACCACTTGTCGGCAATCCTTCAACACTTCACTTGGCTTCAAAGTGCATATGGCCTGGCATAAGCGCCGTGGTGACGTCACCGCAACTCAGTAACGAATGGCGATTATTGCTGTGTGCTTATTTGTGTCTGTTTTTTCACCCTTTCACGCAGGCGGTAGAGAATCTAAAAGAAGTAAATAAACGCCCACACAGGTGTGTTCACGGTCACCTGTTTTGTGGAGCTTACTCCACGTTGGTCCATGCTTTTTAAAAATTACATTAGTTGCTTGGGGCGGCACAGTGGCCCAGTGGGTAGCGCTGTCGCCTCACAGCAAGAACTCCCGGGTTCGAATCTCGGCTCGGGTGCCTTTCTGTGTGGAGTTTGCATGTTCTCCCAGTGTCCGCGTGTGTTTTCGCCAGGCACTCCGGTTTCGTCCCACAGTCCAAAACCATGCTGCTGCATAGGTTAATTGGCTTGCAGACTAAATTGCCTGCAGTGCCCGGTGATTGACTGGCGTCTCATTGTAGGTATATCCCTGCCTTGCGCCCTGTGTCTGCCAGGATAGGCTCCGGCTCACCGTGACCCTGTACAGGACTGAGCGGTTTCTGACAATGCGATAAGATGAGATTAGTTTGACATACGAGAGCCACACTGAGTCTCAGTAATGTTTCCAGAGTAACTCCTGTTATATTAAGTTGTTAGACCAACACCAATGGCACTGCGTGTCATTCAAATTAATTTTATCCATTTTGTAAAGATGAATATTTTGCCACCGAATGTTTGTTTGCAGGGACATTTAAACCGCTGGGGAGTTGACACGTTTTGTTGTTGTTGACAAAAACCATCTGCCATCATCAACCACAAGAAACACCTCTTTCAAGATTCAAACATCGCACCTCTTGACTTTGACATGCCTCCTCAAAGACAATGGTGTAAACATCACCTGCATTAGGACATCAGCAGGCAATGGGCACATTTTCGTCATGAATCTACAATTAAAGCCAAGCAACAATTTTACGATTGCGGCTAAGAAATTTAAACTTTGGATTTGTACAGTCAACCACTGTAGTCTGGTCCTTCAACAGAGGACTAAAAAAAAATGCACAAACTTTGTGGAAATGCTCTTGTTATGGTAAACAGACCACGATATTGGCATTCAGCTCCGACTTATATTGCTGCCAGCGTCCTCGAGAATAGATTAGAATTGCATGTTTTAATCTATGAGAAGAAACTGAAGAACCCAGACAATAATAATTGCACTTCTAGAGTGCTTTTCACCCGAGGGTCACAAAGCGTTGCACAGAATAGCGACATAAGAATAGCAAATCGGCAACAATAACGGTTTTTTGTTTTTTTTTGTTACTGATCTGAGCTGTGGAGAGAACGGCATGTCAACAACAACGTTGCAACAGTCCAGCTGAAAATCAGATAATGGCTATAATTATAGAAGGATATAAAATAAGCGATGAAAAATAATTATTCAGCAAACAAGGAAGGAAAAAACAGTGAGCCGCATCTAAGCATTCTTAACACAGGGGGAGGACATACAACCTGCACACAGACTGGCACCTGAGTCGGGAATTATAGACGGGCATTATTTTCCATTAGGCACGAGACTTAACACTGCACCTTCTGAATGTGACCGTTTCCATGACACCCAGGCCCCGAGTGAAGGTGACGCAGCCTCCGCCGCCACCGCGCGTGCCATCCCGCCGCCTACGTAGGCTGGACCCATCGGATGTGCCGTTGCCCGAGAAGCAGGTCTCATCCACCCCAGCTGAGCCCTGCATGGTTAGTGAGTCGCACATGGCATGAGGTCATTGTCATCCTGGTTTTCACGTTAATGCTTTCGTATTTTTTATTTCAAATGTTTTCGTCCACCTATAACCGCACTTGCAGCACTAAAGTCATGCCGCCGCCGCTGCTGCAAGTGTCCGAAGTCTGCCTTTATGAACTCAAATTAGGTGTCTTCCTGATTAGGTTTCGCCTTTGCGTCTCTGGCTTATTGTCTTCAAATGAACGCTTATCAACATTGAATGAATATGCACACGCTAAAACGTGTACTGATTAGGCCACACATTCTCTACCCCATTTGCTCCACACATTTGGTTTCCTTTCAACTTTCTACACTTTGGTCCTGTGCGTGCGTTTACGTTCCTTGTGATTTTCTATGTTGTTGCCCCGGTCAGTTAGAACGTGTTTTAAATCACAGGAGCCCCGCATCCAGAGCTTGCAAGCTCACTGACTATTTAATGCTGTAATAATAAACACATATTTTTAGGCTCCATCGCTTCTGTACAACCTTTTTCTTCCTGTGTAGGCTCCGCCTCTTCCTCTGCTATTGTTTGGGTTGTGGTGGGCTTTGTGGATGGGGTTGGAGTGTCCGTCTGAAGCAAGGATGGGTGGGGATGGTAGGGTGGTGGTGGCTTTGTTGTGAGAATTACAAGAATACTTTTTGCAACAAAATCAGCTGTTGAATGCTATGCTGAGTTTTGTTATATATCTCAGCTGGGGGTGAGCCAAAACAATATTAATTGTCACGTCACTAAACACTCATTGCATGCAATCAAAGTGCATCTGTTTGGGCAGTAGTTGGGCAGTTGAGGATTTTAATGAAACGTACTTAAATTATTGCATGGCTGGACCGAACGCACTGTTTAAATACTTTGGCTGCAATCATTTGCAACGTTTGCCATCTTGGTGTGACCCAGCTCACCTACGAATGTGGCTGATCCTTGCTTCCTGAATTTTCACCTGGTTAGTCAAAATTTACCTTGGACAGACAGGAACTAGCTCACGTGTCCCCCCTCCCCCCCCCCGTATTTACCATGGCCCGACGCACACAAACGTGTTGTTGACCGTGCTATCATATGGACCTCCCACATGATTGCCTACGCCTCTACTCAGGTGCTCATTCCGCCCGGGCCGCTGAAGATGGAGGCCACCAACATGTCTGTAGAGGAGCAGGATGTGCTGCTGGAGGTGTGGAGGAGAAGCGAGGTGAGTTGGACTGAGTATGTCAACCTGATTCACATTGCATGCAACTGGAAGAGGATATGTGCAACTAGTGTTGAGGAAACATCCCAATGGCGAAACATGCAAGTGATCTAAATGAGATTCAACAGAGCAACATCATTCCCCCTACTACTATATCAATCATTTGATTTTCTTCCCATGTCAGAGATGTCATTGGGTAACGTAATTTATAGGTTGACAGCAGTCATCTTGAGTGCCACTAATGGCACACCTGCCTTCCGTACATTGCTGACCCCTGGTCTAACACTGGGTTATTTCGTAACAATCCCTTATTTAACCAATAGATGAAACCAACCTATTGGGACACACGAAACAATGTTGCCTGTTGTCTGGGCGACATGGGACGATGGTGCACGCGTGTTTGCGTCCTTAAGCAGATCGCCAAAACCACTGCCCGAGCATCTGGCGGCACTGGGTGGCTGCGCGGCCTGCGTCAGGGCAACTGCCGCATCACCAAGGTGACAAAGGGGCAAATCCGCTCAGTAGCAGTGCATCCAAGCACGGATCACCTCCTCGTGGTCGCTGGGGACATCTGGGGCAACTTGGGCTTTTGTGACCTGGTGAGTCGAGGGGATTTAATTGTTGAGAATAGTGACGTTGTTTCACAGCACAAATGAGGGAGCGAGAGTCATCTTCGTAAAGCAGGCGTGTACCCTGAGCACATTTCTGGGCAGGGTAGTGGCCGTGGTGGCCCTGCAGTGATGCTGCATGCTACTATGACTTCATAATGCAGGTAAAGGTGTCGCCCTACAATTTTTTGCTTGTTCAACGTAGTAAGAACTACAATGTGTTTGGTCGACTCTTCCTCGTTGAGCAGTTGTATTGGAAGAGGTGGTGATACCCAGCAACAACAACTACCATTTGCCAGGAAGTGGCAGTGATGTCACCACGACGCTTCTGCCAGGCCATATACAGCTGAGGCTACAGGCCATGTAAAGTGTTGAAGGCACATGGATAGGAGGTCATGGGACAGAGACAGGTGTTATGGTTTGCCTGACTGAGATGACTAACAGTTGCATCACCTGTGTTCACTACTCTTGCCAACTTTGCTCTGTTTTAGGCGCCCGGTGCTTCGCTTGTTGTTGTGAGCGTCACTCTTCTGCCCCGTTGTTAGAGAGCACCTGCCTCTAACTGTCCCGTAGCGTCCTTCATGACTCTCCTCCGTAGAAGTCGATTTTGACATCATTGACGCCGGTCTTAATAATAATAATTTTACATTTATAACAACGCGCGCATATTCATTCACCGTCGAAGGTATTCGTTCGACAAAACGACGCAGGCGCAACGAGAGCACAGAGAGGCGGAGGAGGCGGCAGCCAGGCGGTTTGCCTGCGCCACATTGCCACACACTGCTTCCTATATATTAGGATGTCATCGGTCAATACATTAATGAGTATTTTTTTTTAAGTTGTGGGAGAACAACGGAGAGCCCGGAAGAAACCCACGCAGAACAGGGGGAGAATACACAAACTCCACACAGAAAAGTTCCCAAGGCAGGGATCGAACATGCTCCGGCAAGACCATTTCTTCTGTGAGGCGTAGATGTTGCCACTGCGCCATCCTGCCGCAAGTCCATTCAACTCCAGATCCTCCTGTGCCACATGAGTCCATCTCTTTCTCTAGTCCGTGCCGCACCCAATTAGCCCCCTCTATCCGGCCAAACAAAAGCTACTTGGGCATGCAGTGGTTGGCCCCAGCCACTACATCTTCGCCTGTGGGAGGAGCTCATTCATGGGACTAAGTCAGATCTTTTGAGAACCCGATTAAAATCAGGATTGGTCGTAAGCAGGTCAGCCATAAAGTTTGAAATTCGTGCATGTGTTCCGCCAGGGGGGTCTACGTCTCGCAACTATAGAGAAGAGAGGGTATGATTGCAGCTGAAAGACCCAAAGCTACATGTGGAGCGACAGGTCAGGCAGCTCCACACAGTGTTACGCAGCCAATAAAAGGATAATGCCGCTGACTGATTCGGAGAACTCCGCTGCTAAACTGGAACTGGCCATAAGCATGCTGCCTAGGTATGAAAAGTTAGCCACTCTCTCTGCAACTGCCCCATCACTCATTGAGAGCTGAGAGGGTGGAGAGTACTTGCTGGCACAAAATTCCCAGGAAGATGCTCAGTTTGGTGGGGATGATGGTAAGGCTCCACCTTTTTGTGGTTATGCTCCAGGTTCAATAGCAGAGTCCCCCACCTTCTCCTTAGGGTGAGCGGCAATGTAACGTGGATGTCCAATATAGAGTCATCCCTTGACCGCGCCGAAGCACAAAACAACCTCCCTTTGTACCTACATCAAATGGAAATTCGACTGCTACATCCATGGGAAGCCTTTTGAACTACATGGTCAAATAGCTGTTATAAATAATGTATGAGCTAGACGGCATCCATGTCACTTCCCAAGGTGAACAGGGAATTGCTCTTGACTCCTAACAATGTAGATTTTCCCGAGCTTACCCACTTTCGTGAAGGTCCTTAATGACAGTCAGCCAGGGACTCTGAAAGCACGAATAACAACCCACAGCCCTGACCTGCTGATGGTATCGTAGGCCTTGACCAGGTCAATAAAGCAGAGATGCAGGTCCCTACACCTCTGCTGTCGCAGCTGGACAGAGAATATTACATCTGTGCAAGACCGCCCCAGGCTTCAACCACATTAGGATTCTGTAAGCCTCTCCTCAGCGTGCTTGGGAAGGCAATGTTGAATAATCCTTGCCAGGACCTTTCCCGGCACACTGAGGAGCAAGATGCCCCTTAAGTTTTTTCAATGGGGGCGGTCCCCCTTCTTGAAGAGGGGGACCACTAGGGCATCATCATTTCAATCTTGCAGAACCTGTCCTGTTTTCCGGACAGTTGTAATGATATCTTATAGGGTGGTCTGCAGACAAGACACCAACTTCCTTGAGCATTTCGATTTGGCGCTCCTCTCTCGCTGGCACTTTTTCTGGTCTCAGGCTCTGCATCGCCTTACATACTTGCTCTACAGATCGCACCTCGACCAACCACTCACAGGGGTTGGCTATTTCTTCCAATATTTTAGGCACAGCAGCCCCAGCAGGGTCTCCCCCATGTCGTCCCATGGTGATATCTGAACCGACGTGGTTTCCTTCCCCCTAGACCTCACAGAAATGCTCTGCAAACTTGTGAACTTGTTCTTGTGAGTTGAAGATCAGATCACCATTTCTCCCTTTAAGGAAGGTAATGGGTGCGGCATTGGAAATACGTTTTCTGATGCGTTTAAACTTGATTTGTGATCACGGGCTGCTGACGCATACTCCAGCCCGCGACCACCACTCATCCTTGCAATGCCACACAGGTCTGCGCATCTCTGAGCGAAGGCTACTGTCAGCATCCTCATTCTTGGGCCTGGGATGTTGTTGGCAGTGGGAGTGGGCTTAGTGCTTTCTCTCGGTTAGCTGGAATACCTCCACCAGCCAGTGTCTCGGGACGTCTGGACCATGTACCCAGTGCAGCCATTCTAGCTGCATAAGTCACAGCTCAAAACCTCACACATTTTCCCTTGGCATCAGTAGGATGGGGGGGGGGGGTGATGTCAGCCTCAGCTGCGAACGATAATGAAATTGTCACTTACAACTTTTATTGGTTAGCTGAGACCAAGCCACTGTGTGTTTTGATGGGTTCTTAGATGGACGCCCACCACCGCCATGGAAGAATGGCAGGCGGATCTTACAGATAACAAGCCAATGAATGGTCCGAGGTCAGAACAGCTCCACAGTAGGTCCTGGTGTTAAGGCCATGGGCCCGCATCCTCCATTCTGCCGCTGTGTAGTTCAGTAGATATTCTCACTTGGAAGCAGCAGGCATCCATGATGTTGTGTGGATGTGCCAATGACAGAACAGTGCATTATAGCTTGAATCCATGGGCTGCACAGAAGTCTAGTAGCCTCCTACGTTGTTGCGCTAATCTGGCCCATGCCTTCCAATCACTTCAGTCTTGGTGCCTGCATCACCCACTTCGGCATTAAAGTCACCGAGCAGGATGACTCTATCTCGAGGGGCCACTTTAGCCAGCACCTAGGACAGGAGGTCATAGCAAGCATCTGACTTATTGGACTTGCCTGCATCCTTCCACTGATGTTCGTCTAAGGTGGGAGCATAAGGTATTTCCACAATCCCTCACCTCCCATTTATAGGGTGGCGAGCCCACAGCAGCCTGGGACTCACAGGTTCCTACACCTTACCGCCACACTCCCACATCCTTTCATTCTTTTATTCATAAGTAGAGCCACTCACTGTTCGGCAGTTTCCAGTCCTGAGGAGGGCTGTTCACCCCTGCTGATGACTGAAGCTAGATCCAGTCCACCGGACCTCCTGTATACCACAAAGGCTCAGGCGGTACTGGTCCAGCTCCCTGCAGAGGAGTGGAAGCTTCTCCACAACGAGCGTTCGAACATTCCACGTGGCCACACAGCAGTTTTTTTGTTGTTTCTGGAGGAACCCTGGGAGTGGGTATTCAGTCTTCTGGCCCCACGAAATGGGGTTTGGCCAGGAGCCGTAAGGAACGCCTGTCCCCCCAGGGCCTCTGGCACATACTTCGGTTTTTCTTTTTTCCTCCGTAGTTCAGCGGTAATTGCATTTAAGGTGGGCAGTTACCAGCCGCCCACACCTGTCCAGAGCCCCCTTGGACACTATAGAAGCTAAGAATGCATTTACCACAGCGTTACCGACCAGAACCACGAAGAGGAGGGGGGGTTGTTTTGCCTGTCTGCTTTTGCCGGCCTGGTTGCACTCACACCTTACCCCACCCACACGCAGGCCATCCTGTTTGACTTTATCTAACAGAATACACTTATGTTGCTGGACAGACAGAGGTGGTGCGAT
>JAZEWT010000036.1:352446-363159 GCA_036362905.1 Mordacia mordax | reverse complement strand
GCTGCGATAGTGAGTGAGCCAGACGGTGGTCGCACAGAGGCGACGCCCATGTCTCAGAGCAGGACGGGGACCCAATGGAGAGAGTTGGAGGGGTTCCAATACCTGGACAGTGTGCTTATTGTACCAATTTGTCAACAGAGGTCTCACTGCAATTCATTCTAGCGGAATATTCTTCTCATTAGCTGCGGGACACCGTGCGGAAGTTGCTTGGTTGCCTTGGCCACAGTTATGCTCTTCCACTTCGATCCTCGCAAAACGTGAACACGTCTGAAGGTTCCTTTCAGGCTGGTCGGCCGACGGTCCATCCTGGGGTTAACCAGGCTGGATCGTGTGAGGAGTTTGCAGATCCTTGGGTGATCTGGATAGCTCAGTGAGCTCCTCTGCCAGGCACTGTCGGGAACACAGGTGGTGCATCTGTTCGTCATTCAGTCAACCCATTACACCTGGGTCTAACAGATCACGTGGGCGTTAAGTGCACCTGGCCTGGCACATGTGCCGTGGCGATGTCACCGTCACTTGGTAGCGGATGGCAGTTATTGCTGGTAGTCTGTGTGTGAGCCTCCCTTAGGTCGACTCAGCCTAAAATTAGCACTTGGTGCGGTGCAGAAACATTGCCACTATAAAAACAAAGGCGGCCGGCATGGTCCTGGTCATCCACTCCTTCTCGTGTGCCATGCCGGCCTTCATGTTTTATACATGCAGCAACCCCATCCCCACTGTGAGTTTGCTGCCAACTCTGCCTGTGAAGCGCAGTGCTTATAGTCAGGATAGGCCTGTACTATACGAGTGGTGTGAAGACCGGATGTACTGATTTATTAATTTTAATAACAGTTTACTGTCTCGTCTCGAGACTCACTTGTTCCGTAAGGCATTGAAGTCCTCTGGCTAGGACTGTTGATGCGGCTCAATGTTGTCGTGCTTGGATGATGGCTCGCTGCAGACCTGCGCCTGCTCAGGAACACTGGTTCCTTCCATTTGTTTAACAATTATTTTATCTGTTATTTTATGTCCTCCATTGATATCTTACCATGAGTTTATTTTTAATTGATCTACTCTGGTCGTCGTTGTTGTTGACATGCCGTTCTTTGCACAGCTCAGATATGTACAAAATGTTGTTGTTGACATGCCGTTCATCTGTTGTTGTTGATGAAATGATCCCTCCACAGCTCTGTGCGGCGCTTTGTGACCCTCGGATGAAAGTCGCTCTAGAAGTGCAAATAATCTAATTAACAACAGCGGCAGAGCGAAGAACAGCCGGGGCCGTACAGCTTGCGGTCTGCGCACCGACATCTCATTACACGCGGTGTGACGGCTAAGCGGCCCGCGTTGCAACGAGCGACACCACATCTCCAGGGGTACACGACGAGGGTACACGCACACGCCGAGGGTACACGCACACGCCGTGGGTACACGCACACGCCGTGGGTACACGCACACGCCGAGGGTACACGCACCGCACACACACAGTTTGGCAGAGTTGGAGCGTAGTGCGCCAATGTTTGTGCCGCCGCTGCACGGCGGTCGGGCGTAGCGCTGACCACCCACCCCCGTGTGTGTCGAGCTGACCTTCATGTACTGTTGTTAAACAGCATTTACTTCAACAGTCTGTTAATCCCAAACGGGGGATCTTTGACACAAAGACACGTGCGTACACACACCCACACAAATACCAACACCCAGCTGAGCTACACATAAAACATTTTTCCCCCGTATAACATTAACTGTAGGATCAAGTGCCGTCAGCGAGCACCGCCAATGAAGGCCAGCACGGCACACAAGGGGATGGGTGGCTAGCACCACGCCCGGGCGCCTTTGTCTCCCTCGTGGCAATGTTCACACACCGCACCAGCGACTCATTTGAGGCTGAGTCGACCGGTTCAGGAAGTCAGTTACTGACGCACACAATCGACACACTCAGAGGCACGCAAGCTCTCCGGGTGTTCTTCCCACTTTTCTCACTATATTCTCAGCTCTATTTATACGCGTGCCCACTGCGCTGCTTCTAACGCAGCAGCATCAGCAGCGCCAAGCCGCCGCCGCCTCCTCCTCCTCTCGTTGTCCAGGGCGTGGGACGGCTGGGGTAGGGGGGAGACGTGGCATGATCCGACACAGACGTCCCAGTAGAGAGATGACCTGACCAGGCAGATCAACTGACCAGAATCCCCAATCAGAGAGATCAGAGGCACGAACAGGGATACAGTACTGACCGTGTGAGGTTTGCTGATGATGCGTGTGGTCAGTCTGTTCCACTAATGATTGCTTCGAAAAGCTGCTCTCTCGGGACAGCCGCGTCGATCGCTCTCTCTCTCTCTCCATCGTGTGAGACGAAACGTCGCGATGGAGAGGGAGGGAGCGATCGACGCAGCTGTCCCGAGAGAGCAGCTTTTCGAAGCAATCATCATGCATCGAGCCGTGAAAACCTACATCATTACAGTCTATTCTACGCTCGTCTCCTTTTCCTAGATTAGTGAGAATGGTCTTCAACAAGCCTCTGCTCTTTGAATCTATCAGAATGTCCATTGTTGATGTGTTCATCCATCTCGAGAGACTCTTGTCAATCTCTGTCGTCCACGATCTTTCTTTCCTTCAATTTCTCCAGTTCTAAACAGATTTCCAATTTCCTCATAATATGCCCAAGTAACTTCGACTCTCTCGTTGTCATTCAACACATTCTTTCCACATCTCATTCGTGACAACATTTCCTCATTTGAGGTGTCACTTGTCCAAGATACCTTCAAGATGCATCTAAAGAATCACATTTCATTTGCTTCAATTCTCCATTTTACACATTTGGCAAACGAGCATGTTTAGGAGCTACGCTGAGTCAAGAGGGCTTAAGGCGTTAGTTCTCATTATTGAGCTCCTCCTCCTCGATTCAAGGAGCGCAGACTAGAGTGGCTTATTGTAGGGTCCATTGTTGGGGTTGCATAGCTAAATCAGACTGTGGCCTGTATTTAATGCCTCGGTATATCTTTGACCGGCGATGGACTGGCGTCCCGTCGTCGGGTGTATTCCTGCCTTACGCCCTGTGTTTCCGGGATAGGCTCCGGCTCACCGTGACCCTATATAGGATTAAGCGGTTTCAGATAATGAGATGAGATATCTTTGAATTCCTAATTGGAGCAAGATGATGCCTCCAGCGTGGGAGGCAAAATGTCACTAAGGAGAGAGGAGGAACGGTCAACATGGCTTTCCAAAAAGAAGAGCTCTAGAGAGCAATTTTCATATCATTGGTGAAAATATACATCATTACAATTCTTATTTATTTCTCTGAGTCTATATGTATATTTGTCAGTGGGTTAACTATATAGTCCATTGTATGTGTTGCATGGCCAGTCACACTGTGGCATGTGGCTTTAAATGTCCATGAATGGAGGAGCTGTACACCTCAGACTAATGATGATCTCATGCGGTTGAAGGTTCCACTGGTGTCCGCAAGTAGGAGGAATGTCAGAGCCAGGAGGAGGTGCGATGATAACTGCGACTCAAACGAGGAGGTGTTTGTTATGGAATGTCCACGTTGCTCCACTCTGGTTATCCAGCAGCAGCGTTCATCTGAATCTGGGCGAGATTCTGTAATGGAGAGAGCAGTGCGATCCCAGAAAGGATCGGGATCAGGGCTCAAGTCTGCAGCATCGCGGAGGTTGGTTCAGGTCAAGATGGATGACGTGAGAAGCGGTATCCACCTCTTCGCGGTGGCCCCATCACTCGCGAGTCTTTACGCCACCATAAACACAACGAACCCCGACGTATGAATTGCTCATCAGAGTTGCTCTTTCGGGATAGTCGCGTCGAGCGTTTCTTCTCTCTCCATGACTTTTCACCTCCCATGTTGAAGGCATCATTAAGCATCTCACTGGCTTAGCTGAAACAAGTTGTGTCATATCAGGAGTGCACATGTGTTTTTGTCATGTTAAAATAGTCGTACATGTAAATATTCTGCTAACTCCCACTGTTCCCTCTGGAGTGTTAATGAGTGATGTAAATTCTTTACACATTCCACAGCACCAATGTAGTTCTTTGATATATCTTTAACGTTGCATATTCCAGAGCATTGATATTGTGTTTTTGTTATTTGTCCTGCATTTCTATGTTAATCTAAGCGCTGTCGGCAAATTCTTAATTTCATTGCAGTTTGTAGGATTGTGATTTCATTGTACTCACTGTCAGCCTGTACAAGACGCCTACCGTGGTGAAGGTTGGTAGCTCACATCACCTGGCTATATTGCTGTCTCATGGGTTGATCTTCCCTCTGGTCTCTCTTCACTTGCAATATTCTGCTTGATGGCGGTTTTGGTGTGGTTTTCAATCCTCTTGCTTGGAATGTGTTATTGACTTTAAAGGTAAATGCCTTAAAAAATATAATGTGTTCATAGATTGACAAGACAAGTATCCAAGTGAGCAAATTTCAACATTGAGGGATCCTCAAGAATTCGACGCGATGTGCTGATAAGAACCCCAAGGGAATTGTTTCAACAAAATCAACGGGACTGCGGAGCGGAGAGAATGGGGGAGTGGAGGGAGGAGGGCTCCCAAATCTTGGCGTCAGAGAGCCACGGGGTGAAGTGAGGATGCAGCTCAGCAAGTTCCCCTCGCATGCGGCCAATGCCAAAGGTCATTCATTGGAAGTGAATAATGACTCGAGGCGCAGAGTAACCACGGAGAGGCGAGGCAGTGGCAGCCGGCGCCAACATTTGCCAGAAACGGCGTCCTATGCCGTATGCTATCGACCAATTAATGGGTTTTTAGTTATGGATAATAGGAGAAAATCTGAGAACGCGGAGGAAGATTATGCAGAACGAGGGGAGAACACACAAACTCAGCACATAAAGGGGCCCAAGGCGGGACCTTCTCATCGTTCAAATGAATAAAGTTCATGTCAATTTACGTATCGCTTACACTACATTCCAACACCCATTGGTACTGTATAAACACATTGCTTTAAATAGAAATATATGGGGGGGNNNNGGTGAGGAGACGGGGGCCGGTGGTCGCCGCGGGGAGATGGAGCCGCAATGCTGATCAATGGCGAGAGCGTGAGAGGCACCACGATGTGGGTTTGGGCGGAAGCCTCCTCCATCAAGCGCTGGAGAGCCCATTGCGGCGGCTGCTGCCGCTGCTGGGTTCTGCCGTCTCGCTCACTGACGCAGTGAAGGAGCCCAGGGCTCCTCCCCGGCTCGGCGCGGTAAGAAAAATCAAAACAAACGAGGGACCGTGGTTCCTCGGAGTCCCGCGGGGGTTCCGCGGGGGTCCCTGTCTAGGGGACGCATCGCTCCGGCCTCCGGTACCCTCGAGCGACCCGTTGTGTGCTGGGGATCCTGGAAACGCCTCGAGTCGCGGGGTGCTCACAGCTCAAACCGGGACCGCCGAGCTCCCGCCAGGGGTGGAGGACACGGGGTGAGGCCCGCGCCAGACTCAGCCTCGGTCGGGTCACGTCCATCATCGGCTCGGGCAGATTCAACCAAGGTCGGGTCAGGTTTAGGAAGGATCGGGTCAGATGGGGGCGAGTCATGTCGGGTCGGTCATACGGGGTCGGGGGGATGGGGTCAGTAAGGGTCAGCTTGTGTGAGTCTGTGTGGTGAGCGGGCGAGTGAGTGGGTGAGTGGATGGGTGAGCGGGCGAGTGAGCGGGTGAGTGCGCCGAGCCCTCGCCTGCACGTTGCACGTTATCTCGGTGTCGTCCAGGAGCCGGACCGTGCACGCGAAGCCGCTCGGAGGCGACCTCCCCCTGCCCAGGCGCAGCCTCAGCATCCCCGCGTCTCCACGCCGCGTCTCCCCGTCGCGTCTCCCCGCCGAGTCTCCCGGGGTCCGTGGGTCTCCGCGTCTCCCTGCGCCCGCGCCGTGTCTCTCCTCCGAGTCTCTCCGCTTGTCTCGGGGTCCCGTTCTCTTCTCCGAGCTCCACGCCTCCTCCCACGCGCGGTCTTCATCTGCCAGTGACGTTGCCCCCCCTCCTCCACTAGCCCCCCCCTTCACCCCCGGCAGTCCCCACTTCATTCTACCAGACGCACTCGTGACTCACTTGCACCACCTGGCGACCAATGCATGAAGGAGCCAGGAATTATCTTCATCAGGCAGGTGAGAGACCTCAAGAGCCCAGGAGACTCATTGGCAAGAGATGATGAGTGAATAAATAATTGCGATGATAAGAGATTTTCTTTAACCAGGGGTAGAACTCAAGCCGCCAGGGTAGAAGTCGTATGTTCAGGAATAACCCGCGGCGTCAGCCTGATGTCAGTATGGGGCGATAAGAATAATATTTGCACTTCCAGAGCGCTTTTCATCCGAGGGTCACAAAGCGCTGCGCAAAGCTGTGGAGAGGTGTGATCATCATCAACAACATATGAACGGCATATTAACAACAAGATCTTTTTTTTACATGTCTGAGCTGTGGAAAGAACGGCATGTCAACAATATCAGAGTAGATCAATTAAAGGAAAATAATGGCTATACATCGGTAAAGGACATAAAATAACAGATAAAAAAAAGTTAAACAAATTAAGAAAGGAAAAAGTGTTCCTGAGCAGGCGCAGGTCAATAGTGACCCATAATCCAAGCACAGCATCAGTGAGCAGCATCAACAGTCTTATCCAGAGGAATTCAATGCTTTATGGAACAAGTGAATGTTGAGACGAGATTTGAAGATGTCCAGGGACTCAGATGACCGAATTTCCAATGCAAGGGCATTCCAGAGTCTGGGAGCAGCGCACCGCAAAGTTCTATCACCCATCGAATGGGGGTGCGATCTGGGCAATTGGAGCAAGGATCGAAGTGGGTGATCATTGCTGTGTATAGAACCGAAGGAGTAGGGTGCACCTAGCATGGCACAAACGCCGTGTAGACATCACTGTCACTTAGTACGAACAGAGATTGTGGTTCATGGTAATGAAGGCGAAGATCGGGATAATGCGGATAGTGGTGATGTTTAAAAAGGGGGACCGCTCTGATTGTGACTTTAGGGGCTCCTCAGTTGTGCCAGCAAGGATTATTCAACGTTGCCTTGCCAGGTACTCCGATGAGAGGTTTGTGGTATCCAAACATTGTTTCATGCAGGCGCGCTTGTGCACACACGTCACGTTCTTCGTCCGGCTGGTACAGCAGAGCTGTAGGAAACTCCAACAGGACAGTGACGCAGTGGTTAGCGCTGTTGCCTCACAGCAAGAAAGCCTCGATTCCCGGCTCGAGTGCCTTTCTGTGTGTAGTTTGCGTGTGAGTTTTCACCGGGTACTCTGGTTTCCTCCCACTGTTCAAAGACACGCTGCTGCCTAGATTAATTCGGCCTGCTGAGTAAATTGGCCCTAGTGCGCTGCGATGTGCTGACTTTCCATCACAGGTATAGCCTCGCCTTGCGCCCTCTGTTTGCCGGGATAGGCTCCGACCCTCGCGACCGACCCTGTACAGTATTAAGCGGGTATTGATAATGATAATGATCACCTGCATCTCTGCTTTATTTACATGGTCAAGGCCTACGATAACATCAGTAAGCTAGGGCTGTTGGAGGTTCTTTTTGCTTTTAAGGTCCCTGACTCTGTTCACAATCATTAAGGACCGTCGTGAGGCTGGGCAAGCCCGGGTGAAGCTACGTGGTCGGAAGTCAGAGCCACGATTCCCTGTTCACCTTGGGGTGCGACAAGGATGCCCCTTGGCTCCTACATTATTTAAAATATTTGACCACTTAGTTGTCAAGGCTTTCCATGGACGTCTCATCTCATCTCATTGTCTGAAACCTCATCTCATCTCATTGTCTGAAACCGCTTAGTCCTATACAGGGTCACGGTGAAGCCGGAGCCTATCCCGGCAGACACAGGGCGCAAGGCAAGGATATACCGACGATGGGACGCCAGTCCATCGCCGGGCACTGCGGGGCAATTTAGCCTGCGAGCCAATTAACCTATGCAGCAGCATGCTTTTGGACTGTGGGAGGAAACCGGAGTGCCCGGCGAAAACCCACGCGGACACGGGGAGAGCATGCAAACTCCCCCACACAGAAAGGCACCCGAGCCGAGAGATTCGAACCCAGGACCTTCTTGCTGTGAGGCGACAGCGCTAACCACTGGGCCACCGCGCCGCCATTCCATGGACGTACTAGTGGTATAGGTACCATGGGAGGCTGATCGATACCCAGGTGTGGTCAAGGGATTGCTCTTTACTGGCCAACCATGTTATGTATGCCGACGATTTGATAAATTGCCACTCTGAGAAGAAGTTGGGGGCTCTGCTTTTGAACTTGGAGCATGCCACAAAGAGGTGGGGTATTTCCATCAGCCCCACCAAAACCAAGCACCTACCTGGGTATGTTGTGCCATCAAGTAGACCACCCACTCAGCTATCCATGATTAATGGAGCAGTTTTAAAGAGAGTAGAGAGGTATACATACCTAGGCTGTGTGCTTATAGCTAGTTTCCGTTTAGCAGCGGAGGTCTCATTTCGAATCAATCGGGCAGCATTATGTTTTCATTGGCTACGTAACGCTGTGTGGAAGCTGTCGCTCCACATGAAACTTCGAGTATTCTCACCTGCAATCATGTCCTCTCTTTTCTATGTTTGCGAAACGTGAACCTCCCTGACAGCACATCTGCGCCGATTTGCGGCTGGCCTGCCTACGATCCATCCTGGGTTTAACTGGGTTGGATTGTGTGAGCTCACAAATTCTGAAAAGATTTGGACAAAGTTCATTTGGTGAGCGCCTCCGGCAGGCGAGGCTGCAGTGGCTGGGTCATGTAGCCTGCATGCTAAGCCTCCGCATGCCGAAGCAGATTCTGTTTCGTCGAATGGCGGAGTTCCTGACGGGTGCGACATAAACTAGAGAATAGATGGACCGATGTGGTACAGGAGGACCTGTGGCTGAGTGGATTTGCTAAAGACTGGTAGCAGCGGTGTCGAGATCGGGCAGTTGGAAGCAGTTGCCCTCCAACAACAGCAGTGGGTAGAGGCGCGCAGGACGACTAAAAGACAGCAAATTGACAGGGTAGGAAGAACAGATGGTGCATCTGTTAGCTATCTCAGTCAGACAACCGAAAACACTTGGGTCTGTCCCGTGGTCTATCGGCGGAGCCTCTCGGTCGCCATTCGCCGCCTAGTGGCGAATGTCGATTGTTTTTGGTGATGTGGAGGGTGGCGATGATGGTGATGGGGAGGTGATGAGGGTTGCGATGGGGGTGTTCCAGCTAAGGTCCCGGGTTCGAATCTCTCGGCTCGGGTGCCTTTCTGTGTGGAGTTTGCATGTTCTCCCAGTGTCCGCGTGGGTTTTCGCCGGGCACTCCGGTTTCCTCCCACAGTCCAAAAGCATGCTGCTGCATAGGTTTATTGGCTCGCAGGCTAAATTGCCCCGCAGTGCTCGGCGATGGACTGGCGTCCCATCGTCGGTATATCCTTGCCTTGCGCCCTGTGTCTGCCGGGATAGGCTCCGGCTCACCGTGACCCTGTATAGGACTAAGCGGTTTCACACAATGAGATGAGAGATGAGATGTTCCAGCTATATTTATGAGGCTGTTACACAGTAACTCACGCCTCACGTGACACATTGACCGTCACAGGTTGTCGCGTTAGTGACTACTTACTAATGACGCACTCGGGGTGCGTGTGTCCAGAGCCATGCCCGGCCGCCGTTGTCTCCCCAGAAGCTAATCACATTACACATCGCTTCGGGTGCTAATTACACGCCGAGTCGAAACCATATCCCATCACAGGTGATGACATCACGTCTAGGAATAGAGCAGTCGCTCCCGTTTACACTCGGGGATGGGGTTGTGGCACCACGGCTTCGACTGCGGGCTTGTGACGGCTTACAGCGGTAACACCATGGCGAGGATCAGCGCCCACTCCGCGATAGATCAGCCGGCGAGCAGGGACGAGCAGAGACTTCTTGATTTTGATGCTTTATTGGAAACACGGGTCGGAGTGTAACTACATACGAGCAGCCTACATCTTGACGTCCCTCTCGTTCCCTCAGGCGATTCCTCTCTTGCCTCTCCAACCGGCCCTCCTTATATTCCCCCGTGGCCCCTTCCAGTGCCTTCCAAATGACATCACCCCTCTACCGTAAACACCACGAGACCAGGTCAAGAGTTCCGATCACGAGGAGATCACGAGTCCAGATGAGTCACCATCACGAGACCCCACGGGACGACAACAGGAAACACCGCGGGATGACAACAGGAAGCTGACGTCGCCTCGCAGCCCGTACTGTCCGTCCGCTCCCCCACGTGCCCCCCGCCCAGAAAACCCCAACTCCACAGTTTCCCCCCACCCCCCGGGCATTTAGGCCCACCCTCGGGCCACAACTGCCTGCCAGCAATCACCTCCAAGCAAAAAAGCCCCCCCCCCAAATACTGCGGCAGCGCCACATAAAGGCCAACCCAAACACACACAGCGCGCTAACCGTTGCGCCACCGCTCGCCGCGGCTATGGCGCTAATCGCTGCGCCACCGCTCCCCACACTCATACAGCGCGCAAATCGCTGCATCATCACTCCCACACACAGCGCGCTAACCGCTGCACCATCGCTCCTCACACACACCCAGAGCGTTAACTGCTGTACCACCGCTCACTCATTCACACAGCGCGCTAACCGTTGCGCCACTGCTCACTCACTCACACACAGCACACTAACCGCTGCACCATCGCTCACTCACACACACCGTGCTAACCGCTGCGCCACCGCTCACCCACATACACACAGAGCGCTAACTGCTGCACCATCGCTGTCCCCCCCCCC
>JAZEWT010000036.1:303887-316075 GCA_036362905.1 Mordacia mordax | reverse complement strand
GTGTTCCACGACCGGGACGAAAACCGCATTGTTCCTCCTGAATCCGAGGGTCGACTATTGGCCGAATTCTCCTCTCCAATACTCTGGCGTAGACCTTCCCGGGAAGGCTCAGAAGTGTGATCCCTCTATAGTTGGAACACACTCTCCGGTCCCCCTTTTTAAAAAGAGGGACCACCACCCCGGTTTGCCACTTCTGTGCGCTCCAATCAATTACAAATGTGATAACAGCGCTGTTTATAGCTGGCCACTGGACACGGGACGGTGGCATCGCGCCGTGTTGGCAACACGGAGGAGCGCCACCGAGCGCCACCGAGCGCCGCTCGCTCGCGGAGCAGCGAGGCCCACCTTGAGCGCGCGGTCGACCTGCGTCTTGACCCCGTGGATCAGGAACCCGGCGACGCCCGCGTGGGAGCTCATCTTGAACAGCACCCTGCGGCACGGGCAGGGTACGCGGGGGTCCGGGGGAGACGGGCACAGGGAGATGGATACGGGCAGGCTCTGTGTTTCCCTCCCTGTCCTTCACAGTGGTGCGATGAATGTTCTCCCCCTGTTCCGCATGGGTTTCCTCCAGGTTCTCCAGTTTCCTCACACAGCTGACCCCACACATAATGTAACTGGTATTCGCCAAACCCTCATCCGAATGCTGAAGAGTTAAATGGCAAAATTATACACAATTGAGAGTACACAGCAAAAAAAAGGCTTCTATTGCTAAATCCTAGCAGCTGCTCCCCCAATCCCCCCCACTCCTCCCCCTCCCCAAAAAAAGGCTTGAGACTCAGAGAGGCTTTCACATGCAAATATGTTAAATAATAAAATAAATTCCGCCACTGCGCCGTGGCGTGCCTACGCACAGCACACCGTGTCTCCGCACCACCCCACTCCACACCACACCCCGACCGGCGTGACGCCCACAGCGGCAGCCCCAGTGGGCGCGGTGGTGACCCACCTGTACAGCGTGTGGGTGGCCGCCGGGACAAAGCGCTCCAGGTAAGACTGGAAGAGACTGAAGCCGCGCCTGCGCTGAGTCCCCCAACACAGCAGAGGCATGACGTTGGTTATTATTGTTCTGCGCGCAAACATCGCAGTGAGGAACCATTCCGTGACTTCAGCGCGGGGGGGGGGAGGCGAGCGCGCAAACTCTACGCTCGCACTCCGCAGAGCACGGGGGGAAACAAAGACAAACTCCCGCGAGGGGCACCCGAATTGGGAATCGAACCCAGGTCATTAATGCTGTGAGGCACGAGTGTCATCGCTCTACCACGAACACCGTGTTACCCACAAACCCTGCTTTGTATGGAGAGTGAACAGACGTGGCACACATAAGCGCTTTGTGACCCTCGGGTGAAAAAGCATTCTATGAATGTCTCATCTCATCTCATTATCTGAAACCGCTTAATCCTATATAGGGTCACGGTGAGCCGGAGCCTATCCCGGAAACACAGGGCGTAAGGCAGGAATACACCCGACGACGGGACGCCGGTCCATCGCCGGGCATTGCGGGACAATTTTAGTCTGCGAGCCAATCAACCTATCCAGGAGCATGCTTTTGGACTGTGGGAGGAAACCGGAGTACCCGGCGAAAACCCACGCGGACACGGAGAGAGCATGCAAACTCCACACAGAAAGGCACCCGAGCCGAGAGACTCGAACCCGGGACCTTCTTGCTGTGAGGCGTCAGCGCTAACCACTGCGCCACCGCGCCGCCCCTTTCTATGAATGTAATTATTATTATTACTACATACAAGTACGCAAGTAGACGCACGGCAACAGCCGCTACCATTATGACTAAGTGATGGTGAAGTCATCGCGCCGCCCATACCAGACTAGGTGGACTCCGAGACTATCCTGGCAAGCACGTGAGAGACGCTGGCGGGAAGTGACGGGACAGCAGGCACTCGAGGTGAACAAGAATACAGACGACAACTCACCAGCGACAGGTGACCGAGCGTAGAGAACACAACTTACCAAGCACTCCTCAGGACAGAGCGTCATCAGCTTGATGAGATCCTGCAATGACAGACACACACACACATACGTGGCTACCGGTTAAAGACAGGATCGAATTCAAGATCCTCTTTCTCACCTACAAGGCTCTCACTGGCGCAGTTCCGACAAACATCCGTGACCTACTTCAGGCACCCTCCTCAACACAACTTCGATCCTCCAATACGGGCTGCATGTGCCCAGATCGCACCTCAATTCGATGGGTGACAGAGCCTTCTCGCGCACTGCTCCCTAACTCTGTACTGCCCTCCCATTGGGAATTCGATCAGCTGAGTCCCTGAGCATCTTCAAATCTCGTCTCACGACTCACTTGCTCCGTAAGGCTTTCAAGTCCTCTGGCTGGGACTGTTGATGCGGCTCAATGTTGTCGTGCTGGGATGCTGGCTCGCTGCTGACCTGCGCCAGCTCAGCAGCACTTATTCCTTCCTTCGTTTGTTTGACAATTACTTTCAGCGCTAATTTTATGTCCTTGTCTATATTATAGCAATATTTGACTTTGATTTGAACTGCTCTGATGTTGTTGTTATTGTTGCTGATTTGTCGTTCTTTTGTCGTTGTTGTTGACATTCCGTTCTCTAAGCAGCTCTGTGCAGCGCTTTGTGATCCTCGGGTGAAAAGTGCTCTAGAAATGCAATTATTATTATTATTACTACATGCACGTTTGCTCACACACATGCATACGTATGGCTCTGTGTGTCTGTGTGTGCGTGGCTCTGTGTGTGTCTCTGTGTGTGGGGAGTGGTGGCTCAGCGGTTAGCGCAGTGCTGGGCTACGAACCCGGCGACCCGAGTTCGAATCCCGCTCACGCCAAACACCAGTGACGATTTTCTGAACCGGTCCTGGGCCTCCCCTTGGTCGACTCAGCCTCAAATGAGTACATAGTGTAGTGTGTAAACATTGCCACCAGGGAGACAAAGGCGGCCGAGCGTGGTGCTGGTCACCCACCTCCTCATCGACATTCATACGTGCTCGCTAACGGCACTTGACCCTACAGCCTGTTAAGGCTATTCGGGGGATCTATGTCTTTGTCTCTATGTGTGCATGGCTCTGTGTGTGCATGGCTCTGTGTGTGTGGCTCTGTGTGTGTGGCTCTGTGTGTCTTTCTGTGTGCATGGCTCTATGTGTGTCTCTCTGTGTTTGTCTCTGTGTGTGTGTGTCTCTCTGTGTGTGTGTGTGTGTCTCTCTGTGTGTGTCTGTGTGTGTCTCTGTGTGCGTGGCTCTCTGTATGTGTCTCTCTGTGCGTGTCTCTCTGTGCGTGTCTGTGTGTGTGTCTCTCTGTATGTGTCTCTCTGTGTGTGTCTGTGTGCGTGGCTCTGTGTGTCTGTGTATCTTTCTGTGTGTCTGTGTATCTTTCTGTGTATCTGTGTATCTTTCTGTGTGTCTGTGTATCTTTCTGTGTGTGTATGTGGCTCTGTGTGTGTCTGTGTCTTTCTGTGTGTGTCTCTCTGTGGGTGTCTCTCTGTGGGTGTCTCTGTGGGTGTGTTTTTTCTCTGTGTGCGTGGCTCTGTGTGCGTGGCTCTTTATGTCTTTCTGCACGCGTGTCGCGCGGCTCGGTGTGGCTCGGCGTGGCTCGGCGTGGCTCGGCGTGGCTCGGTGTGGCTCGGCGTGGCTCGGCGTGGCTCGGCGTGGATGGACGTGCCTGCGGCAGCTGTAAAAACACCGGCAGCTCCAACAGCGCTCGTCCCAGTGCCCGCGGCGCCACTTGTTCCAGCGCCCACTCAAGCAGCGCCTGGGCACAGGAACGCCGCGCGGCGCAACGACGCGTCACAAACCCACGTGCCGGTCCCCACGTGGCGCCGCCTCACGCCCGGCGAGACGTGTGTGCGAGTCTCACGCACGCAGCTCACCATTCCCTTGAGAGTGACGGCCTCTTCGTTCCTGCGGACAGCCGACGAAACATCAGCATCTCACGCCTGTCACTCTGCCCGTTCACCCAGGTAAGCCTGAGCTCCACGACTCCCTCTTCAAGAGGGTCCAGCCATGCTTTCTCGGTGGGGCGCTGACTGCTGTTTGCGCTGTGAGGCTCAAGACAAGACGCGAGCGTTCAAGTGCCGGCACCGCTGTGGCCGATCATCTGTAATTTTCAATAATAAAAGTGCTCGTGGGATGTGCGCTGTTAGCGCCATAGCACAGGGCGATTGTCAGAAAGGTGCTTCACCGTTTTACAGACTGCAGTAGTTTCATAGTAGGGGGCGGTGCATCGGAGAGCGATTCGCACCAACTGCGTGAACTGAAAGTAACATTCATTCGAAGGCTTTCGTGACCAATATTATCGATGAAATTCATTTTTGGGTCAGGTCACATCGATCTTCTCGCCCAGGTTTGGCGTAGGTGCCTGATGGTGCTGAACGTAGTTATCAGTGAAACGTCGTTTAGATCTTTTTTGTAAAATATTGTGGGGTCGCTTGTCAACACACCGGTGTGGGCTGAGATAGTAAAGGAATTGGCGCGTTTTCTGTTCACGTGACAACCCCTTACTGATTGGCCGTGTCGGGTGGTGGAAGGTTAAACGACACTATTTTGTAATTTTCTACATGACCTGACCCAAAAATGAATTTCATCGATGAATGTAACACATCATCATTGGCGATGTTTTGGCCACAACCAGCTACAATATGCATTTAGCTAAGCGGAGTGGGACAGGGCTTGTGGCGGGCGGGGGAGGGGTTGCGGGGAGGTGGCTGCTGCGGGCAGGGGAAGTCAGGAGGTGGCACACTCACGTCTGGAGCATGGTCGACACATAACAGAAGCTCCTCTGCAGCAAAAACTCCGGACTAGACACACACACACACACAGGTAAAGGCAATGATCCTCCGTATATTGTTTAACAGACTGTTAGCGGGGCGGCACGGTGGCCCAGTGGGTAGCGCTGTCGCCTCACAGCAAGCAGGTCCCGGGTTCGAATCTCGGCTCACGTGCTTTTCTGTGTGGAGTTTGCATGTTCTCTCCCCGTGTCCGCGTGGGTTTTCGCCGGGCACTGCGGTTTCCTCCCACAGTCCAAAAAATAAATGCTTCTGCATAGGTTAATTGGCTTGCAGACTCAATTGCCCGCAGTGCCCGGTGATGGACTGGCGTCCCATCGTGGATATATCCCTGCCTTGCGCCCTGTGTCTACCGGGATAGGCTCTGGATCACCGCGACCCTGTACAGGACTAAGCGGTTTCTGACAACGGGATGAGACTGTCAGTGCAAGTGCTGTTAGTGAGCAACTATAATGGCCAGCATGGCACACAAGGGAGATAGCATGGCTGATACCATGTCCCGTCGTGATATCAGTGTGTTCTGCATATTATGCCAGGTGCTCATTTTATGCTGAATTAACCCAGGGGAGGCCCAGAATCGGTTTATAAAATAGCTGCTGGTGTTGGCTGTGAACGGGATTCGAATTGGCATCGCCGGTTTTGTAGCACGCCACGCTAACTGCTACACCACCGCCGCTTCACACACGCAGACACAGCGCCAGACAAACACGCGGACACCTGTACACAGCTGGGAACGTGTGGAGGCACTGCACCAGCAGGAGGTGAGCCAGGCAGCAGAGCGCGGCATTACTAAACTGCGCCTCCTCCTCCTCCTCCTCCAGCTTTGCCCCCACGCCGTGGCCCGCACCCCTCTTCGGCCTCTCTCCGGCCATCACCAAACCGGAGAGAGAGACCCCCAGCACTGCCATGTGACCCTGCAACAAACGCAACCTTCACCGGCTACTCCCCACCGGGGGGGCAGTGGTGACATCTGCGATTCACGGAAGGAACGTCCTGTCTATGTGTTGTCATAGCTCTGAAAGGACACTGGAAAACACAGAAGAAAACCATGCAGAACGTGGAGAAAATATACAAACTCGACACCAAATGGTGCCAGAGTCGGGACTCCAACTCATGAATGAACTGCAGTGAGATGTTGGGTAAATTTGGCAAATTTGGACTGGGACACCTGCACACAATGGCTTATTCTTTATCGAACGATGGCTTTACCGTCCACGGTCAAGCCGTGGCGGCACGCATGTTGTGCGGTTTCCACGCGTGGCGGCATTGACCGGGGTGGCCCCACGGGGTTCGAACCACGAGGAGAGCGATGCGCACCAACAGCGCCTGCGCCGTGTCGTGCAGCGGGAACTCCTCGTCCATCCCGTCGGGCAGCGCGTCCATCGCGGCCGGCAGCAGCGGGTACTCCAGCACGCTCGCGCAGCTTCACACGCGCAGCGCGCGCACACACAGCAAGCACGCACAGTAGCCTCTTACGCAAGGCAACGGAGAGTGCTGTTGGCGAGCAGCGCCTATGAAGATCGGCACGGCAGACGAACTGGTGGGTGGCCGGCACCACACCCGTCCACCTTTGCCTCCCCAGTGCTGATGTTTGTACACCGCACCTGGCACTCATTTATGGTTGAGTCGACTTAGGGAAGGCACAGACCAGGTCAGACATCCATCAGTGTTGTTGGCTGTGAGCAAAAATCAATCAAACGTCATCACTAAGTGGCGGTGATGTCACTAAAGCATTTCTGTTAGGTTAGGTGTATTTTCTAGCCATCTTAAGTGTCGAAAGCTCACTGGCAGGAACCTCACAAAACAGACCCAGGTGCAATGGGTTGACTGAGATGACCAACAGATGCCTGGCAGAGGAGCTCACCGATTTATCCAGATCACTCAAAGATCTGCAAACACCTCACTGGTTAAACCCAAGGATGGACCGTCGGCAGACCAGCCTGAAAGGAACCTTCAGACGTGTCCACATTTTGCGAGGATCGAAGTGGAAGAGCATAACTGTGGCCAAGGCCAGGCCAGGCAGCTTCCACGTGGTGTTACGCAGCTAATGAGAAGAATATTCCGCGAGAATGAATTGCAGTGAGACCTCTGTTGCCAAATTGGTACAATAAGCACACTGTCCAGGTATTGAAACCCCTCCACTCTCTCCATGGGTCCCCTTCCTGCTCTGAGACATGGGCGTCACCTCTGTGCGACCACCGTCTGGCTCACTCACTATCGCAGCAGCTCCTGTCTCAGCTCCTCGCTCTCGGCCATGGCGGCAGCGTCGGTGCTGGCGCCGCCCAGGGATGCGTCGCGGCCCGCGGGGGGCCGCGCGGCGCGGGCGACGTGAGGCCGCAAGGCTTCGGCAAGGGCCGCGTGCGCGCGCAGCAGGGCATGCGCGTCGGCGCACCGCTGCTGGACCGTGTGAGGCAGCGGCAGCGCCTTCATGGAGCTCACGGCCCCGGACAGGAACAAGCCCAGTGAATAGGCCCGGCCCGTCCGCATGCGCGATACCACTGCCCGTGCGCGGCGCAAGAGAAGGAGAGAGCCCCGTGTCAGCAACGACGCTGGCAAAGTCAGTTTGTGGGCAGCGGGTGCCTTTGCGAGTTCTAAGCTTCAATCTTACTCTTTGCCGCGGAATTGGCCGCCTCTGTGTGTGGCGTTTTGGTGTTTTTCACCTGTTCTGTAGGGGTTTCCTCCGGGTTCCCTGGTATCCTCCCATAACTAACCATGTGGCTATCTTCCCCTCACCTCTCTGCCATTGTCTCACACCTTTGAATCGTTCTCTCTGGAACCAACATATAAGAAGCAGAATTACATGCTCCGGGCGGCACGGTGGCCCAGTGGTTAGCACTGTCGCCTCACAGCAAGAAGGTCCCGGGTTCGAATCTCTCGGCTCGGGTGCCTTTCTGTGTGGAGTTTGCATGCTCTCCCCGTGTCCGCGTGGGTTTTCGCCGGGCACTCCGTTTCCTCCCACAGTCCAAAAAGTATGCTGCTGCATAAGTTTATTGGCTCGCAGGCTAAATTGCCCCGCAGTGCCCGGCGATGGACTGGCGTCCCATCGTCGGTATATCCTTGCCTTGCGCCCTGTGTCTGCCGGGATAGGCTCCGGCTCACCGTGACCCTGTATAGGACTAAGCGGTTTCAGATAATGAGATGAGATGAGAATTACATGCTCCATGATTGTGGGATTCTCTGCCTGAATCTATCACAAGTACTCCCTCTCTCAAGATCCCTAAGTTAAACTTGAAGGCTTATTTTTAGACCTTAGCATTGTATTTGTATTATTTAAATTTAAACTGTCTATTTAGTGCTTTGAACCAGAGTGTATGAAAGTCTGTAGGTAAATAAAAGATTATTATATATATATATATGTTATTGTTGCTGATTTTCCATTCTAGTGCTCATGTTCTTGACGTGCCGTTCTCTCCGCAGCTGTGTGCTGCGCTTTGTGACCCTCGGGTGAAAAGCGCTCTATAAATGCAATTATTATTATTATTATACGCACATGCACGGACGTACCTGTGTTGGTGTGCGGCAAGAGAAGCAGTGTGGTGCGGGCGCTCGCCTCCTGCGGGGATGACTCCAGAGCCTCCAGCAAACCGAGCATCACCTCCCGCGGGCTGCACTCCTGGGCGCCGACGCGCCCCCCAAACGCACACGCTCTCGCATCCGTGCCCACCACTCAGTTCCTCGCTCGAGGTTCTTCGGTCTATTTACCGTGGCCCTGGAGCAGCCTACTTCTCTACACTCGGGCTGCATCGGCCATCGATTAATTTAGATCTTTCTTAAAGATACACTTGAATAAATTATTATCATCCATGCAGTGGTGAGTAAAACCTTGTGTCTGTATGCGACCCTGTAGTGGTGTGTTCTTGTTTTTGTGAATTGCCAATTACTCTGTTTACTTTTAATGGCAGATATTTCGCAGTCTGCGAAGCTGCGCGTGAGCACCGTGAACCGTGAGCGAGTGTGTGTGATGGGCAAACTCGCCCATAGCCGTGAGATTTAATCATTTTAATATTGCTATGTGGGGCGGCGCGGTGGCCCAGTGGGTAGCGCCGTCGCCTCACAGCAAGAAGGTCCCAGATTCGAATCTCGGCTCGGGTGCCTTTCTGTGTGGAGTTTGCATGTTCTCCCTGTGTTTGCGTGGGTTTTTGCCGGGCACTCCGGTTTCCTCCCACAAACCAAAAAACATGCTGCTGCATCGGTAAATTGGCTTGCAGACTAAATTGTCCGTAGTGCCCGGTGATGGACTGGCGTCCCATCATAGGTATAGCCCTGCCTTGCGCCCTGTGTTTGCCGGGATAGGCTCTGGCTCACCGCGACCCTGTACAAGATTAAGCGGTTCTGACAATGAGATGAGATGCGATGAAAAAGGCACCTGACGTAGGAATAGAACCGCCACGAGCAGAGCCTGCCGCTTGTGACATGCCGATATTACCGCTACGTAGACACCCTGCCGACAGAGATCTCGCTCCTACGCTGTTAAGTCACCTGCACCACAGTGGAAAGGCACGCCTCGCACGCTTTGCCATCCTCGCCAGCCTCGCCAACCTCGCCCGCTCCATGCGCACCGGACGCGGCGGCTTCTCGCGACAGCTGCTCCACCAGGGGTGCGACGAGGCTCCACGCGGCACTCCTCATCAGGCCCTGCAACACGTGCGGCAGACGCCGGCATTGTGCAAGGGACATGCGCTGCAGTGAGCATGTGGGGATGCAGAGAGACAAAGATGCCCCCGCATAGCCTCTCACGGCATAGTCTATGACATGAGCGAGCAGCGCCTAAGAAGGCCGGCACAGCATAGGAGGAGAAAGATGGTCAACGCCAGACCCCGGCCGCCTATGTAACCACAGCGGTGATGTTTACAAACAGTTCCACGTAATTATTTTAGGCAGTTTACCTAGAAAAGGCCCAGGAGCGGGTCAGATATTCGTCACAGATGTTGGCTGGTCGTGATTACGAATCAAATGCGAGTCGTCGGGAGAGTGGTACAGCGCTAACCACTGCACCACTGCTCACCACTACAAAGATCCCCCGTGTAGCCTTAACAGACTGTAGGGTCAAGTGCCGTTAGCGAGCACGTATGAAGGTCGACACGGCACACGCGGAGGTGGGTGACCAGCACCACGCCCGGCACACATTCGCTCACACACACAGAGCACGCAAGCTCACTCGTACGTCGCCGGTACACTCTCGTGCACTGAAACGCACGCGTACGGGAATACAGACGTAGCCCTTGTTCCATGGACCAGCCTTGCGCGTTCGTTGCTCGCTGCCAGTGTTCAGAGTATGAAGCTGACCGGTCACCCTGTACAAAAGCCATCCCGTGATGGAATACAGACGTAGCCCTTGTTCCATGGACCAGCCTTGCGCGTTCGTTGCTCGCTGCCAGTGTTCAGAGTGTGAAGCTGACCGGTCACCCTGGTTAATACTACGGCGATGTGTGTTAAACGTAAAAACACAACGCGCCTGCAGCTTCATTCCGGACGACAGTAATCCCGTGATGTAATTCTAAACGGGTAGGAGCCCACTGAGTGCCGCCGTCAATGTTTAAAGTTACTAACTTTGGAACATGACACTGCAAATTACTCAACTGGGTTTACTCAGCATAGCAATCATAGCCCCTGCAGACAGACTCAGGCTCTGCTCGCATGCTGGGTGCGGTCACCTTGTGTCGCACAGCGACAGCTGCCACTAGGGGCGCCCCTTTTCATTGTCTCATCTCATCTCATTGTCTGAAACCGCTAAGTCCTATACAGGGTCACGGTGAAGCCGGAGCCTATCCCGGCAGACACAGGGCGCAAGGCAAGGATATACCGAAGATGGGACGCCAGTCCATCGCCGCCTTTTCATTGTGTTGAGGCGCTAATCGCGTGTAAAGTTTCTCTGAGACGCCACTGGGGTAAAGAGAGTGGCAATAATACAGGAGGTGTTAAAGATGCTTAAATACCCAATAGACTTCTGCAAGGCATGGAGCCTGCAATAACCACACGTTTGAACATCTTAAACCCCTCTTGGCAGAAAGAGTAAATTCTCTTTTAATAAACGGGTTCCCATATCTACTTTTTCTCTGATGATCAGCATAGTGCTCTCATAATGACCAGGATGGCTTTTGTACATCTTTGTGCCACGTGGAGCCAATTATTAACCGATGCAGCATCTGGGCTGCAGGTATTAGAAGAATTAGGATTAGGGCTGTGATTGCGCCCAAATCCAACTGGAGAAGCTTAGCTGTAGAGTGTGCCAAAACAGGACGGAAGAACAAAGTCTCGGAATACACCGTCCTACGTGCACTGTGCGGTTTGTGGATGCGTGCCACAGAGTAGTGGTATCCGTTATTTTATGACAAACTTGGGCGGCACGGTGGCCTGGTGGATAGCGCTGTCACCTCACAGCAACAAGGTCCTGGGTTCCAATCTTGGCTCGGGTGTCATTCTGTGTGGAGTTTGAATGTTCTCCCCGTGTCCGCGTGGGCTTTCGCCGGGCACTCGGGTTTCCTCCCACAGTCCAAAAACATGCTGCATAGGTTAATTGGCTCGCAGACTAAATTGCCCGCAGTGCCGGTGATGGACTTGCGTCCCATCGTGGGTATACCCCTGCCTTGCGCCCTGTATCTGCCGGGATAGGCTCCGGCTCACCGCGACCCTGTACAAGACTAAGCAGTTTCTGACAATGAGATGAGACGAGATATGACATAACTTGTTTTGTTTGTGCAGTAGCAGGGGGCGATGCTGCTGTGTGTCATCTCAAATGAGCAAACTGCAGTGTCATTTGTTATCGTGGGGCTCTGTGTGCTTAGCTGTGGGAGGAAACAAGAGAACCAGGGTGGAACCAACGCACAACAAGGAGAGAACGAACTATACTCGCTCTCTCAGTACAGGGATTGTACAAATTCCACACAGTCAAGAATCTAACTGCGGAACTTCTTGCCGTGAGGCGCGAGTATTCCCGCCGCGCCACCCTGCCGCATTGTGGTGTGGCACGATGTGTCGTGCCGTGGCGCGCCGTGAGATGTGGTAGCGGCACGACGCGACGCGCGGTCCCAATACCGTATAGCGAGGATCCTGTAGGGCATCCAGAACCAGCGCTGCTTTCCCATCCTGCAGGCAGCGCGCAGCGGAGCTCACGAAGCCTTCGCTGGCGGTGGGCGTCACGGCCTCCTCCGGGAGGCCCTCCTGCAGCCGCACACCCAACGCGTGGTCACTCACCGCTCACGGCGTCACTCGCACGGTCACTCTCTCACAGGGTCACTCACTGCTCACAGGGTCACTCGCACGGTCACTCACTCACAGGGTCACTCTCTCACAGGGTCACTCACTGCTCACAGGGTCACTCGCACGGTCACTCACTCACAGGGTCACTCACTGCTCACAGGGTCACTCACTCACAGCGTTATTCGCACGGTCACTCTCTCACAGGGTCACTCACTGCTCACA
>JAZEWT010000036.1:253698-268539 GCA_036362905.1 Mordacia mordax | reverse complement strand
CATCGAGCCGTGAAAACCTACATCATTACATTTTTGTTATTGTTTTCGAATGTACACAGCGTTGCAGAACAACAAGCAACAATAACGCATTACCGGTGATTATTGTAGGCAACTGTTGCCCTGAAATTGCCCTCGTGGATCAAGGACTGTGATGAGACGAGCGAGTTGTTGCTGAGTTGTTAGTGAACGTAATCAGCGAGCCGTTGTTTTGCGTTCCCCACAGACGCTACGGTCGCGGCTGTGTGGCTGCAGGAGCTATGGCCTCTGCTCAAGGCGAATGTCTGGATGCGGTCGCTCCCGACACCGGCGCGGTCTCCAACGGGCCGTGCGTGGGCGGTCACCAAGGAGTCACGGATAACCCTGGAGGCGAGGGTTGTCACGGAGCCAAGGGTCACCACGGAGACCGGCACGGAGGTGGAGATCGCCACGGTGATGAACGATGCCACGAAGATGCGGAGCCCGTGAAGGTGGAAGAACACCTTGAGGCCAGCGCCAGGTGAGAGCCGCGATGTGCATCGCTTCGGTCTAAACACGACATGGTAGGTACCCACACCGGTCAGGAGTATCCGCAGGCCATCACCTGGTGATTCCATCCACACAGGACAGGCGGTTGAAACGATGATGGAAAGTTTTACGTTTATATCACAAAGGTAGCAAAGACAATGGTGGTCCATTTCTTAGAAGCGAGAACATTGGCCAAAACATTCCACTCTTGCAAACAGTGCCTGGAAATCACTCAGTCGGCATCACAGAGCAACAGAGATATAATAATGATGATAATTTATTGGACTTAAAATCGCCTTATCGAAGGGGAACTCAAAGCTTGGCACAAAATAACTCCATCGCAGTAGAATAATGGCAAAATGGAAATGCATCAAATAATAATAATAATAATTGCATTTATAGAGCGCTTTTCACCCGAGGGTCACATAATGCTGCACGGAGCTGTCGGAGAAAACGGCATGTCAACAACAGCGACATTAGAATGGAAAATCAGCAACAAAATTATTATTATTTTTTTTAATATACACATCATTGCAGAACAGCATGTAAAATATGATCTGTCTTTAGTCAGTGAAAAGCCAAACGGAATGCTGAGTAAATAAAGTAACAACAATAAGCAAATTGAAATTTGAGCAACGGCAACTGTGCCTTTGTGAAATCTAAAAAAATCCACAAAAGATAAAGCGATGTTGAATGATACATTTCTTGTACGTATTTAAAGAATCAAAATCGAAACCGATAAGAATGAAGACATTGCCGCAATGAAATGATACAGAGTCTGGAGACAAACAGTTACCATCTATAATAGTGAGGATTTAAACACGGCTGGAAAATCGACAAGTCTTTAAATAATGTCACCCCCACACTGAAAAAACTTGGCAGGACTGAGAAGGCACAATCATAATAGTAATATAATTATAACATTTGTAAAACAGGTGTGAGGCAAAACCAAAATAAACCGAGAAGGAATTTTATTTTTTCGACCAATGTCACCGCTAACGTCTGAAGCGAGCGCCGCTACCCTCGTCCACATCGCTCGACCGGCAAAGCGATGGTTTTACAACAACAACCACAACCACCACGACAACCACAACCACCACGACAACCACAACCACCACGACCAGAACAACCACCGCTTCATAAGCGCACATTTCATCTGCGCCACACCAACACTTTCATGTTGTTATGCAGCTCTGTTTGTTACGTACTAATCGCCCTTCGGAAACTTGAGAGCCCGAAGCAATATTCCCTGAAGAACGTCAGCAAGAAATACAGATCAGAGATGTTTGTTATGTCAGCTGCTGTCGCTGCGGTGTGCATTGCCAATTGCTGGCAACGCAGTATTGGTATGCTTTAACCAATGCCGGTTATACTGTGCGGTGATTTGATCTATGGTACAAAACCAGAAAATCCGGGGGAAATGCCTGTAGAACAGGTGAACAACATTAACACATTGCATAATCACATACCTCACAATCACACACTCACAAACACAAGGGTCCCCCGTGTTGCCTTAACAAACTTGACGGCCAAGTGCTGTTAGCGCTTAACACATCATAATAATAATTATTATTATTGCACTTCGAGAGCGCTCTTCACCCGAGAGTCACAAAGTGCTGCACAGAGTTGTGGAGAGAATGGCACATCAGCAACCACAACGACATAAGAACGGCAAATCAACAACGCTTAAACGTTTTTTTTATTTTTTGTTTGTTTTGTTACAAATCTAATCGGCGGCGAGAACGGCACGCGTGTAATGGCGAGCACGCACACGCGGCGGTGGGTGGAGCCGCACCACATCCGCCTGCCACGCTCTGCTCCTCGCTGTGAGCCGCGACACGACTGTGATCCCTGTGTGCCACCTGTGTGCCACCTGTGTTCTCCCTTGGTGCCCCCTGTGTGCCACCTTGCTGTGTCGCCCCCCCCCCATCCCCGTTTTCTGCCGCCGCTGCCCTGAACCGCAGGCTGGAGGACGCCGTGGAGGAGGAGGTGGCCGTGGAGGAGGAGGCCGTGGAGGAGGAGGCCGTGCCCTCCCGTGCGGATCGTCCAGCGAGCAACGCCACCGAACCGCTCACCGCTCCGCACAGGGGATCCCAAGTCCCCGACACTGGCCCAGAGTGGCTTCCCACTGATGCTCTGACTGCTGCTCCCACTGCTGCTCCCACTGCTGCTCACATGGCTGCTCCCGCTGCTGCTCACGCTACTGCTCACGCTGCTGCTCCGACTGCTGCTCCGACTGCTCTCACAGAGGCCTGCCCCGGGGTTCATGCCGGGATCCGCGTGGGGAGCCCCTCTCTCCCAGGTGAGCAGTGGAGGTAACCGCGTGTGTGATGCACGTGTGCTGGTCAACATCGATAATAAATACACTGGGCCCTTCGTTTACGCGGTAACTCTGTACACGCTCTCACTTTTGCGCACTCAAAGAACTGGGATCATTTCACAGGGATCATTTGGTTTTTTTTATACGGTGGTGTCCGTGGGCCTAGCGGAGCCAATCAGATAGTTTGGTGGGAGTCAAGTCCATGATCGATACGTCTCAAAAGAGACACACTGTCTACGTTAATTGTTCAGACTCAGTCCTCCTCGATGCCGTCAGACGTTGTAACGTGCTTGCACCTCCGTGCTGGACAACTGTTAAAAAGAGCTAAACATCCCACCACCTGTAAGGTAACTCATATAAGGACCAGAGTGTATCCATTTTGGGGGGTATGAGGGTGGCCTCTGCTTTTTGCAGCTGATGTCCTCGTTGCTTCATCAGACCATGATCCCCAATGTGCAGTGGAGCGGATTAGATAGATCTCATCTCATTGTCAGAAACCACTTAGTCCTGTACAGGGTCGCGGTGAGCCGGAGCCTATCCCGGCAGACGCAGGGCGCAAGGCAGGGGTATACCCACGATGGCACGCTAGTCCATCACCGGGCACTGAGGGCATTTTAGTCTGCAAGCTAATTAACCTATGCAATAGCATGTTTTTTGGACTGTGGGAGGAAACCGGAGTACCCGGCGAAATCCCACGCGGACACGGGCAGAACATGCAAACTCCACACAGAAAGGCACCCGAGCCGAGAGATTTGAACCCGGGACCTTCTTGCTGTGAGGCTACAGCGCCTACCCACTGGGCCACCGCGCCGCCCGGATTAGATAGATAGGTAACCTTTATTGTCATTCTATCCTTATACAATTACGGTATACAGAGGAACGAAATTACGCTTCTTGTGTTCCCGGTGCAAAACCGAAACAAGGCTGAATCTCTCAGCCCGCCTGGGAATTCCTTGGAATCTCCCAGACAGAGCTGGAGGAAGTTGCTCGGGAAAAGGACGCTTGGGTTGCTTTGCCAAGCCTCTTGCCTCCGCGACCCAGACCCAGATAAGCGGCATGACAATGGATGGATGGATATCTAAACGGTCCCTGCCAGCTTGAATAAAAACTAGAGGAAAAAAACGAACTAAATAACAGTGGTAGAACACACAAAGTCCACACACTATGGGGCAGCACTTCCCCACATGCTAATGACCCCTGTCACCCCCCTACCCCCTCACCTCCTCTGCCCCCCCACCCACCCCGTGTGTTCAGGTGGTGGCAAAACCTCCGGCTCTGTCCTGGCCCCGGCGAGCGCCGAGAGCACGTGCGTGCGCGATGGCGCGGTGCTGCTGCGCATGGAGTCGAGCGGCCTCGGCGCAGCGCCTCCGCTGACCGTGCACGCGCTGCTGGAGCGCGCGGTGCAGCTCCATGGCGAACGCGTGGCACTGGCGGCCAGCGAGGCCGCCGCCGGCGCGCCCTGGCACAAGCTCACCTGGGAACAGTACTACCACGAGTGCCGCCAGGCCGCCAAGGCCTTCCTGCAGGTGCGATAGCGCCGGGCCCCAGAGACGCATTGATGGATGGCTTTGTGTGGATATAGATATGGATGGCATCAGCATAGCAATGGTAGCTGATATAAGATTACAACAGGTTTTACCGTATCTGGCGATTATGCAGGTGTTAAGATCTTAACACCTGCATAATTGCCAAGCAATCATGCAGGTGTTAAGATCCCAAACACAACAATAGACACATTTTACAATGCGTCCAGTTTGCAAAAGCCACACAGGCTATCTTAACACCTGCATAATCGCCAGATACGGTAAAACCTGTTGTAATCTTATATATGTATACTGGCAAAAAAGTACCCATAGCGTTAATGGTAGCTGAGATTGAGGCTGCACAGGATACGGCCAAGTGGTTGTAGGTAGATGCTGAAGAGGAGTGGGCTGAGAACTGAGCCCTGAGGAACTCCAGACAAAACAGGATGGATCTCTGAGTTACATCCTCCAAGGCTTATGAACTCTTGGTCGGAGAGGTAGGAGCTCAGCCAATGCAGGGCATAGCCAGAGACCTCTGCCCTCCAGTCGTTCAAGTTAGGTTGGGTGGTCAATGGTATCAAATGCAGTGCTCAGGTCCAGGTGGACAAGAATACTTGGCAAGCCTTCATCAGCAGCGACAAGGTCATTAACTACTTTGACCAGAGCAGTTTCAGTATTATGGCCGAATCTGCACCCATATTGGAAGGGCTCGAGGAGGTGATTGTTGATGACGTGTTTCTGGAGTTGTACGGCTACTGCACGTTCAAGGACCTTGGAGAGGAATTGTAGATTTGAGATGGGGCGATAATTGTCAGGGATGTTGCAATCGAGGTCAGCTTTTTTGATCGGAGGGGTATCTGCGGCACATTTGAATAATGAGGAAATGATACTGGAGCGAAGTGAGTTATTGAAGAGATTAGTGACGAAGGTGGCAAGGGATTTGAAATATGCCTGGATGAGTTGGGATGGAAAGGTGTTCATGAGCAGATTATAGGCCAAGATCTGGTAACTAATGAAGAGACATCAGATTCCGTTAACTCGGAAAATTCCAAGAGTTTTGAGATCAGTGTAGGAGAATGAACAATTGTTGGAGGTTGAGATTGGGTAGAGATCTGGTGGGCTTTGTTTTTTTTATCAGAAAACTGATCAACTGATCCGCCTTTATTAGTCAAGAGAGTTGACGGTGATTGACTGATTGGATGAAGGAGCTGATGGATGGTCGAGAAGGGGATTTTGGGCTGGTACCAGGTATCAGCTGGAATGTTGGAAAAGTGTTTGGTGCGGGCGCAATCGAGTGCCTCCCGGTAGCGATTGTTGGGGGCAAGTGTTGTTCGCAAGTATCAACTGTGAAGGCCGAACTCGGATTGCCGAGTTCGTGGCGCAGTGCGCCAACTGGCCGCACCCCTGTTGCAACCCCCACCACCACGACCATCAGATATTCTCTGTAATTCATAATAGGGCTTGAGAGCGGCCAGGCAACGATCAGGCCGAGGGCGGCACGGTGGCGCAGTGAGTCGCGCTACCGTCTCCTGGCAAGAAGGAACCGGGTTTGACATGCGAACTCTGTGTGGAGTTTGCATGTTCTCTCTCATGCAACCCAGTGTGCTACTCGTGGATAAAACAAATAAAATAAGTCCATGTTTCTACTTGTTACGAACGTCATCACGGGGGATCGTTAACGCCCCCCGTGAAGCGGCTCGCACGTCATTGTTTTACTGTCAGTGGATGAGTGTGTGGGTGAGTGGCTGAGGTGAGTCAACGGGTGTCTGAGCTGCTGAGTGATTGATTGAGTGGATGGGTGATTAGGTGGTGAGTGTGTGGGTGAGTAGGTGTTGTTGTCGTGGTTGTTGATGTTGTCGTTGGTTGATGTAACCTCAGGTCGGCCTCGAGCGGTTCCACAGCGTCGGGATCCTCGGGTTTAACGCCATCGAGTGGTTCGTGGCCGACATCGGCGCCATCCTGGCTGGGTCAGTGCGCCCTCTTCCCACCCCCGGAAAATGCAAAGCGTTCATGCGTGCGAGCACCTATGTGCATGTTTAAAATCAACCAAAATAAGCTGGTGCGCAGGCCCCGGGGGGACAGATGTCAATGATGTGTCTTGGCGAAATCCATTTGACTGAGCCAAGAGACTTAATTCCTTCCATCAGGATTCCTTCAGGGCGGCGCGGTGGCCCAGTGGTTAGCGCTGACACCTCACAGCAAGAAGGTCCCGGGTTCGAATCTCTCGGCTCGGGTGCCTTTCTGTGTGGAGTTTGCATGCTCTCCCCGTGTCCGCGTGGGTTTTCGCCGGGTACTCCGGTTTCCTCCCACAGTCCAAAAGCATGCTCCTGGATAGGTTGATTGGCTCGCAGACTAAAATTGTCCTGCAATGCCCGGCGATGGACTGGCGTCCCGTCGTCGGGTGTATTCCTGCCTTACGCCCTGTGTTTCCGGGATAGGCTCCGGCTCACCGTGACCCTATATAGCATTAAGCGGTTTCAGATAATGAGATGAGATGAGAGGATTCCTTCAGAAGGGAGGCTGCTTGACGCCGGGTGAAGTCAAGGGATGGCTCCCTATGATCTGTTAACTGGCATTCACTCTGAAGAGCAGTTGGAGACTCTGCTGCTGAACCAGGAGTATACAACAAATAGGTGGGGTGTTACCATCAGCCCCACGAAGGCTAAGTACCTGCGTGGATATTTTGTGTCACCGAACACTCTATGCTCTCAATTCCTCATGATCGACGGGGTAGTTGTGGATAGAGTAGAGAGTTTTGCTTGCCTGACAAGTGTGTTTATGGAGTTTTTCTAGTTGGCAGTGGATGTCTCTCTCCGAATCAGTCTCCCTCCAGCAACAACAGAGGGCAAAGGCACGACGCTCACAACAACGGGCGGAGTGCCAGCGACTAAAACTCGGCGAGGTGGCACAGTAGCGAGTACGGGTGGTGCCTCAGCCAGTCACCAGTCAGTCCCATGGCACCTTTGTCTGTCCTGTGACCTGTCGCTGAGCATTTGACAATTAACATGGCCTCAAGGTGCGCCTGGTCTGGCACGAGCGCCATGATGACGTCACCGTCGCTTCGTGGTGATCAGCGGTTGTCGTCGTTTTGCGTGCTGGCAGTGGTCTGGCGATGGGCATCTACACAACGAACTCGGCGGAGGCGTGCGAGTACGTGGCGATCAATTCCCGCGCCAACGTCATCGTGGTCGACACCGACAAACAGCTCCAGAAGATCCTGCAGGTGGACTCCGCTCGCTCACCCGCCATCCACCTACTCATTTGCTCACCCAGTCGCCCACTGGATCACGCACACCGTCGCTGACCCACTTGCTCACCGACCACCCGCTAACTCACCCACAAGCTCACCCGCTCATTATTGCGAGTTGAATGTCGCTGTATGGATATAGGTTTTCATGGCTTAATGAATGAGAATTGCTCATAAGAGCTGCTGTCTTTGGATAGCCATGTCGATCGTTCCTCCTTTGTGACATTTCACCTTCCATTGTGAAGGCATCATTAGGCGACTGACTGGTTTATCTGAAAAGAGTAGGGTTTTTTGTATACATATTTATCGCACACGTGTTTATGTGATATTAAAATAGTCATTTTTTTAATGCTGCTGACCGCACTGTTTCTTTTGGCGCGTTAATGCGTTGTGTTAATTTTGCATCACTCATTAACACACTACAGAGAAAATATGGTAGCGTAATATGTCCAGTATTTTGAACTGAAGCGTCGATGTGGTGTTTTGATATAATCTACGACTACATGTTTGTCCAAGTGATGTCTGTATCTTCTGCATTTCCTTAGTGTGTTCCACGTAAATTCTTGCTAGTGCTTGCTAAGATTAATTTAAAAGCTGCTCTTAACGTGTTGATAAGTTTAAGATCTCCTGTTTCTTTGCGATTTATGTTTTGCCTGGTGTTGTGGACTCCATTGGCTTTCCGTACTAAACTTGGGCCTTCACGGCGGATCACGGCCTGTGATGGCGAGGATAAAGATGTCCCCCGTGCCGCGTGTGCAGATCCGACCGCGGCTGCCGCTCCTGAAGGCGATCGTGGTGTACAGGGACAGCGTGCCCGCGGGCTCCAGCAACGTGTACAGTGTGAGCCTGCTCTCCCTCCCTCCACCTCTCCTCTCTCCTTCCCTCCTCTCCTTCCTGATCGCTCCCCTCCTTCCCCCTACCCTCTCCCTTTCCTCTCCCATTCCTCCCTCCCTCCTGCTCCACTCCCTCCTAATCCCTCCGGCATCACTGCCCTCTCTCCCGTACATGCAAAGTGTGTTGACAACGACATTGAACGGGTGGCATTGCATCCAGGACCACCTCTTGATAATGAATCCCCTCCCCCCCTTGACCTCCCCCTCCCCCCGCCCACCTCTCCTGGCAGTGGTTAGACTTCATGAAGCTGGGTGACGCGGTGTCGGACGAGCGGCTGGACGCAGTGATTGCGGAGCAGCGGGCGAACCAGTGCTGCACCCTCATCTACACGTCTGGCACCACGGGGCCCCCCAAGGGGGTCATGTTGAGCCACGACAACGTACGCGCGCGCGTGTGTGAACGTGCGCGCGTGTTTGCAGATGTGTGAACGTGTGCACGTGTCTGAATGCGATTGTGGGAGGGCCTGGTAACCCCCACCCCCCACTTGGCACTTTATTAAAATCAAATATTGCTGTGGAAATACTGAATTAAGCTTGTGTTGGAGACTTCAGCTGGACAGATGTGACCGAAAAGTACTGCAGTTGGCCACGTGTAATATCCAGACACTCGCTGGGGTGGAAAGGCTGATATTCCTCTATCAGGAGCTAGACCAATACCGTCTGCAACTCTGTGGAATACGGGAATTTTGTTAGACTGCTTCTGGCTCCAGTCATCATGAGCGGTAGGCAGTCCTCCCTTTTTGGTAGGAAACTGCCAAACAGCAGGCAATGCCTCTTGTTTTGAAAAAAAGATTGAAGGGGGTGTGGGAGAGTGGACGTAAGGAGTAGGAGGCTTTGCTATTGTTGACTCACCTCCCCATCAATATGAGTTAAGGAATGGTGGTAGTCGTGAGGGTGGCTTACTCCCCCACTGAAGACGAACCTCAGGGGAGACAAGGCTGGTGAGTCAGATGCCATCATTGACCTCTCACAGATACTAGCTAAAGTTGCCCCTCAGGATAGAATCATCCTGCTGGGTGACTTAAATACCCAAGTTGGTCACGATGCAGGCATGGGCCAGATCTTCTAAATAAGTGGCTGCTAGACTTCTGTGCAGCACATGCTGATTTGAGGCTGGGGCGGACCTGCACAGATGCCATATTATCTCTGCTACAGCAGAGGTGTAGGGAAGTCCAGTGGGATCTACATCTTTGCTTTATTGACCTGGTCAAGGTCATTGATACCATCAACACGCCAAGGGTCTGGGTTATTATTTCATGCATGATCTATGACTCTGCTCACAATCTTTAAGGACCTTCATGATGCTGGGCAAGACCGAGCAAAGCTGCGTGGCCAGAAGTCTACTGTGGTGGCATGAATAGCTGTTGTTGTTGCCTGTGTGAACCATGCCACGAGACCAACACGTGCATCACACTTGGTCACACACACTGTCCTTCGCTCACTCACGGATTCACACACATCCACTAGCACACGCGGTCACCCGCTTACCCCCACACAGGCCTTTCCACCTCGTTCATTCGCCCGTGCACCCACTCACTCACTCGCGCACTCACCTTGCTCATTCACTTGAACAATTGTTCTCTCACTCGCCCGCTCGCTCACTCAAACACTTGCCCGCTCACTCACGTGGGCACAACCCTCACTCATGCATCCACTCAGACACTCACCCCGACTCCCCCCTCCCCGCCACTGCCGGTTTGCACCACAGCTGACGTGGACGTCCTACACGTCTAGCCAGATGATGGGCTTCACGTCGGACGAGGTTATCGTGAGCTACCTCCCGCTGAGCCACGTCGCTGGCCAGATGCTCGACCTGTGGGTGCCCATGCATCTGGGCAGTGCTGTCTACTTCGCGCAGCCCAGCGCTCTCAAGGTTCTTCCACCCCCCCCCGCCTCCTGCTCCACCTGTCCTCTACCGCTACCGTTTTGCCTCCACACACACCCCTAGTCCTGTGGCTGAAGGGGGACCTCTGTAATGATGGCCTCTAGAGTGACCCTCCTAAGGATGAGTCTCGTTACTCGACTGGTCTAGGTGGGGGTTCCGCCAAGGTTTCCCATCGGGGGTGGGGAGCGGCCAGGACGACGATGTACGGCACTGCACGCGTCTGCACGCAGGGTGTTCAGGCCATGCCGCTGTGAGCTTGGGCTGAATGACGCAGCTGGTCGGGCCAGCTCATACGCGCCCACCGAGACCCGTTCCCAATAGCACCACCGCACGTGTCGAATGCCAACTCACGGCGATGGCGACGTCGCTTGCTAAATATTAAACATAACGTTTAGCCCTCAGGCTAGCAACAGCCAAGGGCTATGTGGGGGAATTTTTCCTTAGTGTGTGTGTCTGCTCTCTGTCTCTGTGTATATTTTTTTTAAAAAGACCAAAAAAAATGTTATTGCTACTGATTTGCCGTTCTAATGCCGTTGTTGTTGACGCGCCGCTCTCTCCGCAGCTTTGTGCAGCGCTTTGTGACCCTCGGGTGAAAAGCGCTCTAGAAATGCAATTATTAATTATTATTATTATTATGTGTATGCTGGCTGCGTGGTGGTGTAGTGGTTAGCGTGCTGTGAATCCAGCGATCCGAGTTCGATTCCCATTCACAATCATCGGTCAGTGATAGTTATCCGATACAGCCCCTAGGACTTGCCGACTCCGGCTTAAATTAGTACCCGAGTTTTTGTGTAAACGGCACCACTGGGGAGAAAAATGCAGCCAGGTGTGGTACGATCCATCTACCTCTTGTGCCTTGTGCCCGCCTTCATAAGCGCTCACCGGTAGAATTTGCCAGATCAGTCTGTTAAAAAAAAATGTTGTTGTTCATATGCCGTTCATATGTTGTTGTTGACATGCCGTTCTCTCTACAGTTGTGTGCAGTGCTTTGCGACCCTCGGGTGAAAAGTGCTCCAGAAGTGCAATTATTCTTTATTATTACTAGTGCTATATGGGAGATGTTTGTCTTTGGTGTGGCCTGGCTGGCAGGGTTCGCTCGTAACCACGTTGAAGGAAGTGCAGCCCACCATCTTTCTGGGTGTGCCGCGCGTCTGGGAGAAGTTGATGGAGGCGATGCGCGCGACGGGGGAGCAGGCCGGGGCCGTCAAGCGAACCATCTCGGCGTGGGCACGCGGCATCGGCCTACAGGCCAGCCGCAACAGCATGACGGGGTGCGCGTGCCAAGCACGTGTCTGCGTGTGGCTGAGTGCGTGAGCAAGTGTGTGTTTGTGTCTGTGTGTGTGGCGAGCGGTGGCCCAGCGGTTACCGCGCTAGGCTACAAACCTGGCGATCCAAGTTTGAATCTCGCTCCGGCCAACATCAATGACGGTTTTCTGAACCGGTCCTGAGCCTCTCCTAGGTCGACTCAGCCTCAAGTGGGTACCTGGTGTGGTGTGTAAACATTTCCACGATGGAGACAAAGGCTCCCGGGCGTTGTGCTGGTCACCCACCCTCCTCGTGTGTCATGTCGACCTTCATAGGTGCTCGCTTAACGGCACTTGACCCTACAGTCTGTGGAGGCTATACGGGTGATGTGTGTCTTTGTGCTCCAGTAGGGGGCTCTGGATGGGTGCGAGGGGCTGGTAACCCCTTTACCTTCAGCCAAACATGACCAAAGCGCATGTGAAAAAAATTAACCTCATCTAGTTTTGGATTTAGCAGAGCAAGACTCTACGTTAGAGGATGCCTCTAACGTGTGAGGCGAAACGTCGCGAGGTGGAGAGAGGGAGCGATCGACGCGGCTGTCCCGAGAGAGCAGCTTTTCGAAGCAATCATCATGCATCGAGCCGTGAAAACCTACATCATTACACTCCTCCCCTCGTAGTTTCATTAGGCACAGTAACAGCACCCACGACGGATGACCACGTGAACTATCTCAACGCTCACTGTGGAAGAGAGGCTGCCACACCTCTGTCGACAGCTAGAGTGGTACCGCCCGGGACCTCTGTTGGCTACACGAGGTGCGGTGGATTGGTTTTGGCTTCAGTCATGTGGGTTGATAGTCCTCTGCTCAGGGCAGGAAACTGCCAGGCAACAGGGGAGAGTCCCTGTCCTTCGCTCGCCTCCCCATCAGAAGTTTACGTCCCCACTGAAAATGAATATCAGTGGAGGGGTGTAGGCAAGGCCAATGAATCGAATGCCTTCAATGACCTCCTGTCCCAGGCATTAAAGTGCCCCCTTAGGATAGAGTCATCCTGTTAGGTGTAGTTCTTGAGGGGGTTGCGATACGGGCACCTGGCTGGGCCTTGAAAGGAGGATACGAGATTTCTATGTAGCCCATGGGCATGTAATTACCAACATGCTGTTCTGTCATCGGCACATGCACAGAACATCATGTATGCATGCCGGGTCCAAGCAAGAACGTCTGCTGGACTACATAGTGACGGAACCGTAGACGCTGACTTATGTCCCTTATCACTCGGACCAATCACGGAGCTGATTTGCCCTCTGCAAGATGTGCCTGCCGTTGTTCCACTTTGGTGGTGGGTACCCACAGAGGACCGCATTTAAACTCTCGATAGCTTCATCTTAGCAAACTCATGAAAACTGCAGGTAAGACTTTCATCACAGCCTCCATCTAGAGCTGGCATTAAACCCGCTCTTCCTGATGTCTAGGGGAAACGGGGGTAATGTAAGACTTACAATCATATGCAGATGCTACAGCTGCATTAGGATTGCAGTCCAGACCTACCTGAGGCTTAAGACTTTGGCATACTCATGCATTGGGTATGCAAACCAAGCCTACCCAGAATTCCCAATGTTACAGAGGTGTGCTGGCTAGCTGAGGAAACTGGACAGGTCCACTTTGGTGCAGCACAGCCACAAGATATTTCTCTAGATATGAAGAACTTGTTTAATCCTGTTTACCCCCATCTCTTAACATGCAGATTGGCAATGTGCAAACGGAATTGATTTCAACCACCTTACACCACCCCCCCCCGCCCCGTACCAGGGAGGGCTCGGCGCCATGGGGCTACGGGCTGGCGAGCGCGCTGGTGTTCCGCAGGGTGCGTGCGGCGCTGGGTCTCAGCCGCTGCTCCCACCTGTTTGTTGGCGCGGCGCCAGCGTCGCGCGAGACCCTCGAGTTCTTCCACAGCCTCGACATGGTCGTGGTGGAGCTGTACGGCCTGAGCGAGAGCTCAGGCCCGCACACGCTCTCCAGGGCCGACGTCTCCCGTCTCGGCAGGTGAGGGGGGCAGGGGTTGTGCGGCGAAAGCGCAAACAGCAGCAGCAGCCGCCGATCGTCACCGGGTGGCAGCGATGACACCGTGAGGTTCGTGCCAGGCCTCGTGCGCTTTGGTGCCACGTGGCGTGTCGAAGGCTCGTTGACACGGGGTCACGGGACAAACCCAGATGCCATGGACTGACAGACATGACTGGCAGCTAATTTTAATTGATTACATTTCAATAAAACACATCAGGGAAATCAAAGCACCGTGCGACACGATACGTCGTCTTTAAATCATGCACTGACAATAGAAAATACAAACTATGGAACTGATATGATAACAAGACGTCATTGCACTGAATAAAGTCTAAAAAGAGCTTAACCAAAACAGCTTTGTGATAAAATAATAAGACACAAGGTATGTCGGGGCCATGTCATGCAGATGATAAAAAATGCACACATGTGCTGACTCACCAGGTGAAGTGCCCTGTGTACAAAGACAAAGACAGAGATCCCCCATATAGCCTTAACACACTGTAGGGTCAGGCGAGCACCTATGAAAGTGGACACGGCACACGAGGAAGTGAGTGACCAGCACCACGCTCGGCCGCCTTTGTCTCCCTGGTGACAATGTTTACACACTGCATTAGGTACTCATTTGAGGTTGAGTTGACCGAGGGGAGGCCCAGAACCGGTTCAGAAAATCGTCACTGGTGTTGGCCGTGAGCAGGATTCGAACTCGGGTGGCCGGGTTTGTAACCCAGCGCGCTGACCGCTGGGCCACTGCCCGCTGTGCACGCACACACATATATACATACACACGCACCAGCTCACCACCTGTCAGCTGTATGCCTGTGCCTCTCCGAACACGTCTCCCTCGCGTCTCCTCGTGCCCCATCTCGCTGCCGCGCGTCTCCGCCGCGTAGCTGCGGGAAGACGCTGCAGGGCAGCCGCACGCGCCTCTTCCTCCCGGACGCCAAGGGGAACGGGGAGCTCTGCTTCTGGGGGCGGAACGTGTTCATGGGTTACGTGGATCGCGAGGAGGAGACGCGCGGGACGCTGGATCCCGGCGACGGCTGGCTCCACACTGGGGACCTGGGTCGCATCGACAACGACGGATTTGTCTACATCACCGGCCGCCTCAAAGGTACCCCCCACCCTCCTCCCGAGGATCTGCTGCTCTCCCATTAGTGCTGCTGCA
>JAZEWT010000036.1:216546-229135 GCA_036362905.1 Mordacia mordax | reverse complement strand
GAGTGTGGGTGGTGAGTAGGTGCAGTGCGTGGTGAGTGTGGTGGTGAGTACGGGTGGTGAGTCGGTACAGTGTGTGGTGAGTATGGGTGGTGAGTGCGGGTGGTGAGTCGGTACAGTGCGTGGTGAGTGGGGGTGGTGAGTCGGTGCAGTGCGTGGTGAGTGGGTGGTGAGTATGTGCAGTGCGTGGTGAGTGTGGGTTGTGAGTGTGGGTGGTGAGTCGGTACAGTATGTGGTGAGTGTGGGTTGTGAGTGTAGGTGGTGAGTCGGTACAGTGCGTGGTGAGTGTGAGTGAGTGTGAGTGATGAGTCAGTCGGTACAGCGCGTCGCGAGTGTTGTGCAGTACTTACGGGGCGGTGCAGTACACAGTGGTGAGTGTTTCAGTAAATATGACCTGAATGAGTGGTGGTGAGCGCAGAAAGGTAGTGGTGAGTGTGGTGAGTGCAGGCAGTATTATGCAACGTAGGCCTCCCACTGTCTCGCCACCACCCCTCCTCTCCCCACGTCCCTCCCCACCCATCATCCCCCCAACGAAATCTCTCCCCACCCACCAACCCTCTCCACCCACCATCATCTCCGCCCTGCCATCACCTCCTCCTCCTAACCGCCATCATTGCCGCTGCTGTAGTTGAGTGCTGTAGATCAACTCCCCTGAGGATCACTCCGCAGTAGATCACTCTGTAGATCACTACCCTGTCCATCACTCCCCTGTACATCACTCCCCTGTACATCACTCCCCTCTACATCACTCCCCTGTACATCACTCTGTAGATCACTCAGTACATCACTCTGTACATCACTCTGTAGATAACTCTGTAGATCACTCCCCTGTAGATCACTGTAGATCACTCCCCTGTACATCACTCTGGAGATCACTCCCCTGTACATCACTCTGTAGATCACTCCCCTGTAGATCACTCTGTAGATCACTCCCCTGTAGATCACTGTAGATCACTCCCCTGTACATCACTCCCTTGTACATCACTCCCTTGTACATCACTCCCCTGTAGATTACTCCCCTTCAGATCGCTCCCCTGTAGATCACAGTAGATCACTGCAGATCACTCCACTCTGATCGCGAGTCCTGGACCGAGATCGTGACTCCGTTGCCACAGAGACTCCTTCACCAGATGGGTCCCGAAAGGGGGTCACGTTCCTCGAGCCCCCGTGGCAGACACAGCGTGCCCCCCACTCGTTACACAAGCAATACACGCTGGTCATTGATCACAGCGTGACCTTGCATGATTACAAATATATATAATAGGTGACGTTTAGAGCGATGGACCTTCTTCATGATGTATTATATTTATATATATTTTTATATTATTTTTATTGTTGCTTCTTTTTAATGTGTTTTTAATTGTGTACTCTGTACGGTGTCCTTGAGTGCCCAGAAAGGCGCCTTTAAATAAAATGTATTATTATTATTACTACGAGAATGGGCTATTGCCCTGGAGCATCGCCCTTTAGATGTAGCCTTCTCAAGGTAATAATAATTGCATTTATAGAGCGCTTTTCACCCGAGGGTCACAAAGCGCTGAACAGAGCTGCCGAGAGAACGGCGCGTCACGAATAGATAACGTACGTGCGTATCGATCCCATTCATCCGACTGCAACAAGACGACGATGGTTATCATCACGGAGAACCCGTGGCTATCCAGCGTGGTCCTGATCCTCTCGTACTCGGATCGCTCGCGATGCCTCTGATCGCAGCGTGCCGACCACACCGCGTGGGCCACGTATCACGGACGCATTGGCATTGGCATGCGTTTGAAACGTGTCAGGTGTTCATGGTGCACCTTGTATTTTCATTTTCTCTGGGATCTCTAGGATTTTCTGGCGACGGAACGATGTCAGTAGGAGTACAGAGAGAGCAATGTTAATGGTCCGAGTCGGTCACCGCGTTAGCCTCGTCTGTTTGATTATCATTATGATCAATCCCCGCTTACTCCTGCAGAGGGTTGTGTTGAGCCAGACCCTATCTTGGCAGACACAGGACGCCAGTTCATCGCAGGGCACCGGGGGTAATCTAGTCAGCAGGCAACATCAGCGTAGTGTGAGAGATGCTTTGCTCTGGCCCACGGGGCACAGGCCATGTNNNNTCAAAAGCGGACAATTGAAATATTTCTTTTCGTCACAATTAACGTTCTTCGACTCTGAAACACGGCCGAACGCGCGTGATTGTGATGATGTTGTGTCTCATTCCGACACATTCTGTCTCGACCAACGTGACGGCCTGCTTTGTGGATGGAAGGTGGCTCAGTTGCCGCGGTAGAGAGGAGCCCAGCCAGCAAGCTTGCCGGCAAGACTCGGCGCGTAAGATTTTATTTGAACGAGTTTGAGCAACCGAGCCGTTTCACGGTACGCGTGCCCCATCGTGTCGCCTTCCACCAACGTGCAACGACACATTCTGCACACTCTTGTGTCTGTAACTTGTTGCGTCGCCAACATGAACGCACAGTGGGCCCCGCAACTTGCCAGCGGCGAGACGGGGGGGGGGGTTGATCTGTGTCTCGCATGAAACGACCAAGTTGATCTGCGCCTCGCATCAAACGACCAAGTTGATCTGCGCCTCGCATCAAACGACCAAGTTGATCTGTGTCTCGCATCAAACGACCAAGTGCCCGACACGCGAGGCAGCCTCACCTCGGGGCTCGTTTGACAGCCGTTACGGAGGTTCATTTGTCAGTTTTTCAAGTCAGAATTGTTGACGGGTGGCACAGTGAGCATGGCGTTGTTATCTCTGCGGTTTTTTTTCAATCTCTCTTCGGAGTGTCCGTGTTCTCGCCGCGTCCGTGTGGGTTTCCGCCGGGTGCTCCGGTTTCCTCACACAGTCCAAAGGTACGCTGCTGCTGTTGCCTTGGTTAATTGGCCTGCTGACTAAATCACCCACGGGATGGCCTAGCGTCTCATCCTAGGTACAGCCCTGCCTTGTGCCCTGTGTATACCGGGATAAGCTATGGCCTTTTTCAACCCTCGACAGAATGAAGCCAGGATTGAGAAAGCATTATTTATCGAAGAAGGTCTCGGCACCACGCTGTCTGTACGTTCTCACCTCCACACTGCAGGGCCCCTCAGCCTGGACAACACCACCTCCTGCACAATGCACCGAGGCAGCGTGCTCTGTGTGCGGTTGTTTGAGACTCGTAGCCTGCGCTGGCACTTCATGACGACTGTGACGACGGTTGTGGGATTCATTTGTCAGTAGCTGGGAAGGGATTTATCTCCTCTGGTTCCAAAACAATCTGCGTTGGTCCCTATTCAGCAGTGGAGCAGCGTGGGCCGTGCTTGTTCACAGTGAGCGCGGTGGACGCGTGTGCGTCCTTCGCTCCCACGTTCCCACGCGGTTTAACCGCACACGCTGTGGAGAGCGGTGGTGCAGTGGTCGGCGCAAGGCGCTACGAAACCGGGCCTCCTGGATTCGATTCCCGGTAGTGGCCAACGCCTCTGCTGAATTACCTGAAATGGTCCAGGTCCTCCTCCCTCCAGGTTGACTCGGCCTTAAATGAATACCTGGTACTTTGACAAAGGTGGCTGGACATAGAACCGACCACGTTACCATCCCAGTGCACCATGCCGGCTGCCAGCACTTGTCCCAAATGCTTATGTCAGCTACACGGGGGGAACTTTTGTCTTTGTTTAAATCCTGACACAATTGAAGGAAACGGTGTGTGCAGATTCTGCCAGTTTCCAGCGGAATCCACCACAGTGCTGAGCGCCAACACCTAACACAGCAACAGCACCCACTCATTTACACACCCACCCACCACAGACTAATCGGTTGCAACCAGTAAAACCTGCACAACCATCTTTGTCTCTCTCTCTCTCTCTCTCGCTTTGTGTCTGCGTTGCAGCCTTCAGCATGTCGTCCAATCTGGAGCAGGTGATGCAGGACCTGATCTCGGTGTTCCACCAGTATGCCGGCAAGGAGGGCAACAAGTACAAGATAAACAGGAAAGAACTCAAGGATCTGGTCACCCACGAGCTCAGTGGCTTCCTCAAGGTGCCGCCCCGCATGCCACCCGCGCTCGCCCCGCTTGCTTCTCCGCTCTCCGAGTTACGAACCAGTCTCGCTCTCGGGCATTCTCGACCCTGCGTAGGCTGTCCTAAGTGGGGGACTGCGTCCACATTTGGGACAGCCCAGGGTGGTCAGGACCAGCCTCCTGTCGCATTGCTCTCGTACACACACAAAGACAAAGATCCCCCGTATAACTTTAACAGACTGTAGGGTCAAGTGCCATCAGTGAGCACCTTTGAAGGTCGACACGGCACATGAGGGGGTGGGTGACCAGCACCACGTTCGGCCGCCTTTGTCTCCGCTAGTGGCAATGTTTACACACCACTCTAGGTATTCATTTGAGGCTGAGTCGACCTAGGGAAGGCCCAGGACCGGTTCAGAAAATCGGGACTGATGTTGTCCGTGAGCGGGATTCGAACTCGGGTCGCCGGGTTTGTGGAATCAGCGCGCTAGCCGCCGGGCCACCGCGCCACCGCGCCACCGCGCCACCGCGCCACCGCGCCACCGCTTTCCCCACACACACGCACGCACGGATACACGCGCAGCAACGCACGAGCACACAACACTCTAGGCTTGCTGGTGATGGTCGTGAGGTGGTGGTGATAATGAAGATGCTGATGATGAAAGCCACGTGCTGCTGTAATTAACCCTTGACGATGACACAGCGAGCACAGTGGGTGGAGAAAAACACACAGGTGCGAGCGGAGCGGTGCTGGCTGCCTCCGTGTCCTCTGGCAGGCTCCCCTGATGCAGTCTACAGCACCTGCTACGCGCATGGTCGCTTGCCAGACGAGATCCCTCTCGGTCGTTCGATGCCCGATCCCCTGGCTCCGGCTGGGTACGAGCCTGTCTGTGGTCCGCGCCGAGGTTCTCACCTGCGTGCCTGCGCGCGCCTGTCTCCGCGCGGGCGTCTCTGTGAGCATCTCTCCGCGCGTTTCCGTACGCGCGTCTCCGCGTGCGCCCACGTGCGTCCACGTGCGACCACGTGCGCCGCTCATCGGGTGTCTCCGCGCGCGTAACCCGCGTCTCCGCGTGCGTCTCCGCGTCGCTGCAGGGCAAGAAGGACCCGGCCGCCATTGACAAGCTGATCAATGACCTGGACACAGATGGCGATGGAGAACTCGACTTCTCCGAGTTTGCCTCCATGATCGCTTCCTTCACCATCGCCTGCAACGAATACTTCGAGGGCTATCTCAAGAGCCAGGTCGCTTCCAAGTGAATGGGCCCGGCGAGTGGGGGGCGCCCCCCTCTCTCCCTGCCGTCTCCTCGCCGCGACCCGCGTGGTTTGACTGCGCGTGCATTTTTAAAGGAAGCGTAAAACTGTAAACCTTCTGGAAATAAAAGCGAGTGAATCCGTCTGGGCTCGTGTGTGCGGTCTAGGATGGGTGTGTGTTTGTGTGTGTGTGTCTGAGCAACCCCAACCGCAGAAACCACAGTAACCATAGTAACCACAGTTACCGCCGCGACGAACCTGACAACAGGAAAACCCGACCACGTGGCGCACACGTCATCAACAAGCACAGCATGGACACAAGCGAGACGATGAGGGGGAGGGGGGTGGCGAGGGGATGATTGAGGGAAGTTGCAAGAGTCCGCTGGAAGACGTTGTCTCTCATCTCATTGTCAGAAACCGCTTAGTCCTGTACAGGGTCGCGGTGAGCCGGAGCCTATCCCGGCAAACACAGGGCGCGAGGTAGGGATATACCCACGATGGGACGCCAGTCCATCGCCGGGCACTGCGGGGCAATTTAGCCTGCGAGCCAATAAACCTGTGCAGCAGCATGTTTTTGGACTGTGGGAGGAAATCGGAGTGCCCGGCGAAAACCCAAGCAGACACGGGAGAACATGCACACAGAAAGGCACCCGAGCCGAGATTCGAACCTGGTACCTTTGCTGTGAGGCGACAGCGCTACCCACTGGGCCACCGTGCCGCCCTGGAAGACGTGTTGTAGAGTAATAAAGGAACGTGGACATGCTTCACTGGCGGTAAAGTTCCATCCCTGGGTGTGCGGGATGGAGGGATTATTCGATCATTTTCAGAACCCACTTGATGCCATAAAGTACTTGGCGAAAACTCGAGCTCGGAATCGAACCCAGGCTATTATTGTGCAGCGGCAACGGTGCCACCACGTCACCCATATAATTGCAGTATTATCTTAGCAGAGTATCCGCTCTACGAGCAATCTCGTTCGCAGCGGGTAACGTGTTTTGACGTCATGATGATGACCATAGAGTGACTGGAAGGAGTTGGTCGGTGTTCGTCCAAACGTGTGAATTCAAATCCGAGTGTTAACGTTTCCGAACAGTAATCAACGTGGAAAGTAAAGCTCAAGGCATGAAAGCCGTGGTATTATGCAGGTGAAATTTGCGCTCAAGATGGGATTCGAATCTAATACCCTCAGCGCGGGCATACACAAACACGTGCGTCATTATATAATAATAATAATAATTGCATTTTTATAGCGCCTTGCACCCGAGGGTCACAAAGCGCTGCACCGAGCTGCGGAGAGAACGGCACATCAACAACGAGACGAACGGCGAATCAGCAGTTTTTTGGGGTTTTTTTAAAATCCAAGCTGCGGAAAGAACGGCTCATGTCAGCAACATCAGGAGAGTTCAACTGAAAGTCAAATTAGTAGCAACAAATTTTAGGACATAAAAGAAGCGATTAAAAAAAAACAATTCTGCAACAAACAATGAAGGAATAAATGTTCCCGAGCAGGCGCAGGTCGGATGAGAGCCAACATCCTTGCACAGCACCATTGAATGAATTGTAGGTTTTGACGGCTCTACTTAATCTCATCTCATTGTCAGAATCGCTAATTCCTGTACAGGGTCGCGCTGAGCCGGAGCCTATCCCGGTAGACACAGGGTGCAAGGCAGGGATATACCCCCGATAGGACGCTAGCCCATCACCGGGCATTGCGGGCAATTTAGTCTTTTAGCAAATTAACCTATGCAGCAGCATGTTTTTTGGACTGTGGGAGGAAACCGGAGTGCCCGACGAAAACCCACGCAGACACGGGGAGAGAACATGCAAACTGCACACAGAAAGGCACCCGAGTCGAGATTCGAACCCGGGAGCTTCTTGCTGTGAGGCGACAGCGCTACCCACTGGGCCACCGTGCCGCCCATGCTTGGACATTTCACCACGAATGTGGGATGCGACGCGGCCAATGCACGGCGGATGCACGGGGCAGGGCATGGGCTCGGCAGCAGCCATCCTTGCGGGCTGCCACATCTGCTCTGCAAAACACAACGATTTGACCTTTTTTTATTATAGGGCGTTAGATTCTAGTTTGGTCTCGAAATCACAGCGGGCCAGGCAGCAAACAAGGGGCCGGGGTTTTCCCTGCATAGTCAGAGGCCCCCCCCCATCGCCCGCAGTGCACGACTGAACACGTGGACCTGGAGAGTATGAGTCGACCACGTGGTGCAGGGAGATGGACTCACGCTGCCCGTGGACTCACGCTGCCCGTGGACTCACGCTGCCCGTGGACTCACGCTGCCCGTGGACTCACGCTGCCCGTGGACTCACGCTGCCCGTGGACTAATTCACAATAATAAATAACCGAGTAATGTCATGGAGGGCAGCGACCACAGCGTGGTCTCGTAGCGCCCGCGGATTCTCTGTCCTCCGCACACAGCAGGCTTTAACCTGCTTAGCTTTATCTCTCCTTACATCTCCCTATCTTTCCACCGCACCCTCATGCACCACCTCCCTAACTCTGGACAACCCCCTCTCTCCTAACGCCACCTCCCTCCCTCTCCCCTCTCCTCCCTCTCCACGCCCAGCCCTCTCTCCACTCTCTCTGTGGACGTGTGCGAGGAGCGGTGGCGCAACGCTTAGCGTCCCGCGTTACTTACCTCGGTTGACCTGTATAAGAGTGGAACAGGTTTTACCATATCTGGCGATTATGCAGGTGTAAAGATATATAAGATTACAACAGGTTTTACCGTATCTGGCGATTATGCAGGTTTAAAGATATATAAGATTACAACAGGTTTAACCGTATCTGGCGATTATGCGGGTGTTAAGATCTTAATACCCGCATAATTGCCAGGCAATTATGCAGGTGTCAAGATCCCAAACACCAAAATAGACACATTTTGCAATGCGTCCAGTTTACAAAAGCCACACATACTAGTGGCAAAGTATGCAAACAGGTAGCTTTGATAACCTATGGATTGTCCTTCAACTGACCGACCTTCACCTGGCAGTGGCTTCCTTTTGAGCCTATTTGCCTGTGTCAGCCGTTGCCCAAAGACAGTCAGCTCCAGACAATGCAGTATCAATGCTTTATAGCTTAGGTGGAGCTGTTAACGCTATGGGTACTTTTTTTGCCAGTATACAAATATAAGATTACAACAGGTTTAACCGTATCTGGCGATTATGCAGGTGTTAAGATCTTAACACTTATATATGTATACTGGCAAAAAGTACCCATAGCGTCAGTTGACCTGATTTCGATTACTGTTTATAGGGAACAGAGACGATTTTCAGAGTTTATACCGGATTCCTTGTAGGTCGACTCCGCCTTGAATGAGCATCTGATGCGGTGTGCAGTAAACATCAGCCGTGGGAAGACAAAGGCGGACGGGCGTGCAGTTGGTCATTCGCCCCGTCGTGCGTCGGGATTGATAGGTTCTCACTCTAACAGCACTGGTTCCAAGAGTTGAAACAAGACTATACGGGGGATCTTTGTCTTTGTTTTGCACTTACGCGCGTGTCAACGGGACGTAATTAGCAAACATCAGGTGCGGGTAGCGGGTTGGTGACCATTTCTATCATTAACATTCGTTTACCACTCGCCGCTGATGTTTGCCGTGGCTTCGTAGCGCACTGCGTAAACGCGACAAAGTTCCCCCGTATAGCCTGCATCGACCGCCGCGGCAAGTGCAGTTTACGAGCTCCTACTTGTGCCTGTACGGCACTAGTGGGGGTGGGGTGACCCAGCCCACGCGCGACCGCCTTTGTATCTCTCATCTCATTCTCTGAAACCGCTTAATCCTATATAGGGTCACGGTGAGCCGGAGCCTATCCCGGAAACACAGGGCGTAAGGCAGGCATACACCCGACGACGGGACGCCAGTCCATCGCCGGGCATTGCGGGCCAATTTTAGTCTGCGAGCCAATCAACCTATCCAGGAGCATGCTTTTGGACTGTGGGAGGAAACCGGAGTACCCGGCGAAAACCCACGCGGACACGGGGAGAGCATGCAAACTCCACACAGAAAGGCACCCGAGCCGAGAGATTCGAACCCGGGACCTTCTTGCTGTGAGGCGTCAGCGCTAACCACTGGGCCACCGCGCCGCCTAGTGTAATGTAATTGGGTACGTGGTATATAGCCAAGAGCAAAGTGCTGTGCGGCACAGCATGTGGTCCGTGTGCAGTGCCGCATAGCACATGGTCTATATACTGTGCGACATAGCACATGGTCTGTGTGCAGTGCCGCATAGCACGTGGTCCGTGTACTCTGCGGCATAGCACATGGTCTATATACTGTGCGGCATAGCACGTGGTCTGTGTGCACGCCGCGAGCTCTGCGTCAAGCAGAATCCCGCACGCTATGCGCCACCACCCACGCGCTGTGCCCCGCGCGCCTGTGTAAGCTATGGGGACGCGGTCGCTATTTCTCTCTACACTGCCGTGAGATGGCACGCCGAGGAACCGCACTCGTACGCGAGTGGGCAGCGGATTTGCTGCTGCTGCTGCTGGTGATGATGCTGATGATGTTGGAATGTGTCCGACCCAGCCCCCCTACCTCTCGCGTCCACGAATGGTCTCTACCAGTTTGACGGGGGAGTCAGGGGCTGCCAAGAGACCCCCCCCCCCCTATATATACACACGGGCCAGGGGGGCAGACTCAGTCCACGCTGCCCTGCAACTCGACTCCTCGCAAGCGGCACCCAGCTCACAGAGAGGTAACCAGCTGGCAGCTATGACGCTCACTCTCAATTGGGGGACACTTCTTTGCTCACTCCGCTGCTGGATGAAGATATAATTACAATTATCGTTTATATGCCTAAGGCCGTTCCACCGCAGTGTCGCAATACGTGGCGTGGAGCTGCTAACTAAATACAACCGTGAACGTGTAAATAAAGTTTATAATTAAACTGCAATCCCGTCTGCGAGGGGTCCATATACAGGGTGGGCCAGATATACCTGACACATTTATACTCAATGTAGAGGGAAATGCGTCAGGTATTTGTGGCCCGCCCTGTCGGGCGCCTTGAGAGAGAGAGGATTCGACGCGCTGAGTGAATAAACTGAACTGGGGTGGTTAAAATAGTAAGAGGATGGGTCGCCGCGCTCGCTTGGCCATACTTCACCTCGCCGGTCACGGCGGGTGTGCGAGGAGCGGTCGTGAGGTCTCTTGACTAGATGTTATATTCGCTTGAAAGTGATGCCGTTTATTTAATGTGTGGCTGTGGGTTGAAATGAACGGTGGCGCAGCGGTTAGCGCATTGCGCTGCCAACACGGGCGAACCGAGTTCGATTCCCGCTCACAGTTTCTGAACTGGTGCTGGGCGGCTCCTAGGCTGACTCAGCCTCAAATAAGTACCTGGTACCATGTGTTAACATCGCCGCTAGGGAAACAAAGGCGGCCGGGTATGGTGCTGGCCACCCACCCGCTCGTGTGTCGTGCTAGCCTTCATAGGTGCTCGCTAACAGCACTTAACCCTACAGTCTGTTATGCTATACGGATAATATTTGTCTATCCGCAGCTCGGATTTATAAAAAAAAACCTAAAAAAACCGTTATTGCTGATTTGCCGTTCTTATGTCGTTGTTGTTGACGTGCCGTTCTCTCCGAAGCTCTGTGCAGCGCTTTGTGCCCCTCGGGTGCAATAATACTTATTATTTAGGATAACTGTATTGCCAGCGGACACAGGTTGAGCGGGGTGGGTCTTACTTTAGGGAGCGTCTGTATATCTCACGCACTCACACAACTAACGGATTGTTAGCTCGCTCTTGCGGTTACAATTCGGCGCTCGAACGGTACATCGGAAGCATCCGAGTTCGACTCCTGGCTGTGGTGGCGTCGAGTCGACCCATCATCATCATCATCCGTCCGGGATCGATAAAACGGTGATCACTCGGACTAGCCGACCGCCACGGGAATGCTGCATTTCCACCACTAGCCCTGCTCGGCTATGAGTTTCAACACGAGCGCAGTGCAAGCTGTATGTGAGGGGTCGCTCTTACTGACGGGAGATCGTGTTGGGCCCTCACCCCGGCAGGCATCCAGCAGCGGAGCGAGCATGTCTGACTTGGAGAACTGCATGACGAGCCTGATCGCCGTGTTCCACGCGTATTCGGGCAAGGAGGGCGACAAGTACAAACTGAACAAGGGAGAGCTCAAAGACCTGCTCAAAAACGAGCTCAGCGGATTCCTCGGGGTGAGTGACCGGCTTCACGTCGTCACGCGTGCGTGTGTTCACGTGCGTGTGTTCACGTGCGTGCGTGCGTGCGTGTGCGCGTGCGTGCGTGTGTTCACGTGCGTGTGTTCACGTGCGTGTGTTCACGTGCGTGTGTTCACGTGCGTGCGTGCGTGTGTTCACGTGCGTGTGTTCACGTGCGTGCGTGCGTGCGTTCACGTGCGTGCGTGTGTTCACGTGCGTGCCCGTGGCGCATCAGTGTGCACTGGGGACCCGTGAGCCAGACACCCGTGACTCTCCCCGCCTCCCGTCGAGAGTTTCGCATCATTGACGACGATGACAAAACCAGAGATGACGATGATGGGCGACGCGACTGTGAGCGCAGAACCAGAAGGATGGGACCGCGGTGGACAAGGTCATGAAGGACCTGGACTCGAACAAGGACGGAGAGGTCGACTTCCAAGAGTTCATCATCCTCGTGGCGGCGCTCACCGTGGCCTGCAGCGACTTCTTCAAGGAGTACCTCGAGAGCTCGGGCAAGATCTGAACGCGGTGGAGATCGTCCTCCATCGAGAGCTGTCTCCTCTCCCCAACTCCTCCAACACCCTCCTCCTGCTGCTCCATCCACCGTCAATATCACCTCCTCCTGCTGCTCCACCGCCAACACATCCACCGTCAATATCACCTCCTCCTGCTGCTCCACCGCCAACACATCCACCGTCAATATCACCTCCTCCTGCTCTTTGCAAAACACTCCGCTCCTTCTCCCCCGAATCCACGTCCTTCGTCACCACCTTATCGTGACCTCCTCATTCTCCTCCTCTCCTCCACAAGCCGTGAGAGGAGGAGGTGCTGTGGCCGCCAATGTCACAGCTTTTTCCGTGCAGCCTGGGTCGGGGAGGAGGAGGAGAAGGGAGGGGGGGGGTCTCATCTAAACCCCCATTTTGGTTTTATATACAACATACTGTGATGCCTCCATTTCACCGACTCACAGGGAGTAAGGGTGTCCGGGAAGTCCGTTAAACCCGGATGTTTATATGACGATCTTATATACCGAGTATTGACCATATCTTGTAACAACCTATATATATGAACACCATTAATTGCAGCAATAATAATAAAAAACACTAAAACAAACACACATGTTTCCCGTTATCACAGTAGTCAGCAGGGTGGAGCCCAGCGGCTGAC
>JAZEWT010000036.1:65706-90940 GCA_036362905.1 Mordacia mordax | reverse complement strand
GGGGCTGGTAGTCAGTACCACACCTGGCCACCTTTGTCTCTCTAGTGTCAATTTTACATGACATCAGGCACTCATTTGAGGCTGAGTCGACCTTTAGGAGGAGGCCGAGGACTGGCATTAGCCATGAGCAGGAATCGAACTCGGGTGGTCAGGTTCAGAGTGCAGCATGCTTAACACAACACGCTGACCGTTGCACTGCGGCTCCCCACAGAGCACATGCACCCGCAGTACCGTCCATCAACCGCGATTCATCCACTGATTTTCTCGCAGATAGCAACGTGTGTTGTCTTCTTCTGGTGGTTGCTGTCAATATCCAAGTCACACATTTCTCTCAAGAGCTGCTCTTTTGGGATAACCGTGTCCACCATTCCTCGTCTGTACTAATGTAGGTTTTCACAGCTCCATGTATGAGAACTTCCTCAAGACTAAGTGACAGTTTCCCGGGTGAACAGTAATATATATTACGTGCGATATAGTTGGGGTCATGAACCTTAAGAGAGAAGGTGAAAGTGGTAAAGTTTGGCTGCTGCTCATCTTGACTGTGTACCCATCCTCTCTGCAGAAATCCTACGATGCACTCACCTCGGTGACCATGCTCAAGACGGTCTGGATTTCCAAGGCCAGCAGTTTGCAGCGTAAGGGCAGGTATGGGTACCTAAACGGTGTAAATATTACAGGCAGCCCACAACGAACGAACGTTCGACTTCTGAGCGCGCGTACTTACGAGCGCGCGCCCATAGGATACTATTAATTGCAGTATACAGTATACTACAGTATACAGTATAACTTTAAATATTGTCTTCCTACTTGGTTTACAAACTACGTATCTACAGTAGTACAGAAAAAATCCAAATCTTGAAAGCATCGAGTCCATTACCACTTTGTTTATTTCACCATAGAGTATGACGTTAAATATTCTTTTGTGTTCAGACTTAGGAACAAATTGACTTACAAATGGAACTCAGAAAAGGAACCTGTTCCTGACACAGGGACTTTAATTGTAATCATAAGCCTTATGCGTTCATGTGGCGTTACTTAAATGTCTCGGCAAGTCAGAGTGTCTCAGGTTTAATCATGTCTCATACGCCGCTAGGGGCAGCTGTCCCTCTGTCGCACAAGGTGACTTCACCACGTAGGGGGCATTGGGCCTAAAGGGACGATCGTTGGTACAGTGCCACCGTGTGCGTAGTTCAGACTGTGATCACACGCTGGGAAAGAGACGATGGGAGAGTGAATTCCAAAGTGAAACAGTGCAACTGAAAAAAGCAGAAGTAACAGTGCTTCACCTGCAGTGTTGTGAGTGGTTGAGTGTGTCGGTGGATAAATGCGGGTGAGTGAGTGTGTGTGTGGGTGGGTGGGTGGGAAAACAACGAGTGTGTACACTACATGGGAGATCTTTGTCTTTATTGATGTTGGGCAGGGCAGGGAGGTGTCGCCCTGGCATCTGCTTCCACCTATTCAGCAAGGTGCGCTTTCAGAACATGCTGGAGTTCCAGACTCCTGAGCTGCTTCGAGAGCCACTGCAGGTACGAACGGCGCATCCCAGGGCTCGCCAGGAGGTAGCAGAGACCAACGTCGGCCTGAAGGCCCACTGCCACTGTGGGCCATATCCACCCAGAGCAGCTCCTCTGCAATCCTCACGAAGCCAGGACTGGCGGACATCATCCGCGGCATGGCGCTCGTACCATTGTGCTTGTAGTCGTTTAGCACAGTAAGGGGCACAGGTGGTCATTAGCCAGTCACCTTGGTCAGCCTATGGCACCAGGGTTTGTCCCATGACTTCCTGTCAGCTGGCCTGCGTCACTTTACGTGGTCTTTAGGTGCACCAATCTGGCACAAGTGCCATGGTGACATCACCGCTACTGAGCAGCAAACGGCGGTTGTGATTGTTGTAGTGAGTAGGGATCATCGCCAGCAGCAGCAGCAGCATCATAATAGCCTCAGACCAAGTCGCTCGGAATGCGCTCAATGTAGTTAGATCGTGGAAGCTAACAAAAAAATGATATTTATATTATGGTAATAGAATTTATTTGAATTGTGTACATTTGCGATAATTCATTTTCGATTTTTGTTGTTGGGCGGCACGGTGGCCCAGTGGGTAGTGCCGTCGCCTCACAGCAAGAAGGTCCCGGGTTCGAATCTCGGCTCGGGTGCCTTTCTCTGTGGAGTTTGTATGTTTTCCCCATGTTCCCGTGGGTTTTCGCCGGGCACTCCGGTTTCCTCCCACAGTCCAAAAAACATGCTGCTGCATAGGTGAATTGGCTTGCAGACTAAATTGCCCTCAGTGCTCGGTGATGGACTGGCGTCTCATCATGGGTATATCATTGCCTTGCACCCTGTGTCTGCCGGGATAGGCTCCGGCTCACCGCGACCCTGCACAGGACTAAGCGGTTTCTGACAATGAGATGAGATGGGATATTTTTGCTGTTGTTTACATGAGCAAATACCGATGTGCGTTGTACATCCTCCTTCACCCGACGAAGCCCAATAAAACTGTGAACAAACACGCCAGCAAGAAGGTAAAGGAGAGTGCTGTTGCCATTCCGATAAATGTATGTATAAACCGGTGTGATCTCTACTCCTGATGCAGGAGCTCTGTCTGCACACCAAGCTGCTGGCGCCGACCTGTATGTCGATCGCCGACTTCCTGGCCCAGGCTCCGAATCCCCCAACGAATCTCGTCGTCCGCAACGCCGTACAGATCCTGAAGGTAGAGCCTTTGAAACCCTGATTCGGACCATGTCAATATCTGTATCGCCTCTTATCTATTTATAATGGAACTTTTTTTAAAAATACACACACATGTATGTCTTATGTCAGCCTCAGCACTTATTGATTGATTACTCTTCCAAAAAGTTAACTTATTTCGGCTCTAAATTTTCATGGGACAGACCCAGGGCTGATGGCCCGCCCGCGGTGACTGGTAGACGCACCACCTGTGCTCTCTACAGTGTCGGCTCGCTGAGTTTTATCCTCCGGGTGCTCGGTTTGTTGTGAGCATGGTTCCTCTGCCGTCCACTGTTGCTGGAGGGTGACTGCCTTCAGCTGCCCAATAGCGTCCTTCACTAACTTCCTACTTGACACAACGAAGATTTCCGTACATCCTTAAGAGACGGCGGTAGGGTCAGTGTTAAGTGCTGTTAGCGAGCAGCGCCTATGAAGGCCAATATGTCACACGAGGGGGTTGGGTGGCTAGCACCATGGCTGGCCGCCTTTGTCTCCCTAGTGATGATTGTTTTGCACACTGCACCAGGTGTCTAGGAACGGCCCAGAACCGATTAAAATATTCACCGCGTTTTTTGGCCATGCACAGAAATCGAACTTAGATTTGCCGAGTTAGTAGTGCCACGTCCTAGTCGCTACACTGCCTCTCGATGGCACGCACGCACGCACGCACGTACGCGCACGCTCGCAGGCGATCGACGCGATGGACAGTGCGGAGAACCTGACGGATCTGGGCCATCACCTGTTGGACCTGCCCGTGGAGCCGCACCTGGGCAAGATGGTGCTCTACAGTGTCGTGCTCAAGTGCCTCGACCCCGTGCTGACCATCGTCTGCTCGCTCGCCTACCGCGACCCCTTCACTTTGCCCAACCAACCGGCGCAGAAACGCGCTGCGGTTTTTTCACGCAAGAAGCTGTCGGCCTGCACGTTCAGCGACCACATGGCCTTTCTCCGGGCATTCCAGGTGAGTGGTGCACGTATGACTAGAGCATGGGTGGATGGTTATGCAGTGTATGGAGGTGCTCGAGGTGGTTCGATTCCTGCCTCGAGCACCTTTATATGTGAAGTTTGTGCAGTCTCCTCCTGTTCTGTGTGGTTTTCTTCCAGGTTCTCCGGTTTCTTTCTACAACAACAACAACAAAACACTCATTAATTAATTGGCCGATAACGTGATAATATATAGAACTGGAAGGTTTGTGCCAGCTGACCATGTGGCTGCCTCTCCACCACCTCTTTGTGGTTTCCAGCAGCGATTTCACCTCACGGTGATATTGGGCGGCACGGTGGCCCAGTGGATATATTATTATATTGGGTGGCACGGTGGCCCAGTGGTTAGCGCTGTCGCCTCACAGCAAGAAGGTCCCGGGTTCGAATCTCTCGGCTCGGGTGCCTTTCTGTGTGGAGTTTGCATGCTCTCCCCGTGTCCGCGTGGGTTTTCGCCGAGCACTCCGGTTTCCTCTCACAGTCCAAAAACATTCTGCTGCATAGGTTAATTGGCTTGCAAACTAAACTGCCCGCAGTGACCGGTGATAGACTGGCGTCCCATCGTGGGTATATCCCTGCCTTGCACCCTGTGTCTGCCGGGATAGGCTCCGGCTAACTGCGACCCTGTATAGCACTAAGCGGTTTCTGACAATGAGATGAGATGAGATATTATATTACGGGTGAGTTGTGGGTGAGTGGGTGGGTGGGATTTTCATGGGTGGTCGGGTGGGTGGCTGGGTAGGTTGCCGGGTTGGTTGGATTGTTTTAAGGCGGTTGGTTTGGGGAGTTGGCGCGGATAGTCGGTTTATTTCGTTGAGCCCTGGTAGAACTAATCATCATAGTGATGTTAATTTCATAGAGTCCCCTCTGTTATGCCGTGGCATCTGAAACAGCGCTATGCATGCATTAAGTAAATTACATCTCAAGTCACCACTTTAGAAAGGGGACCCACTATACGGCAGAAGGTGACTCAGCATCTGGCTTGGCAGTACAGGGCGATGATTATGCTACCTTATGTTGTGATACCAATTAAATTTTTAAGTTTGAAATTGTAAATTTGGATTGACTTAGGCACCCAATGGCTAGTTACAGCAAGGAATATGTAATGTCAGCTGTAAGGTTGGTGGCGTGTATTTCACTATGTCACAGTTAATACTGGGTGGCCTGCCAGATTGTGACCTCTACAAAAACGGCAGATGTGCTACCACAGGGCCACGACTCCACTTTAGTTAAAGAAGGAACAGATTCTGTAGCAACACGACGGTTGTGTGGGTGCACTGCTGCGTCTCTGCGCTAGGCGTGGCAGAAGGCTTCTGCTGACGGCTGGGAGCGTGCATTCTGCGAGCGAAACTACATCAGCCAGGCCACTATGGAGATGATCTACGCCATGCGATCGCAGCTCTTGGGGCAGCTGCGCGCGTCCGGTAAGTGAGCTACGCGGGCGGCGTGACCAAGGTCAGAGTGCTGATCCGTCGCTACTCAGATACCGGGCTGCAATCCAGGTTATAGCCCCTGCCCCTGGTTCAATTGAGTTATCAGCTGTAACAATGTTGATTGGGTGAAGAGATACATTGTGGTGGAGGTGAGTAGGGGGAGCGAGTGGAAGCCTCGGGGGAGACTGAGGATGATGTGGATCGAAGTGGTAAATGATGACGTGAATAGAATGTGTCTCGCCCACAAGGATGCCCAACATCGAGATCGAGGGAGGAAAGGGATTTGTGTGTTGCGTATCGTGTTGTGGTTTTCAGAGAATGGGTCTGGACCCAGTACTGGGTCACCGGACATCAAGCCCTAGGTCGCTTAACTGGTTCAAATTTAAATGTAATGATTGTAATGAAAGCTCTAATCAAAGGACTTTGCTGGGTCGTGGACATGAACATTTACTTTCACCTGGGTCTTAAGAAAAAAATCTTGAAAACCATTGGTGTAGTTTATAATGTGTGTAGTATAATGTGAAGTGATAGGTGGTAGGGGATTTGGGGGGGCAACTGGCCAGCCTCGATAACCTGGGACAGCGGTCGTTAAACAGGTCGTGTGTGTAACGTTATGATGATGGGTCTCTGCCTGCTCACTGGTGATTGCACACAAAAAATCCCCCCTTCTCATTCAGTTTGTTTCCGCACCTGATTTGGCTACAAATCCCAGCTCTGAGAATTTAACTTGTACATTGACTCTCCATCGACGAATAGTCAGTTCCCGGCTTACAAATGTCCAATTTACGAATGCTCATACTTACGAACGAGCCCCCATAAGATAATATTAATTGTAATTTGCAGTATATTACATGCAGTCTGCGGTATAACATTAAATATTGTGTTTCTACTTTAGGTTTTATAAACTATACATATCTGCAGCAGTGCAAATAACATCCAAATCCTAAAGCGTGGAGTGCATTACTGCTTCGTGTACACTACAGTGTAGCATTAAATTCTGTATTGTGTTCCGACTATTGCGATCAAATTGACTTACAAGCGGAGCCAGGAAGAGGTTATGCTCATAACACTGGGACTGCCTGTATTACTCTTGCAAAGCAAAGCGAGTGGGAATATACTGCTGTGTGAACCAGATGTCACTTAATTTGCATCTCGGCAGCAGGCTCTGTAATACGTAGAACAGGTTTTTACCATTTCTGGCAATTATGCAGGTGTAAGATCTTAAGAAAACAAAATTGATACATTTCACAATGTGTCTAATTTGCAAAAGCCACACATGCTTGTGTGGCTTTTGTATGTTATATATGTACACTGGCAGAAAGTACCCATAGGCTCTGTAAATGTTCACTTCTACCGGTCATTGTCAGACAAGAATGGTTGAATATCTTATATCACAATGTCAGTAGCATGGTCGGAATGGTTTTGGGGATGCATTAAAAACAAGACTAATATTTGCTGTCTCTTTATAGTTGAAATGTTAAGCCAGAATTCATGTAATTCTTGGTGTTGTTCATTTTTTTCTCCAAAATGTTTTTCTACAATCTGCTGGTAGGGTTGCAGCATAGTGGTAAAACATATGCATCACAGCAACATATTCTGGGTTTAACTCCTGACCCAGACTTGTCTCTGTGTGGAGTCTGTATGTTCTCTGCATGTCCTACATGCGTTCCTCGGATTTTTCCCATTTCATCTCCTAGCTAATACATAATAAAAGCGAAATAAACATGCAATGTACCTGGTATAGGTGACAGATTCCAATGCTGGAAATAATGATCTGCAAATGTGTTTAGTTGGCATCACACTCAAATATATATAATAGAGCATTTATTGTATGTGTATGGATGTATGTCTGCACTTTGGGAACTGGTTTCGAATCCTTCCTAAGTGAAAATTTCATCTGCACAACACTAAGGCTTTGGTGTCTTTGTTTGAGCTTTACTTCCCTCTTACTGATTACTATTCTGACACTTAAACACTATTTCAGTTTTAAATTCCCACCATTGCGGCAGTACCATCAACCCTCTTATACGCCCTTCCGCCTTTATCCTGACCTTAGAAAAACATGTTACATGCTTGGAACGAGACCAGTCGTGGTGCCGGTACCCTGCCCGTAACAAAATAACGATAATGACAACGCGCCAGGTTTTGTGCGGGCGAGAGGCGGGGGCGACATCCGCGACGTAAACTCGAACTCCGAGAATTGGGCGGTGGTGAAGGCGGCGTTGGTGGCGGGGCTGTACCCCAACGTTATTCACCTGGACCGCGCCACCCAGACACTGTCCACGCAGCTCGAGCGCAAAGTGCGGCTGCACCCGTCGTCCGTGCTTGACGAGGCTGGGTTCAAGAAGGTACCGCCCCCCCCTCCTCCCCCCTTCAGCCCTCCTCTCCCCCCAACTCTCCTTCAACCTCCCTCCCCCCCCCTCCACCTCAGACATTCACATCTGGTTGGTTACTGTTGTTACTCTGCTGGGGATTCTGTTTGGTTACTCTGCTCAGTGACCTGCCGCGTCGTCGCATGCTGCGCTTGTTGTGCGGCAAACGAATAGGTTTACAAAGAAGGTACCGCGCTTGTTCGCTCGTTCGCAGCCAGCACGGCGGCGGCGCAGCGGAGGTAGCGCCTTGCAGCGAGACGGGGCCGATTCCTCACGAGGGAGCCTTTGTGTGCTGCATGTGTGGAGTTTGTATGTTCGCCCCCTGTTCTGAAAAGTGTGCATGAGTGTGTGCTTTAGAGTGTATGTCAGTTTGTGTGTGAGATAGATAATAATTGCACTTCGAGAGTGCTTTCACCCGAGGGTTACAAAGCGCTGCACAGAGCTGCGGAGAGAACGGCATGTCAACAACAACAACATCAGGACAGTTCAACTGAAATTTAAATAATAGATGCTTATTATTACAGTAGATATACCCAATGCGCTCGCAAGCTGTAGATGGGGGATTCCTGTGATACGACAACCGTTGAAACTGACCAATGCAAGAATGTATACACTCATAGGGTATTTGCTTCATATCGTGATGCTGACAGCACAGTTATGATGAAACTGGGAAATGAAAACATTATTTTGAATAGATTTATATTTTTTTAAGGTAAACAAACATAGTTTTTCAAACTCAGCATTTAGGCAGATGCGCGTAGCGGCTTAAACTATGGCGCATGATGTCGTGAGTAAGAGCGTTATTCAGTTAATAACACGTACAGTTTTTGAAAAGTAATTGGAAAAAAAATTGGAAGTATTGTTTGCATTTCAAGGATATTGCTGCGCTAAGGTAATGAGCGGATGAGTCACAAGGTCGTCGCAACTGGGGTACACGACATCACTGTGAGCAATCAATGTGAAATCCACGACGTTTTAGTCATCGGTGTCTCCGGGTCCCCCTTTCCCCCTGTGCGTTCACCCTTCTCTGCTGGAGGGGGGGGCTCCGGAGGGAGTGGCGTTGCTTCCCACGGACTGGCTGATGTTCGGCGAGATGACGCGCGCGCACCGCCTGCCGAGCGTGCGCTGCATCACGGCCGTGAGCCCCATCGCGGTGGTGCTGTTTGCCGGGCCCTCTCGCCTCCCCGCCTCCTGCCTGCAGTGTCCGTTATCGGCACACGGTATGAACGTCAATGTCGCCGACGCCGTGTTCTGCGGTCGCTGCCTCCGTTGACCGCTATCGACGCCAATACCGCCACGGACGATGCCACCACTATAATAGTATTCCTTCGGTGTCCGTCACTTAGTTTAAAGACAGAACGATGCAGAGGCATGAATAAACTGTAGAGAGATGGGGAGGGGTATGGCATCCATACAGTTAGTTGGCCCCAACATTTGCCAGACACTGCGTACTGTATATTATGATGCTATTGGCCAATTTTTTAAGGAGTGGGTTTAAACCGGAGAACCCAGAGGAAACCCACGTGGAACTTGGGGAGAACCCACAAACGCCATACAGAACGGCGCCCTAAGTGGGAATCGATCTCTCTCGGCGGGGCTGTATTATTGTTAGGTGCGGATGTTACCACCGCACCACCCTGCTACTACTTAATGTCATCACGATCGACAAACACCACCACTTACTACCTCTGCCAACACAGCCGTTGCCCCTAGGTCTGTCAACATCGCCTCCATCACTATCAACACTTCCCATTACCAACACCACCAAAGACACAGATCTCCCGTGTGGTTACTCTTTAGTGCTTATCCATTACATTTGGCATGACTCACGAAGGGATTGTTTAGGCACCAACACCTCTGGTGTTGCACATGGCAGCAGGCATTCACTTAACGCTGAAATAACCTAGTCGTTGGATTCGTTGCGCGGCATACCAACATCTGCGCCGCCACAAACACAACTACTCTGAACACTGCCAACGCCACCCCCTCCAACGCTACCGCCACATCTAACAGGGCTAGTCTCACCGCCATCACCATCGCTATTTCCACTGCTAATTAACTTATATTGCGTGTTAATGGCTAAAGCAAAGTTGATTTTTGATGATTCCCATTGGGAAGATCTCTATATCGTTTCTCTCAAGTGACGCCCCTTGGTGGCTATTTTTTTTACCTTATATTATACACTGGAAATGACAAGATCAAACAAAAGTGAAGAATATGCATAGAGGCACAGAGACATATTCATTCTGGAAATCACGCAGAGGGATGGATAGCCGAACACCTGAACCAGACAACGGGCACAAAACAAACAGACATTACATCTTAAAAGCCACACAATGTAACTAATATTGGGCAAACAGTCACTGCTAAAATATATACCTGCACATTACTCAATTGGGGTTGCACACAGTAGTAACACGACCTCCTCTGCCTCCCACTACTTCTAAAAATTTGGCATGCCCCTCCTGAACATGAGTCGTGAGAGTCAGTGAGGCTTTCTTGGGTAAACAAGCAGAATAATTAACGTAAAAAGATTCAGCAGTAACTGTTTCTGGAAGCAAGTGGGCCTCAGCAGGACACTTAATAGCTTGAAGGGACGATGTCTGATAACTGAGAATGGTCTAATCTATCCGTATGGCAACCAAGACTAGTGATGGCTCGGTAGTCAGAAAGAGCATCCTCGCAAAGGTGAGCTCTGCAAAATGGAGCGATGAGATTAGCTTATGTGCAGACCCGAGATGGAGTGTGGCATCGCAACTCCCTGAAGGATTGCGAAGACGTGAGGAGGTTGTCATGCAGCAGTGGCCCTCTCGGGGCCGAGAGCGATGTTAATGTTGTATCGCTGGTGTTCGTGCCACTCTCACAGCGCAAGGCAATTACGAAGGGACTGTGTTCACAGATGGCTATAGCTCGCCAGTAAGGAACGAAGATTGATATGCGTAATTATAGACATTGAACCGATTGTGGTCTAATATTTAAATGTTGGTAAATTTTGACTGACACATTGGCACACAAATGCCTGTTCATTATGACCGACGTCAGAGAATCTTTAACGTTCACTGGAAAGATTAATATTTTTAGGGTTGACACACATCGCAGTATTAATCTGTGATGGAAATTAGGCAGACTGATAAATTGGTAGACTGATAAATTGAGTGAACTTAATTGTTATGCTCACGACGTGATATTGAATTGTGCGTACTGGCAGTGTAGTACCTGTGGCTCACCACCACGGGTCGCCGGTTGGTGGTCGAGGGCCCCAGGTTGCCTGTTCGTGGTCACGGGACTATATATGGCTGTTGGCCCGTGGTGGCTCTTGACGGTGGCTGCATGTTGCGTCAACGTGCGTGTGCAGTGGCTGGGATCGACCTCGACAACAGCGACAGCGAGGTGGAGGACATCCCGCCGCAGGTGGCTTCGGCCGTCCTGCAAATCGATGAATGGCTCAAGTTCAAGTTGGACTCTGAGGTGAGCACCGATGAAGATCGATTCGGAACACTAGCAGGTGGATGACCAGCTCTACGCCCGGCCGCATTTGTCTACCTAGTGGTGATGTTTACACACTGTACTAGGTACTCTTTTGAGACTGAGTCGACCTAGGGGAGGCCCAGGGCCGGTTCAGAAAATCGTCACTGGTGTTAACCGTGAGCGGGATTTGAACTCAGGTCGTCAGGTTTGTAGCCCAGCGCGCTAACCGTTGAGCCACCGTCTCAACAGTGGACGTCCACTCAGGCATGTTCCGTTCCTTTGCTGTTTTGTTATTGTTCTTGACAGTTGTCCGTATGTCTGCCTAACCATGACCTGCCTCACTCTCTTTTCCTAAAGTGATGATGCCTCCTACATGGGAAGCAAAACGTCGCAAAGAATAGCAGGAACACTCGACATTGCTATCCCGAAAGAGCAGCTACGGAGAGCACTTCACAATCATCGAGCCGTGAAAACCTTCATCATGACAGTTTTGGATGATATTAACCTGCGCTGTGGCTCCTCAACGCCCATGGGAAGGGAGTTTCACACCAACTGTGTGTGATCCACTAGCCCTTGTTGCTGCCTCCACGGTGCTGGGTTACCGGCTGCTGTGTACAGCATAGCCACTGCTGCGCCATATCCGTTGCATTAACTAACAGAGTACCCGCACGATAGGCGATCATGTTCCAAGCCTGTAACACGTTCTTCTCACGTGTCTTCTTGAACACGTTTTTGCTCAAACCCGTGCTTGGACCTGGATTTCTTGCCGATGTCCTTTTGGGAATATCGATGTTTCTTTGAAGTTTTAGAAGCATTGTCCGTAACTTGAAGTAAAGCTCAAATGAGATATCAAAGCCTTGGGTGTTGTGCAGGTACAGTCCGCTTTTGTGAAGGAATGAAACCCAGTGCCCCCAGTGCGTATACACACAAAACACACACTCGCTCCGCTGCACACTGATTGATCTTGTTGCCGCGCTCCCTCCCCTCCGTCTCACGCAGGCGGCGACCTTGCTGCTGCAGCTGCGGCAGAAGTGGCACACGCTGTTCATACGGCGCATGCGGGCGCCATCGCGCGCCTGGTCGCAGGCGGACGAGGCCACGTTGCACGCCATCATTGCGTCACTCTCGCAAGAGGACGCCAATCTCGGCATGCAGCAGCCCTCCGGCATTGGCCAGCGGCCACGGCCAATCGCGTCTGATGAGCCGTTTTTCACGCCATTGTTGTCGACGCCGGCAAAGGGGGCGACCAACGTGGCGACGGCGGCGCGAGGGGCTTCCTGGAGGCCCGCGATGAGCCTGAAGGTTGGCGGTACTGGCCGTGGCGGTACTGGCGGTGGTGGCGGTGGGGCCCAGACAACTTGGGAGTCGCTTGTGACTGACAAGTGAGGCCTTGATATATTTTTATATTTACAAGTGGGCAGGGATGTCACTGACAGTTCTTCTCTGTGTGAATGCATGGGTGTGACTTAAGTCCTCTCAGTGAGTCTACGGATAGACCTTTATCGGTGTCCTTGAGTGCCAAGAAAGGCGCCTTTAAATAAAATGTATTATTATTATATAAACCATTCGTGATCGGGCTGAGATCAATTCAATGCACTTGAGAACCTGGTTTGTTCATAACTCGGTCTCTATCTGAGGATGTGGTTTTCTATATGAGTCTAGACCTCCATGAATTGCGAACCATAATCGTGGTCTCGAATACCTACGTGTTTAGTTGATGAAAGGATCTAATTTTTAGGAGTTTAAAGCACAATGACACCGATTACATTTTCAGCTGAAGCCTTCGCAAATCGTGCAGTTAATTGCAGCGAGGCATTGGAAACCACGTCCAGCGTTGGAGGGTCTTGTGACGCAGATCGTTGTGTACTCGATCTGACCCAAGACACACAACTACGAATCATGCCAAAACCGTTGCTGACTTTGCAGGCCGAGAGTGGTGCACCCACCGCCCGGGTTCCAGCAGCAGAATCAGCGAGCGCCGGCCACTCGCAAGGGCAACGGCATCGCCGGCGTCGCGCGCGGCACCTCCGCCTCGCCGCCCTCCTCCGCTAAGGTGACGATCTCACCCACGTGCGCACCCATGTGACGCGCGTGTTATGAGTTAGTCACGTGGGGCAGGTGGGTTGATTCCTCTCAGCAACTCCCTCTTTCGTCCTCGGCATCATTGGTGGTAAATCACACTCGCTCTATCCTGTCCCGATCGTCAGCTTTATGCCTCCTTCACGTCAAGCGGCATATTTGTCAAGATGCCTCTTTCCCAACATCCCGAATTCTTCCAGAACGTTTTTCATTCAGCTCTCCCCTCTGAGAATGCCCAATCCACGTGGACACTGTAAGCTTCCTCTTCATCGTCGTCATCACATACAGCGCCGTCCACACATCACCGTCATCATTACAAAGTAGATAATTAGCGTCATCAGATACAGCGTTATCACATTGTCATCGCACACCGTGTCAGACAACACAGTGACATTGAGCATCATCGCAATCAAATCTTCCTTCAGGATCTTTCGTCGTCAATCCGTTGCGATTGAGAATGGGTTGGATGAAGAAAGCAGGTTTGCCGGTGATGATATTGTACGAGTCGGCGCGATGACGGCGCGTGCGGCGGCGCGATGACGGCGCGTGCGGCGGCGCGATGACGGCGCGTGCGGGGGCCCGCCGACGGCGCGTGCGGGGGCCCGCCGACGGCGCGTGCGGCGGCGCGATGACGGCGCGTGCGGCGGCACGGTGCGCGATGACGTCGCGAGCGATGGCGCTGTGAGTGAATTTGCCCGATCCACATCTTTACCTTCTTATCGAGCGCTCGCTGTGCGCGATACGCTATAAGAATCCCTCGTTACCATTCAGCTTCCCGCTCATCGTCATCTCCGACGGCACCCCCAGGGGCTGAAGCACGCGTCCGTGTGGCAGCCACCGTCGAGCGTGCGCTATTTCGTCATGAAGAGCAGCAACACGCGAAATGTGGAGCTGTCGCAGCAGAAGGGCATCTGGTCGACAACGCAGGCCAACGAGCAGAGACTCAACGGCGCTTTCCACTCGTGCTCCACCGTCTTCCTCATCTTCTCCGTGCAGGGCTCCGGGCACTTTCAGGTTTGTGCCGTCGAGTCCTGCGGCATGGGAGGGGGGGACAAGCGTTGAGAGTCAGCGATGTGGCTGAGGTGGATAACAATGATTAACAACGACACATTTTTATTGCTTGATGATTGCTTCATCAACAAGCTGCTCTGTCGGGACAGCCGCGTCAATTGCTTCCTCTCTCCACCTCAGGCGCCTGAGGATGCCCCTATCGTGTGAGGCGAAACGTCGCGAGGTGCAGAGAGGAAGCACGTGTTTCTTATTTGATCTCGTGGACAATGTTTTTTTTTGCAACGGTGTAGGTTTGCACGGCTCGACGCGTGATGATTGCTACGGAAAGCTGCTCTCTCTGGACAGAGGGGGAGCGATCGACGCGGCTGTCCCGCGAGAGCAGCTTTTCGAAGCAATCATCATGCATCGAGCCATGAAAACCTGCGTCATTAATGTTATTGTTTGTTGATTTGTGGTTCATATGTCGTTGTTGTTGTTGACATGCCGCTGTCTCCGCAGCTCTGTGCAGCGCTTTGTAATGCTTGAGTGAAAGGCGCTCTAGAAATGCCAGTTATTATGTTTTGTTGCCGGTTTTCACGGCTTGATGCGTGAGAATTCCTCTTCAGGGTGGCAGTGTCGAGCATTCCTCCTCTCCCCTCCGTGATGTTTCGCCTCCCATTTTCGAGGCAAAAAAGCCTGACGATGACTCCGTTGTGGGAATATTGCTGTGGCTGCAGCTTCATCATCAGAAGATGAGGCAAGCAATCCTGCCTGCCCCTTCGTCGACTTAACTCCAACACTGCTCATTGGCTCGGAATGCAACGCCTGTTTTTAATAATAATAAATAAATTGGCCAGTGGGTAGCGCTGTCGCCTCACAGCAAGAAGGTCCCCGGTTCGAATCTCGGCTCGGGTGCCTTTCTGTGTGGAGTTTGCATGCTCTCTCCCCGTGTCCGCATGGGTTTTCGCCGGGCACTCCGGTTTCCTCCCACAGCCCCAAAAAAGCATGCTGCTGCATAGGTTAATTGGCTTGCAGACTAAATTGCCGTCAGTGCCCGGTGATGGACTAGCATCCCAACGTGGGTATATCCCTGCCTTACGCCCTGTGTCTGCCGGGATTGGCAGCGGCTCACCGCGATCCTGTACAGGACTAAGCGGTTTCTGACAATGAGATGAGATGAGATAATTATTAATGATTGCATTTATAGAGCGTTTTTCACCCGAGGGTCACAAAGCGCTGCGCAGAGCTGTGGAGAGAACGGCGCGCCAACATCAGAACGGCAAATCAACAACAGCTTTTTTTTTGGGTTTGTTTACAAATAGGAACTGTGGAGAGAATGGCACGTCAACAACAAGGACAGAGAATGGAAAATTAGCATAATAATATCATGTCTTTAACAAATTAGAGTTTGCCTTCAGTAATTTCGACTTTAGTTGCATTTTCCCGGAACTAATCCTGTTTGATTAATGGGGGAAGCTGTTTTTCATACATTTGGTTGTTCACGCTGTTCTCACAGTGTTTTCACGAAGGACGGTACTGTGTCTTAGAGATTGATTGAGTCTGTCACTGGGGGGGGGAGGGTGCAGTGTTGCGCTGTGTAATTTCAGTTAAGTAGCCTCGTGGTGAAAATAAGAAATGCGGCCAATATGAAAATTGCTGCCGGCGAATGATTGAGACGATTGCATCGAGAGCGGGTGCGTTGTGCGTGCAGGGCTTTGCGCGCATGGTGTCGGAGATCGGGAAGGAGCGCTGCAAGGAGTGGGGCTCGCAGGCGTTGGGCGGAGTGTTCCGGGTGGAGTGGCTGTGCTCGAGCGGCCTCTCCTTCCGGCAGGTGCAGCACCTGCTCAACCCGTGGGACGACAACAAGGGGGTGCAGAACAGCCGCGATGGCCAGGTGAGTCTCCCTCCCCCTCCCCCCCTTNNNTCCTATATAGGGTCACGGTGAGCCGGAGCCTATCCCGGAAACACAGGGCGTAAGGCAGGAATACACCCGACGACGGGACGCCAGTCCATTGCCGGGCATTTGGTCTAAAGATGAGTCCTCATGATGGTGAACGCAGTCTCCAGTTGCGTCCTTGTTTCACTGATAGCCATTGGGATGGCTACATTTTCCTGCATGAGCAAGGTGATTGCCACAGTTTCCGTTCATCTGAGCTGGTGGTCTGTACGGTGTAGAGATTCTTGTACGGAAGATTGCGCGTACCCTTGTGTGTGTGGTTAAGTCTGCCGTGACAGTGCTGGTGGTGGTGGTGGTGGTGCCTGTGATTAATACGATGGAGATGTGGACAGCGACGGTAGGTGGCAGTGCTTGTGATGGTAATCACGGTGCCTACAGGGAGTGGTAGTGTAGTGGTCGGCACATTACGCTACGAACTCGGCAACCCGAGTTCAACTCTCACTCATCATGGCCAATACCAGTGACGATTTTCCTAACCGGTCCTGGGCCTCCCCTGGGTCGACTTGTGCTGTGCGTAAACATCATCACTGGAGACAAAGGCGACCGGGGGCGGTGCTGGCCACCCATCCCCCCCCATATGCCATGATGGCCTTCATAGGTGCTTGTTCACAGCACTTGTCTCAACAGTATGTTCGGCTCTATGGAGGAATCTTTGCCTTTGGCGCATGCTGCAGTGGGCTTATTCCCGTGGTGGTGACGGTTGCGATTGCGCCGCGCGCCTTGCGGCGGTGACATTGGTGCAGCGCGGCGTTGTCGCTGACGCCGGCCGCTATGACTCGCGGCGTCCGATGCAGGAGCTCGAGACTCATGTCGGGGAACTGCTGCTCAAGCTGTGGGAATCGTGGGCCTTCTTTGGCGATGGGGGCAAGGCCGCCGCCGGGCGGGCTGTGGGTGACACCGACACTGCCGATGACAAGGCGGCAACATTAATTGGAAGCAGAGAAGGACGCACTGTGGCAGATGGAAACCCCCTCTACGCACGAACTATGGTAATGTTTATTCCTACTAAAATACGTAGTAAGCTGTATAATGGAGTGGGTGTGTGTGTGTATATATATGTTCGCACAGTGAGCCCTGATTGGTGGGTCGACCAGGAGCCTCCTCCCAAATCGAGTCTCACTGGTGGGGGCTAAATACAGACCTTGATTGAGTATATAAGGGCGGCGCGGTGGCCCAGTGGTTAGCGCTGTCGCCTCACAACAAGAAGGTCCCGGGTTCGAATCTCTCGGCTCAGGTGCCTTTCTGTGTGGAGTTTGCATGCTCTCCCCGTGTCCGCGTGGGTTTTCGCCGGGCACTCCGGTTTCTTCCCACAGTCCAAAAAGCATGCTGCTACATAGGTTAATTGGCTCGCAGGCTAAATTGCCCTGCAGTGCCCGGCGATGGACTGGCGTCCCGTCGTCGGGTGTATTCCTGCCTTACGACCTGTGTTTCCGGGATTGGCTCCGGCTCACGGTGACCCTATATAGGATTAAGCGGTTTCAGATAATGAGATGAGATGAGATTGAGTATATACAGACTGGTGGTACCGAGTTCAAATCCTTCATGAGCACTTATTGAATTTGCACAACGCCAAGACTATTATGTCTTATTTCAGCTTTGCTTCCCACTTATTGATTACTTTTGTGAACCTATAACACGATTTTAGATTTATGTTCACACTTTTTTGCACTTTTCCGCCTTTATCACATCGGAAGAACACGTTACACACTTGGAACAAGATCGCCCGTTGTTAAATACACTGCTTGTACTGCCACTTCCTAGCCCAAGCCTACAGCACCCAGCATTCTCATTTCTAAGCAGGATTTAACCCTACTTAGCTTTGGATAATCACACAAGCCGACCGGGTACATTAATCATGTTCTTTACACAATAATTTTTATGTGTCGCTATAAATTACATAGCCTTGTTCATTTAGTAATCCAATCTATGAATGCTGCGTAAAGGAACACTGCTATTGACCTAAGTGCTCTGCTCACTTGAGATGATCCATGTTTGCACTGAACACAGGTCTGCACGGTGGGAGACTATTTTGTCTGACCTTTCACTGTATGTGGTGGGAACTTCATCCGGTTATGCAAGTTTCAGCAGCCGTGATTCAAGACCTACAACTCTCTGGACAAGGTTTAACATACAGTCTCTATACAAATGCTCTTAAGAGCTACTCTTTCGAGATAGCCGTGTCGCGCAAAAGAGAGGAGGAAGGCATGTCGAGTAAAGGAGAGAACACTCGATATGGTTATCCCGAAAGAGCAGCTGTGGAGACCAATTCTTACAGGTGGAGTTGTGAAACACTCCATCAATACAGTGCCTTATCAGTCGAGTCAGGCTGTTTGAATCAATGCCGGTGAAAAGTGAATCTTATAGACAAGGACCCTCCTCTGAACCTATGGAGATCCAGTTCAGTGCAACATGATACAATGTTACATAACCATTCGCGTCATTGTGGAACATACAATAATTAAGCAGACGATTTGTCTCCCTTCACATACCCATCTCTTCACATGCTAAATGAAAGTGTTTCTTACTCAACCTATCAGCAGAATGGCAATCATGGGTTTCTTGGAGTATGTAAATTTAGCTGCATTTATTCATGACAAGCACAACTCTAAATTGGTTGGCTTGAAGAAATGCTGGTGAACTGCCGTTTTTTTGGCAAGGGTGCTCTCTGTACCGTACAGTACGAGCCAGTCGGACTCACCGATGGCGAAGCAGCCACTGCATGTAGCGATACGTCAGGACAGTCATGCCGAACAACCCGCGGTTTAGCCGGGATATTCGCCAAAGAGATGAACGCATGTCCCGCGAATGCAATTTCTCATTCAAGCCTTCTGGCTAGGACTGTTGATGTGGCTCAATGTTGTCGTGACGGGATGATGGCTGTCCGCAGACCTGCGCCTGCTCGGGAACTTGTATTTCTGCTTGTTTGTTGAAGAATTATTTTTGTATCGCTTATTTTATGTCCTATAATTTATTTTGCTACTATTTGACTTTTAGTTGAACTGTCCTGATGATGTTGTTGCTTACGTTCCGTTCTCTGCACAGCTCAGGTTTGTTAACAAAAAAAAACTCAAATGTTATTGTTGCTGATTTGCCGTTCTTATGTCGTTGTTGTTGACGTGCCGTTCACTCCGCAGCTCTGTGCAGCGCTCTGTGACCCTTGGGTCAAAGGCGCCCTAGAAATGCGATTATTATTATTATTATCAGTCCCAGCTTAATCTAGTACAGGGTGGTGGTGATCTGGAGCCGATTGCGGAAGACACAAGACAGGGCTATACCCTGGTTGGGACGCCATTCAATCACAGGGCACCAGGGGAACATTAGTCAGGCCAATTAACCCAGGAAGCATTTGCTCGGACTGTGGGATAAAACCGGAGTACCTGGCGAAAACCCACGTGAACGTGGGGAGAGAAAGCACAAACTCTACACAGAAAGGCACCGAGCCAGGAATCATACACTTCTTGCTTGCTGCACCACTGTCCCACAGGGGCCCTGTGAATGTTTGTTTGTCAAGGACAGCTTTTGTTTCGCTGGCGTTTTTAATTTTTTTTTACAAAGCTGAGTAATTGAGCCAGGAAGTCATGAATCATTACAGTCTTTTAAACAGGCAGGGGAAAAAAGCAATCAGCCCGGATAATGCAAACTCTTTATAATGTCATAAAATCCGAGCGGCGGTGCAAGTTAATACAATCGGCTCGTTCAGCAGTTCTGCTGGCACGCGGCACTTCCATTAATAAAGTATTGATGGGCTATAATGAAAGCAAAGGAAAAAAAATATCTCGTAAGCTTTCTGTTCAGAGCACCGCTCATGGTGAAACATACGGAACTACAAGTTGCCCTAAATGAACAAACAGGTGTCTCCACACACAAATATCGCGTTACTACGACCTGCCTCTGGCGCATTGCACCCGCACACTCTTCCTGTTGCACATCGCTGTGCTGTACAGCACAGCATATGTCCATTCCTGTTGCCTCTGTGCATGAGTGGTGGTAGTGTTTGTGTCTCGCGTTGCGGTTTTATGTGCTTCCTCCTGTTGTGCGGAGTGTGCGTGTGTGTATGCTTTGTGTGGCTTCTGCTGTGGGTGAGAGTATAACAGAGGGTGTTAGTAAATAACTCTGTGAAAGAGTGCAGGGAGGTAGTGCAGCGGGCTATGCTGCTGGCTATTCACCCCCTCATGTATTGTAACAGCCTTCATAGGTGTTCTGTAACGACCCTTGACCTTACAGTCTGCTTAGACTATACTGATGATCTTTGTCTTTGTAAATGTGTGTGGAGTTTGTCTATTCAGCCCGTTCTGCACCTTGTTTGTCCCAATTCTATGTGTTTCTCCCATTTCTATATGTTTCTCCCAATTCTATATGTTTCTCTCATAGCTAAACGATGTAACTGGTATATGCCAAAACATCCCAAAATAACTACCTGCAAATTATTAGATTTTGATCACACATAGAAATCGCCCTCCAACTGCGAAGTTGTGGTTTCACCCCTTTGAAGAAGAGCTTTAATGAGTAAACAAGCAAAATATTAATAAGTTAGTAAGCTTCGAGTATACTTTCTCGTGGATGTGAGGTGTTCATTATTGTCTTTTGTTTTTTTTCCAGTGCAACTTGCAAGAGTAGGCTACTAAGACTCGGTTTGCTGATGGAGCACTTGGAGCATTTGATACAAAACATCAGCTTGCCTTACTTGGTATCAGTCCCAGTCACCCTGACAAGAACGAGCAGCTGAAATGCCGAAAATGACTACAGCGAGGAACACGGGTGGTACATCTGCAAGCCACCTGAGTCAACCTGTGAAGCCTGGGCCTGTCCCTTAACCTCCTGCCCACAGCTGTGCTCAACGCTTCATGTGACCTCAATGCGTGCCCAGTCTGGTGCAAATACTGGTGTTGACGTCACCACTATTTATTTAGTGGTGAACGGTGGCTGTTGGTGGTGGTGGTGTTGTTGTTGTTGTTATTATTCTCCCTCTGAATTTTTCTCAAATGCACTCGAAGCAGGGCTCGTAGGTTCAGCATGTCCCGGAAGGTCGAACAACGTGCGGTTTAAGAGTTTTCAGAATCGATTATCGTTAACAAACTCACATCCATAGTAACCATGCAGTCATTAGTGTCCGCGGTGGAGTATATAAATAACAAGATTAAAAAAAAAGCAAGATAATTTGCTTCATCAAGAGGAGCACTTGAAACAGCTAACTTGAAAGAACAGCTTTTAGGAGCGATTTTAATACATTGTGCTCTGAAAGCTTACATCGATATGACGTGCCTCTTGCACATACCTGCCCATTTCTATAAAAAATAAACGTCTTTAAAAATTCACTCCCAAAAACCTGTGCAACTGATGAGAAGGGAGTGCGGTAAGGTGTAAGCTCACATTGTCTCCCCCTTCGGTGGGGGATATCATTTGAACCTCTCGCACGTGTGGGTTTTCTCGGCGGCACCAGTTTCCTGCCATGTGTATACTCACTCTCACATTGGTTGAGAACATATGCAGAGGAGGACCTTAAGAGCTTGGACAATTGTTGGTTAGTGTTGGCTCATTGCCCGGCTGCTGCATTCTAACTTGTCTCTAGCTGCTAAGCGACATGAAATTGGTAAAACAAAAAAATATATTTTTACATCGAGGGACAGATATGTGTCGGAGGCATATTGTTGTTTGGTTATTTTGTTAAATATTTCAAAGTGGTCTCCGATCGTTTATAGCCAGCAAGAGCATGGTTTTCTGGAGCCGTCCGGGCAAGTCTTCAGCAGATGTTGTTACTGTCATCGGCACAATGGCCTTAAAGTCCGCAGCATCTGCCACATGAAATACTCAATGTACTGATGTAGGTTTGCACGGGTCGATGCAAGGTTGCGTCCCAAAGCTGCTCTTTCGGGACAGCTGCGTCAATCACTCCTCCACTCTCCTTCGTGACGTTTCACCTCCCGCGCTGAAGGCATCATCAGGCGCCTGAGGATGTTTCCAACGTGGGAGACGGAAACGTCGCGCAGAGAGGGGGAGCGATCGACACGACCATCCAGATAGAGCAGTTTTTGGAAGCGGATTTTCGCAGCCACCGATACGATAAACAATATTTTGCATGCCACGTAATATTTTTTTTTATCATGAGACCCTCCACCACCCGACACAGGCAACTAAATGAAATGGGCACCTTTTCAGCCTTCAACACAGACTAGCATCAATTATTGTTTCGGCTCACTCACTGTCAAGTTGAAGAGCAATTTTCGCAATCGAGAGATTGTAATTATACATGTGATGTATTGCTCGAATATCCAGTGTGGGTCGACTAAATATTACATTTTGATATAGGTTTTCATGACTCATGAGAATTACTCCAGAGCTACTTTTTCATGGAGATCAGGACTAAGTGGGCCTTGAGGTGCAAGCATGCAATCCAGTTATCGGGAATATTGGCCCGCAGCCTGCGGCCACATTGCATGCGGCCCCATAAGGCCTTGTGCCTTGACACGGCCCATAGACGAGAGCTGACCCCAGCGAGAGTATCCACATTTTCGGCTCCCACCACGTGACCTGTTGATCCACTGTTTGAAGCTTTTGTTTATTGTTAACCGTTTGCTTCGTGAAAAATACTTGAAAGGGTTTAAAAAACAATTTCCAATAAGGAGTTATTTAACGTTTATGTGTCTAGTGTTTTGCGATTGGCGAACACTTTAATGAATGCTGCTGTAGTTGACTGCAAGGTCTAAAAGCAACATAAATCACCACGACGAACTCACTCCTTGAAACACAGTTCGGTCGTCAATGACACTGCCCCTAAACGGAAAGAAAAACATAACAGGCATTGCTTTGGGCAATAGCTCTTCATAGCAGAAGGGCCATTGCCTGCCACATCACTGACTTGTGCTTGTTCACTACTCTCAGAACACAGCAACAAATATAAAGTGTTCTTTGTTTAATGAGCCGAGTCAGCGTTCTGCAACTTGCTGTTCTGCTAAGCCATTTAATAAAATTAACATTTAATGATAGTTTACAACGCTGTGTCAATGACCAATATCTCTCCGTGGCCCTTAATGTGGTAACACATCTACTGTTTAGTCTCATTTCCTCCCGTCCCTGGCTCTTGCCCAGATCTCGTAGACATGTGCCATTCTATCTGGTTGTTGTCGAGCTTTGTGTTTCGAGCCCTGCAGGCCGCCCTGGTTAAATACTGCGGTATCTAATCTAATCTACGACGCCCCATCTGCTCCCACTGGAGTTCGAGATCCAACATCACTTGACACGAATAGGCAGACATGTGCCACGGCATGTCCCAAATTTGCAAAACTACGTAGCAAATTACTCAACTGCAAGTAGGTTGAAAGTCAGGAACCGGTGTCCATTTCCAGTCGAGTGAAGAGTGCGCCAATTGGCATATGCGTGCGTCAAAGTGCAAATCACACATCGGCCTGTCACCACGGTACGTGTCCCCATGACATGGTATCACACCGTCAAAGTGCAAATCACACATCGGCCTGTCACCACGGTACGTGTCCCCATGACATGGTATCACACCGTTGCGCTGCGCATCACGAGTCAGTGCGCCGCTCACCATTACACGCGTTCAGTTCCCAACTTGAGAAATGAAGATTACGTTTGTTTTTTTACCAGTTTTGTGACAAACCGGTAACCGGTTTCACGTCTCCCATTATATATTTCTTTTTTTTTCTTTTCACGGTGATCTTGACCAACGCGTTGAGATTTTGTAGGCACTACAAGGGCTACTTTGTTGCTAAGCGTCTATCTCCACGAATTCTGCAAAAATAAAAAAAACATTTATGATGTGAACAGTTTCGAAAGCAGCCATGGACCAAGCAATTTTAATCGGTGTTGACCACACGTCTCGTTTATTTGTTCAAACCTCGTTGAGACAAGTTGTACTGCTACTGAAGGCTTTCACGACGTGACTGGACACTGTTTCTGAGGTAAAGAGAATGAGGTTTACTGACTTGAGGCATGTTTGGCTGTTCTTTGACAAAATGTTGGTAAATAAAAGTGAGTTTGTGCAATTTTATTTTAAATGTCTTTCGTTATTTAAATCGTATAATTTTTATGTTCATCTCTTTCCTCTACAGTGCAGTCACTGTTTGGTTGAGGAATACTATCGTCTCCACTTACAGACGTGACACTGTCGTAATACTAACATTAAAGCCCTTAACATACAATAATGGGACAGCTTGGTAACCAGTGGAATAATGATGCTGCATTGAGCTTCACTAACTTTACCCACAGCTAATGCATGATATCAAATTTCAGTTGACTAGGATTCGTATTACAAACTTAGACATTGACTGACGCATGTGTTGACGGCTCAATGTGTGAGAATTGCTCTAAAGAGCTCTTCGTACGGAATAGTCGTGTCGAGCGTTCCTCCCACGTGCGAGACATCAGCCTAAGGAATGGACCAGCTTGCACGTTGTGGTTTTTATATGAGGTACGCTTGACACGGCGCTCTGAAAGAACAGCTTTTCAAAGAGAATTTATGAAAAACATGTTCTCTACTTAGAATGTAACTATTATTTTTATCTTTTTTTACACAAACCTTGCTTAATGCACTCGTATTACCCTATAATTCATGAACTTTACTAATGGTGTTCCTTGCAAGAGATTAGGGTTATCTCACAGGGGGCTTCCCCACGTTGAAGGCATCATCGGGAAGCCTGATGATGCCTGCAATGTGGGAGGTGAAACCTCGCGGCGAGAACGTTTGACAGCTATGCTGGAATAAGTTATGGAGAGCAATTCTCCGTTAAAAAAACCCCACCATCGCTTGTCTACTCACGGGGCCCATGGCTTAACTGTGTGGAAACCGTTTTTATGTCTGTTCATGAATGCTCACGTGCACCACAAGGACAAAATATATCGACTTGTGAACCAAGGCATCACTCACAATTGGCGACATTGCATCACAAACTTATGGGATAAACTTGTCCATTGCTACTTACCAAACGTGTCTAACTATCCACCTACCTGCCTACCGTTAGGATTATTAAATAGGGCCATGCATCCATAGATAAAATTGATCTATTTTCTCTGGCAAATATTAAAATTCCAATTTTTGAGGTGTCAAGGGGGAGAAAGGGCACGGGTGGCCAGTCAACACAGACCCATTCATATATACAGACAGTCCGTGGGTTACGAATGGGTTTCATTCCTGAGTTCCGTTCATAAATCGATTTGTTTGCAAGTCGGAACACAACGCTTAATGTTACACTGCACGCAGTATACTCATC
>JAZEWT010000035.1:812989-826615 GCA_036362905.1 Mordacia mordax | reverse complement strand
AACAACGATGAGAGCGATAATGACGCTCTCTGTAATCATCACATCGCCTCTCGTTACAAACGGACGATGCATCCGCCTGATCTCGCACTTCGCCCCAACGCTCCCCTTCCCGCTCGCAACAATCGCCGGCTCGGGTTTGAACGATGGCCGTCGTATCGACCGCTCGGCCAGTCCCCCTGGAAACGAAACGGCTGCCGCAGCTATTTGTGAGACCGCCGCTTATCCGGGTGGCACAGGGGAAAGTGTTGTGTGGGCGCCAGGGGATGTTTGCGCGCAGGCTGACGTCGCACCCGGGCGGACGATGGCGCTGCCCGGCCGACGTAGATCACCCGCGCTTCTCTATTTTTTTTGTGACGCGGAAATTTACCGCGTGCTCGGTTATTGGCGCGGAGGTGGTGGTTACGCTGCACGCGGCTGCTAGTCTGGCAGCGCTGTGCAGGCGGCGGTGAGGGGCGTGGTGGATCGCCCTTCCCGGGAATGGGTGGCGAGGAAGAGCTGTTACCTGACCTCGTCCGGAGAAGACGATCGAACAGAAATGTGATCTTCATGAGGGCCTCAGAGCTTGGTGTTGGGGGAGTGATGGGTGAGCAGTAGAGTTTGGTGCTGACTGAGTGCGGCTGCCGTCCCCGGCTCGTCCGTGATTCCTCCTTGCGCCTCCGAGTCGTTATTTCGACGCATGGGTGCCGTACGGTCTCCTCGTCAGGATCTTCAGTGGCAGACCGGGCCTAAACTCTCAGCCTTCAGAGTCACAGTTGTTAACTATTCTCGTAACTGGCGATCACCGGGGCTCATCGTCAAAATAATCGCAGTGCAGGTAATCGTGCATGCGGATAGATTTTATGACCTTCCCAACCTATGGTCTCCATATATAATTGTCGATGCGGAATCTTGAAGGGCAGCCCATCGGGCCAAATCGAGTTTGCCCATTTTTGTACTCAGGTTAGCATCTCATGTGGCCGCCTTTTCATTAAATTGTCCAAATTGTGGTCATTGACACGTTACTGCTTTAGACATAGTTGAACTCCATCCCTGTGCCTAGCACCTCGGCCGATTGTACCTGAACTGCTGAAGCAAGCGACCGCCCATGAATATCAGAGTTATCGTAAGTACTAAAATGTGGTTGCTCGGTTGCTTAAGTTCTCTGTAACAACAGCGCTTTATAGATCGCTTGCGTTGATGTTGGTTCGTCTTTACGAGGATTTAACGTTCCTCCGACATCACAGCAGAGCATGGAGCGGATGCACAAATGCGTTCGATATTGGCTGGGAGGTGTAAATAATGCCCGGGGTGAAAGTGGTCCCTGTGGCCAAATAAACATCGCCCCGGTACTCATCCCGGGATTTTGACGTTTAATATTGCATGGAAAGCAATCAAATAAACACTAATACCTACAATGTTTGCCGGCGTTTACATAATGAATGAGAGAGGGAGGAATGCGTGACACAGCTATCATGAAATCGCAGCTTTTGAGAAAATTTCTCATACGTGGAGCCATGAAAATCGACATCAATAAATAGTTTTTCCTCGTTTATTTTGAGAGAGAGAAAGAGAGAGGAAAAAAAATCTGATTCTGATCATTTTTCCCACGTGCCCGCGTCATTGCGGCGCTACAGCTGATGGCGATAAAAAAAATGGAGGCGATTGCCGGCTGGGTGGCTGAGCGGCCGCGGCCGCAACCCAGGAACCCGTGGCGGTTGCGCTTGGCCCATCGGCGTTGTCTCCGGCAGCGTTCCCCGCGGGGCTTATTTTGCTGTCGCTCGTCGACAGCTGCTGCGGCAGGGCGGCAGTCACGCGTGCGCGCGTCTTCTCCCACTGTTCAGCACGAGATGTACGAACTGTTCTCCTCTGTCGAGCCATGGAAACCGACATCGGCGCACAGCGGCTGTAGCGCCAGTGACGGTGTTGCGGATGATGGCGTTGCCGGTGGTGATTGTACCAGCGCGCCATCGACACGTCACTTTGGCCTCGCAGTGGATATGTCCGTCGTGACGTCATCACCATTCAGTGGCCAACAGTGGTTGTTGTACCAATGACGATGTCGCTGGTCATGGCAGTGTAAATTTGCTGGTGATGATGGTGATTCTTGTGATGTTGCTCGGTAGGGTCATGTCGACGATGATGCTGATGACGATCTCACTCGCCCCTGCTATTGGTGAATAATGCGATCACTGCGGCCGTTCCCCACCGCGTGAGCTGTGGCCTTGACGTGACATCTGGCTGAGGGCCCATTATGGGGCTTGTTTCTTGCATACCTCCCCCCCGCCGCACGGCAAACAGCAACCCCCAACAGCTGCCGCTGCTGCCTGCTGCTGCCTGCTGCTCCATTTTCATCTTTTCAGCTTTGCAGAAAAACTAGATTTTGCTGGGGTCGAGACTTTTCCCATTTTCTGTCAGCGATAGAGGTAGGCACGGCTCAGGGATGGCTGGGAGAACAAGCTGACATGAATGGTTATCTGTCCATGATGTGCCATGCTGTTATCTCTGTCCTCAACATAATCAGGGCTTAATTTTTGGAAATTATATTCCTTGTTGCTGGTTAACCCAGGGGTAGGTTGGCAGGTGACCTGTAGTAGCCACAGGCTTGCGGGAAGAGATATGCTCCATGTGATGTCTCGGAGTGGAAATACTTTAGAGGTCGCTTACCCAGCTGAACCCTTTCTGAAGTGAAAACCTTTAAAAAATGTTTTTTAAGTAACGCATAAAAAATGTATACGTCACATATACACGCACATGTCAGGTGGAGGAGGATTTACGACACAAATTGTACGCACTCGCAGTCTGACCCAAAAGTCTAAATACTTAGCGGAGTGTGACTTTCCTATAAAACATAACCATTTACTTATCTATTAACCCAGTTTTAAAAAGTGTTTTGTTTCACCCATAATAAACTCAACAAACACTGCTAGGACTATCACAGACTGGGACCAGGAGCAAGTGACGGGCACGCCCTCTGGGGTTGATGGATCGCAATTTGAATTCCTTAAAGAGGGTAGCGATGAGATTGCCCTTAGTAGCTCTTGTTTCAGGATCGCGGTGTTGAGCGTTTCTCCTTTCTCCATTGTGATATTGCCCCTCTCACATCATCAGACTCGACACAGCTATCCCGAAATAGCAGCTGTTGAGAGCAAATCTTCTGCACCGAGCCATGAAAACGCACATCAGCATGAGCGACGCAGTAGCACAGTGAGTAGCGCTGTCACGTCACAGCAAGAAGGTCCCGGGTTCGATTCCTGGCTCGGGTGTCTCTTTGTGTGGAGTTTGCGTGTTCTCTCTCTCCCCATGCTTCGTGTGGGATTTCGCTGGGTACTCTGGTTTCCTCCCCCCGTCCAAAGACGCACTGGTGCCGAGGCTAATGGCCTGCTGACAATATTGCCAAATGAGTGTGCCTTGCGATGTACCAGCGTCACATCCTTGGTATTTCCCATCTTGCGCCCTCTGTCGGCCGAGATACGCAGTGTCTGGCGAATATTGGCGCCGGCTCAATCCATGGCTACCTTCCACTCGCTTCTCTGTAGTTTCCTCACTACGCCTCTGTAATAATGTAAGTTGCTCTGGATAAGGGCGTCTGCTAAATAATAATAATAATATGACGGTGGCAATTCCTGTCCCCCACCGTCAAAACTGCTGCCGCTCATCGCCCGGTGGCACCGACTTTACGGTGGAGCCGCTGGACAAATGGCCCCATACTCAAACTCTTGAGTTCAGTGCGGTAGCACGGTTGTTTCACGGCCCTCTTTCGCGGGAAGTTCAAAGCAAACGGTGGCAAGTTTGCGCTTGCACCCGTTTGGTTTCTGGAGGTACGCAGGGCTCGTGTGCGGGTGGTGCCGTGCCAAGGGGGGTGGCGTCTTCACCACGACAGCCGCGAGCATGCCCGATTCGTTGCGCCGCGGTCGATGTGCCTGTACGTGTGGAGAGATGACGGTTGTTGTTACCGTCGTAATTTCATACCTGTGTTGTATTCGCGCTGCTCTTCTTAGTGCTGTTGTTGTTATTGTGGGCGAAGGTGAGAAGGGGTAGAGCATCACTCGTCCATTTGCCAACCCACCTCATCATTCTGTTGCTCACTCACGCATCCACTCACTCACCTGCCCACTCACCCATGCCCTTACCCAAACAGTCATGAGGATGTGTGGCATTTGTTGTTATCGTTAATAAAGCAGGATCGCCATGCAGGAAGATGCTTGTGTTTCACAGACACAGGCCGCGGTGGGTTCACAGGAGAGGGTGATATCGCTACTGTCTGCGATCCCATTTGAATAATTTTCAGATTTGCCAAAAACGTTGCCCTTCATACTGGAACACAGTGGCCTACTTCCCTTTGTGAATCGCGGTATATTTAATGTTCCAACGTGAGTGAACCGGGCCGTGCATCGACAGAATAATTTTGAAGTAAACGCACGCAACCACACCATTAACCAGGGCGGCCCGACGGATTCAAGCTGCAAACCTCTGCAATGAACGGCAGGCACGGCTATTGCTGGGTCATGCCCCCTGCCCAAATTACGAGTCACTATCATTACGAGAGTCACTATCATTTTTCCAACCCGTTTCTGCAGATATAATAGCAATAAGCAATCACAATAATGGACCAGTTAACCTGGCTGGCTGCTGCTGCAGCTGCGGCGGCCGCGGGGTTTTGTTTCTCTGCCGCGCTCACCCGTCGGTTATTTTTCTTGGTTGTTAGCGGACCGCGTCCTTTTGTTTGCCGGGGCTGTTAAATCCGTCGGGCGCGCCGGGCTTTAATGAGGATCCGGCGGATTAGCCGGTGCTCTCGCTGGGCCTAATGAGCCTCCGCGGCAACGGTCGTGCTTTCGGCTGAACGCACCGACGCCACCGGTGTGTTCTGTGTTGACGTGCGCCGTCGATTCGGTACGGTGCGGCGGCGGTCCCGCGTATTGAGCCGGCGGAAGTGTTGCACCGATTATTCGGCGGTTTTTCGGTTGAACTCCGGGTCCTTCGGAGAAGGGGGTCAGAGCAGTCAAGGGGGTTAGGAGCTACGGCAAGAAGCAGGCAGGGGGCCCGAGAAATCAGCAGAAGCTATTGCTGTCCCACTGCCCGATTCACCGCGAGGGTGATCTGTCGAAGGATGCATTCATCAACGCACGCATCACCAGCCCGTGTTTAATTCCGGTTCCAAAAAAAATGTCAACAAAAAAAATATGGCAAAATTGGTCGTGTCTCGAAAATCAGACGAGGCTTCTGCAGATTTTTTTTTTGTTTCCATGCAATCTGTCTTGCAAGTGAGGAGTCACGTGAGCAAGCGGCTGGTGCCTTGGCTTGGCAGCCTGAGAGCGGGCGGGCGGGCAGGCAGCTGAGAGAGCGAATGAGAGAGAGAGAGAGAGAGCAAATGAGAGCAGGAGAGCTAGTGAGAGAAGAGCACGCGAGCGCAAGACGGAGAGAGAGAGCGAGCGAGAGACTCGTCAGGGGGAGGAGGGTGTGAGAGAGAGAGAGATGCATTGAGCGAGGCAGTGAGGGAGGAGTGAGCGGGCAGGCGTACGGGGACTGCGGGTGGGCGAGCGGATGGATGGGACGTGCGCCGCTGAGAGCGCTCCATCCTCCATTGTTTGGCGCGTCGCGGTGCCGGACCTCACCGCGGCCTCCGACCGTGTGCCGCGCCACTCTCGCGCGGACCTGGGACGCCGGGGTCACAGTGCGTGTCCGCCGATTCGGCCGGTGGACGTTCCCGAGCTGCCCGCTCCATCGCTCGCTCGCTCGCTCGCCTGCCTGCCCACGCGTGTGATGACAGCTGTCGCTAGTGCTGAGCTTACACTATAGTGGCCGTGGTGGTGGTGGCACCCATTGGCCCAACGGCCCAAGCGCTTGGTGCCGGTGGTTGTGGCGAGGCCCCAGGCTGACTCGGTGTGCCCCTGTGTGGGTCCAGGTGTAGAGGGGGCTGTAGGCGATTGCATGAATTGTTGCAGGTGCCGAGCTTAGTTGCATTCGTAGCTGTGGATAAAAGGCGAGCAGACAGGTGTGCGAATAATCCCGGGGAACAGGTGAAGATCGGTGAGCAGCTGACTATGCAGAGGGTGAGCAGATGGGTGTAGATGCAGGTTTGTGCAGAGGTAAAGGTACAGGTGCACATAGCTATAAGCCGTGAGTAGGTAGCAGGTCTATGTACAGCTGAGTGGATCGGTGGAGATACAGGTGTGGCAGAGGTGACCAGACTATTGGGATGTGAATGTACAGGTGGGCAGAGAGGTGGGACATTAGCTCAGGTAAGCAGACAGGTTTATGCACAGGGGATCAGACCGCTGGAGATTCAGCTCAGGTGAGCAGACAGGTGTACACACAGGTGAGTAGGCAAGGCACAGGGTGCCCACTCGCACCGTCCGTCCGGCACCCCCGTCGCCCATGCGGGAGGGGGGCGCCGTGCAGGTGTTCATGTTAAGGTTCTTCGCCAGCCGCAAGCCGGTGCCGCACGGGAAGGGGGGCGCCGGCGGCCTGCGTGGCGGCTCCCATGGACTCGGTGGCAGTTCTGCCTCTGTCGTGGATTCGCACCACGACCCCCCGGAGTGCCACCAGGTATTGTGAGCGAGAGAGGGGACGGGACGGGAGGGGGGGGGGTTGGTGGGGCGGGCGGTGGGAAGGGAGCGAGGGCTGTTGTCAGGCCTCGATTTCTCATGGGAGATTTGTACCCGGTCACTGATGGACAGACTGTGGTTAAGTGGCGCACAGCTCTGTGCAGCGCTTTATGACCGGCGGGTGAAACGCGCTCTCGAAGTGCAATGATTATTATGTGGTAACCACACGGCACATAACTAGGCGGACACTGGATGTGGTGTCTCCCTTGGTGAACAGCAGGTCTGGGGGGAGGTCATTGATAAATAACTATCTGAAGATCCGCTGAATAAAGGAGGTTGTAATTTGCAAAGGGCATCCAGCCGTAACATTCTGCTGTATACCCCCCCCGACCACCGCGTGGCAACTGGCCAACCCAGGCCAACCCGGATACCGGCCCTTTAATTCGGCAATGACAACATACTGGATGTGATGTGCAGGCCGTGGAAAGGTCCTCCAGGTTGTTGATGGAGCGAGGTGGAGGTAGATGATGTTGAAGCCACGTTGTACGGCGTCCGTCGTCTCGCGTCGCTCGACCTCACGGATGCGCGCGCCAGTCCGCCGGTGGGAGCGTTCGTTCGATGCCAATTCGGTCGGGTGGTTGCCGCGGCCTGACCCGGCATGAGGTCGACGGTGGCTCGGGGCTCACGGTTGATTCAGGTTCTCAGAATCACGTGGTGGGCAGGGGGGTGGGTTGGCCTGAGAACTGAACAGGCCGCCAGCTACCTTAGGATTGTCCCTCGCAGTCACCGTGCTTGAAGAAAGTGATTGTTAACGAGCTTGACATGTCAATAATCACCACCGTCACGGTGGTCGTGTGAAGACCTCCTCACGTCTGCTGCCACATCCCTCATGGTCCACCCGAATGCCGCCGCATGGTACGCTGTGCACGGACACACGGGACGAGCTTATTACTGCTGGGGGGGGGGGGGCGAGGGAGGGTTGACGTCTTTATCCAGAGGGGTTTCTCTCCCTCGGCTACAGTTCTTTCCCCAGTCTCGACTGTCGGCCATGACTCCTCTTCTTGGCGCGAGCGTACCTCTGCTCCGAGGACCACTGGATTATTTTTCAGTCAACACCGCGCCTCCGATTTCTATTTCCTTACCCATGGTTTTTCCTCTTCCTGTCGCTCAATCGACGTGGTACCCGGCATGCACCTCTCCACGCTTCTCGTCTCCGACCCAGATGGAAGCGCATTCAGAAGCACGGCAACGATGGGGGTGCCCAGATTCACCCACTCTAATTAATGACCGAGTGGCAATGCTTTCCAAACGCTTCCTGTCCACCGCCTCCCGTATTCTTTCCACGAAGCATTTGGAGGAGGCCCTAAGAGGATTAACTGCGCGCCATCTCATATAGCCTTTAAATGCTCCGCTGGCCCGCCGCGTTATATTTTTTGCAAATCCATCCTGCCTTTGCTTTCCTGCAGCAGATTCCTCCTCTCCCGCAGCACGCCCTGTGCAAGGATTTCGCCCGTGGCGGATTCGAGCTCCCGAGTTCCGTCAGAGAGCGTTCGACGGCGGTACGGTCGTCCGGCCAGTCGGCCGGCCGCCCACCTGGTCGGCCGGCCGGCCGGCCGTCGGATCGTTTCGGGCGCTGCTGACTCGTCGGGTTTTTCGAGGGTCCCGCGATGGACGGCATCGCGCGCGACATTGTTCATGTTTTGTGAATGACGATAATTGCACTTCTAGAGTGCTTTTCACCCGAGGGCCACAAAGCGCTGCACAGAGCTGTGGAGAGAACGGCACGTCAGCAACAACAACGACATGTGAATGGCAAATCAACAATATTATTTTCGGGTTTTTTTTGGGTTACAAGTATTAACGTGGTGTTCTATGTGTTCTGCATAAAGATGTCACGTGACACGTTTGCGTCAATAGTGATGGCTTGTGTTTACTGCGGTTCAAAACATTTTTAAAAATATTGTTTTGTAAATCAAATCGTTTGAATCGTGGATCACAATGATTTGGTGAATTTTAAAGGGGGGGCGGGGGGGGGAATTGTTTGGATTCCCCTATCGGCTGCGTTAACCATGGGAATCTAGTGGCGGGCAAATTATGGCATTGGTGACATCATCGCCGCAGAGTGGCGACCTCTTGACCTTGACCCGTGAGGTGACGTCACCCAGCGGGGCCATCTTCTTGCTCGCTCTCCCCGCGACAAACCCCGTCGTTGTGATTGCGCGCCATTCGTCACGCCGCCGCCGAAAATAGTACCGTTTGCCGAGTCGTGAATCTTCCGAATGCGGCGCTCATGCAACGAGGCCGAGCGCGCCTCCCCCGCGCCTCCGCGCGATCAGCTCGAGGAAATCCTGGGCGCGAGATGTGGCTGGTGGTGCCAGCTCTTGTGTTTTATTTCTCGTGGCGGGGGTGATGGCGGGTGGGAACTGTTGCTACTACATCTCGCAGGCGTCATTTGTTTTACGGCAATGATGCCTTTGGCTCCGGCACAGGTTCGTTTCTTCCATGAATCGCGCTCGAGAAAAGGCAGCGTAAATTTCTGTTGCATGACCCCGCTGAATTGGCGGTGGCGCGGCGACACCGCCGCCCCGGTGATGTCATGCGTATTCTTGTTTGTCTCATTCTGTGCCCATCATTGTGCTGACTCTTTGGAGAATCTGTGGCATGGTGGTAGTGGCGGCGGCAGCGATGCTGCTCGTGCTACCGCCCCCGTACTTATATTTCTGTGAGCCTCGCGCCCAATGACTGGGGACACCACAAGCATTTGTTGGAGGAGGAGACGGTTGAATGAAAACGGGCGACACAATAACGCCACCCTCGCCGTGTGAGACGGACGAGCGAGTGAACAGGGGAGGGAGGAAGGGATGATTCCTCGCTGCCTGGCTGCTCGCTACCGTTGCCTGGCAACGTGAGGCTGTGTGGGGGGGGGTGTTCGGGAGGGAGCGAGCTAAGGAGGGAGGTGCACAATGGCCACGGCGCTACGTGACCGGAGAGGGAATCTCTGAAGCATGGCCTAGCGACACCCAGCGTCGCACACCGGCTTTCTCCCTCTCGGCGTGCGCCGGCGCTTGCTTCGAGACCCAGCCTCCACGGGGTGGTGGCGGCGGCGGCACGTCCAGCAGGCGGTTGCCGGTGTCGCGATGGAGGAGGAACTGTATCGACCTCATCGCCGCCCGGGCGAAGGCACTGTGGCGGCGCGTGCCCGGGCGACCGACAGCTGTAAATCATAATCCTCCCCCGAGCACAAAGCAACAGCGGCGACGGTGCTGTCTCACGCAGCGCGTGCAGGGGATGGTGGGGAGGGAGGAAAGGGGGCTCTTGCCTGACTGGGCGTTGGCGCACACCCCGGCCGTCGCTGTCATAACGAGCATTTGATGGCGCGTGTGCCCGCTATGTCGGAGCTGTTGGAGCGTCTTGAATCCGTAATTCTGTTTTTGAATCAAAACCCCGCTCATTAGGCGTGTGCCTCCACGCACGCACGCACATTCCACCCGGTGTCTCGATGTAACTGCAGCCTGAGATGCGGTGTTGCAGAAACAGCGGGGAATATTTTATTTTAAGGCTGCCGGTCATAGCTACAGAGGCATGGAGTTGACAGCACAGATGGCTGCGGGGGGCGAGGGGCTTTCCCGACAAGTTCGTGCTTCTGTGTATGTGTGAGGAGCGATTGTGCAGTGGTTGGCGCATTGCGCTACGCACCCTAGGGCCCGATTTCCTGGGTCTCCTCTATGTTGACTCGGCATCAAAAATGAGTACCTGGTGCAGTGCGTAAACATTGCCACTGTGGAGAAAAAGGCAGCCAGGTGTGGTGCCGCCAAACCATCGCCTCGTGTGCCATGCTGTGCTTTATAAGTGCCACTCGCAAACAGCACTTGACCGTACAGTCTGTCGGGTTTGCACGGGGAACCTTTGTCTTTGTTGCAGCGCAAGCATGCGTTGTTCTTGACCGGCCGACTCGGACTGCCGTGTCAAATCAGCGGCTCGCACCTCGGGACTTGCGCGGCGGTGTCAAAACCAACGAGAAGTGACAGCGACAAATCCAATTTCTGCTCCGCGGCTGCATTGTCAGTTTTGTATTGGGCTTAGGCCACGTTAATGATGTGCCAACATTTCAGACTTCCTTTAATTCTTACTGTGTCCTGCCGGAACGTGTCCTGAAGACGCGTGACGCAGTTTCAAGTGAAACGTCGCGTATTTCGCAATCAGCCGCATTCGTTTGAGAATTGTTCTTCAGTTTACCCACGGCGGGCAACTGTGTCGGTGAGCGGGGGACGGGTGGCTGAGTGAGTGAGTCGATGCGAGCGTGTGGGTAGGTGGGTGCGTGAATGGGTGAGCGAGCGCGTGTGACTGAATGGGTGTCGTGAGTGTGTGAGCGGGTGGGTGAGCGAGTGAGCTGGAACGGTCGTGATCACCACGTCGAGCCGTGCGGATGTACGCGCCATGTTGTGTGCGCGCGCCACTCAGTCCGCTGCTGTCGCTCTCGCTGCTGTCGCTGCAGAGCTCTGGAGGGCAGGAGCACGACGTGGGCAGTGTAATGAGCTTCAGCAGTACCTGCTCGTTACCGCGGCAACCGGCAAGCCACCTGGGTGCCAAGGTAACGGCGGACGTCAGAGTTCAGGTTTCTGCCTTCTCCACTGCGCTTTTTCACCCTGTTCTGAGCCTGTTAACTGCACAAAACCCTGATAACCGCACAAAACCCTGATAACCGCAAACACCTAGCTGCACGCCTCCTAACGACACTCCCTTTAAACTGCTATGGTGTAACAGTGAACAACACATCACTGGATTTGCAATCGAGAGGTCACCGGTTGGATACCTTCTCTGAAAGCAGTTGAGACAATGGGGAAACGTTTCTTACATTCCCTTGCCTGCCATAGCTGCCCCTGTCCATCCAGCAGTAGCAGCAGCAGCGTGTAAATGGCTTCACCACTGTCTGTGCTCAGCAGGTCTCCTGCCTGAAATGCCTGATTATTTCGGGCGAAATGTTGCAAAGGAGGAATCCTTGCAGCGGCTTTCCCAAAAGAGTAGCTTTTGCGAACAATTCTCTTGCATTCAGCCATGACAACGTACATCAATACAGTGGTCTTTTGGCTATTTTTCGAGAGGATCCTGCTAAGTTCTCACAGTTAGGGGGCGATGATTGCTGCTGCTGTGTGTGATGAGTCAATTTGCGATGTGTAATTGAAAAAACTTTGTTGAATTTGGACCCTAGTGCCGGCACACTACTGCCTTGCGAGTTACGCCGCGGGGATATTTGAACTTGCGCCTGTGCTGCGGATTGTGTGGTGTCATGGTATCGTACAGATAAATCACAGCGTCGCAGTGTTAACTAGGGCGGCCGCTGGAATCGAACCGCGGACCTTTGCAGCCAGCGGTGAACGAGTCTCCGCTGGGCCCACATCAGTGCCCAAACACGCGTATACACACACACACATCAACAAATCCCAGACCCATATCACCTGGAGTCCAGCGTGCCGGGGAGAGTCACTCATGGTGATTAGCTTCTGGGGGGGGATGTTCCAGACAGATAATGATTCGAGGACCCAACAACTCAAGGAGGTTGGCACACGGAAGGGCATCTGGATGTAAATCTTTGCTCCAAAACTGGCCAACCTGGCAATCCGGATCAACTTGAATACTGACGATTTAAACAGACAACCTTTTCTCTGAGCCTTCTTAACCTCACGAATTTATAACCACTTGACCTAAAGTCTGCACCTTGTTGCGAACCTTGTGTTGTGCTCACAGTATGCTCGGCCACTGATCACTAATCTCCTCTCATCCTGCCTCCTTAATGTTGATTATTCGGCTGTTTACATGTTGTGCAACGAAACGTCTGGGATCTTTTGATTCAATTGCCAAACGAATAATCATGTTTGCACTCGTGGAGCGCTTTTTCACCCGAAGGTCACAAAGCGCCGCATATGTGTACGCGTGTAAATGGTGGTTATTACCGTGGATGCGTGTTAACCGTAAAAATATTACTATCGTCCGCTTCACTTGCAGTGGGCGTTGAACATCACTATGATGTCATCCGCATGAGTAGGTCTTTGTGCCGGCTCGCAGTCATTTGCCGAATTTGTAAAATGATGCCACAGATTACTCATTCGGGCTTACACGCAGCAGCAGCAGCAGCAGCAGCCACGACCCCCTCGTGGCACGCTAATGCTCGCTCGCAGGACATGTGAAGCAGCCTTGTGCCGCACAGGGACAGCTGCCACTTAGGGGGTCCCCTCGAGGTTAGAGCACGTCGCAGTAATCATGGTTGTCGACTGGCAAACCGATGCTCGCTTGTGACGAGATGCTGAGTCACCTTCTGCCGCCCAGGAATCGATGCTGCCGCCCGTTCCCTTGTAAGCCCCTCCGCAAATGTCTAAAGACTGATGTTATGATTTTCACTGGAAACGAACTTTGTCTCCTCCATTGTGGAAGCTTGTACGCAGCCAACAATGACACCACTTGCTCGTAAGGGCCGCTGCTTCTCACCCGTCTAGATCTCCCCACGCCATTCAGCTGATTTGTACACTCACTGGAGGAGGAGGAGGTTAATAATAATTATTATTATTACATTAATAGAGCACTTTTCATCCGAGGGTCACAAACCGCTGCACAGAGCTGCGGAGAGAACGGCATGTCAACAACAGCAGCACCATAATGAAAAATCAGCAACATTAAACTATTTTAAGGTTTTATATATACACATCGTTGCATATTATTAACTATACCTCCACCAGACCCTCTGACTAATGGAGGTTGGCATCAGGGAAGGGCATCGAGTTCTAAAACTCTGCTCCATTGCCCCACCATTGGGGAGCAACCAGGCAACCCGGGTCAACCTGGATAGCAGCCGTTTACACCGACCGCAGCGACTTCACCCCGCTGGTCAGTGTGGGTTGGCAGCGGTACAGAGGAATAGTGTAGCACAACAGTTGGTCTTTGGAAGAACCTTCCATTAATCCACCGCCATCACTCACCGCACCCGTACTATGTGCTCATCCAGGCTCAGCCCGAGGTGTAATGAGATTTAGGGGCATTCCGGGAAATGTACTCATAGGAGCCATTGTAATTCGTTGTCGTAATTGAGGCTGTGTGCGTGAAACAGCTG
>JAZEWT010000035.1:696661-708426 GCA_036362905.1 Mordacia mordax | reverse complement strand
CCCCCCCCATGCCCATTCAAGTTCCTCTATCCCGATCTCCCTCCCCGCGTCCCCCCTGCAGGAGAGCATCATTCGGCGACGGTCCAAACCACACGCATGAATATTCACAACAAGGGACCATACGTCGTCGAGTTCCACTCTTGCATCTCACACTCGGCGGGGGGAATCGAACCGTGGCAATTCCGGCTGCGAAGGAACGCGTGTCGCTACCGCTCCACCGCGGCGCGTTGATTGCAACGGTGCAAGGCGGCGCTTTATGTGCAAAAGCATTTATTACGTTGGACGGTCTATACACGTTTAAAAATGGGAGAGTGAAGACCAGCAGGCGGGTTAAAGACCGTGGCTGCAACGCAGCATTCACAACCGTTTGGGCAATGTTGGGGGCGAGAAATCTATAATCAGTATCATGTATCTACTGCGTGCAATAGCAAATCAAGCGCGCTTTGCATAGTTTTACATATATACTACATGCATTCCGAATGTACATGAGCACGTGAAGGCTTACAGCTACTGTCGCTGTCCGCTAGGCGGCCTGCACAGGATAAATTAGCGTCTGATAAGGGCCCCGTTCAATGTACCGGCTCCGCTCAGGCATGAGCTGCTCAGCCGCTTTCCAAAACGGTTCTGCCGAGGTTTGGTTCGGGGCCAAGTTTAATGAAACCGTGACCACAGCCGAGATCACGCTCAGAGCCGGCTCCAGTTAAGCATGGCTCGGAGCCGGCTCGCTTCCGACAGAGCCGCGATGACAAATGTAAGCCCAAGTCTGAACGGCGGTTGCGGTGGAGCACAAACGTGGCCTGCATTCGTTTGAGGACACATTCGATGTGGCAGGAATCGGGCATTTGATTGGGGACTCGCACTTCTGGATTAAACGATGCCGCGACCGTTCATCCAGCAGCGTTCAGCCACACGTGTTCTGTACGGGTGCACTGTGCGCGCCTACTCGGAAATCATTTCCATGGCGGGGAGGAGGGGGGGGGGAGAGGGGGGCACCGCACACGACAGGTAGTGTCACAGACGACTGTTGAGCGATGCTCTGCGGGCAGCAGAGGGCAGTGTAGCAACATGCGTTACTCTGCAGAGCATTGCTCCCCACAACCCCTGCTCCCTAGCGTTCACCAACCGACGCGGTCCGGCGTGGTGATGCCCAAATACGCCTCAAAGAACCGCACGGCACGGGGAGGCGATCATCCAGCAGTGGAATGACAAGTGGACTGTACGTGCACATAGTACACGCCTTGGAGGCCGTGTTCCTTCAGTGACGATCACAACATAAATGATCAACATATGTGAGTTCCATCCACAAGCAGATTCTTGGCGTTACATCATTGTGCAGCGGTTTCAGTCTGCGGATGGTGGTGGTGGCTCATTAACTTCTACGGTATTTATCTGTCAAGGAGCCACACTAAGTCGCAGCACTCCCTTTCAGGAGGAGGGTCCTGCATTGGGATTTTATTTTAAGATTTTTTTGCAGCGAATTCATGGAGGGCTTATTGCATAAGTGCGACGAAACCTGTGCACCCGGAGATATCGAATGCGCGTGTTGGAGGGCGGGGGCGAGGCAACATCATCTCCTTACGGACAGAAAGCAATAGCGATTAGTCCACTTGACATTCTGCCTCCTAGCCAAGCTGGGGGCATGGCACCTGTTGGATGCCTGTGGGGCGGGAGTGTCACATTGGTGCGGTGATCCACCAACCCGCGCCTCCAGCTGCTGCTGCTGGCCACGTGCAGCACAGTCAGCCCCTCCGGGCACGCGAACAGAGCCTCGACACGGTAAGCGCAGGGGGGGAGGAGGCAGTCGCGCTCGGAACGCACAGCTGACTACGTGTCACACCGCGTGCGTTGTTTGCCCAATGCACCTCTAGCGCGGAACGGTGCCACACGGTCATTGGCGCAACCGGTGCCCACTGCCCGGGGGTCGGGGTGGACAATGGTGCTGGGCGATGAGTAATGGGAGGTGGTGGGGTGGGGGTAAGGACTAGGACAAGCACCGTTCCATTCCTTTCAACGTAGCCCGTGGCAACCACACACGTCTTCCACAACAGGGCAACCTTCGAATTACTTTAGGTTCTTCGGCAGAAAGACCTCGGCTGATGAACTGTAAATGCGTGGTGACGATAGCGCAGCGACACACGAGATCTCATGGTTACCCCCACCCGTCCCCTCCAAAACCAAAGAGGCATGGCCAAATATATATATTTTTTTACAACTGTTTAACTTTTAAGGGCCGACATACCAGAATACGGGTCTTACACTGGATATGTAGATCAGGCACGTCTATTGTGAATACATGGGATAATTAACGCTACTTTGCGCGCTCACTCCAACATTGAGTGGCTACACTGCCACCTTTTTTCCGTAACATTATTCATCATAAATGTGCATGCTGGCCAATAATGTATGCGGTAAATATAAACGGTTTACAAACGCATTTTTAATGGGAGGGAACAAGTTAAAAAATGTTGTAGCCCCTCCCAATTTCTTCATTTCTCAATCCCTTCTTTCATGCAAAACCTCTCGACAGATCCTCGAGCCTTCATTATACACTTGACACGCGGCGATAAAATCGTCATCGATGCGGTAACAGTGCTCCCCATTGACGTGAGCTCTATGGCAATAATGAGAAGTCCTCGCGGCACGAACCCACGCTTTTGGCAAAGTGTCAAATGATCCACATCACGTCTGCTTGCAACGGAACTGAATTTCAAACGACAACGCGGAACACAAGTTGACACGGTATTAAAGCAGGTTTTCAATACAGTACGGTATATGCGTATATTTTAGCGTTACTATACAAACTAAGACAAGCAGCGTTGCCAAAACATGACAAATCGTATTACTTTAAACAGTGGGGGTATCTAAGGTTGGTGCTATGCAACCAGGTAAATGCATGTAATGTTATTTTCCCCTACACGTTCGCACTGTTAACATGGTTTGATAGCGGCTTCTTAACACAGGGAACGTGTCCGTCTTCGTTTCGTTTAAGCGTAGAGGAACACCGCTTGTACAAGGAGCCTGGGTCTCGCATTACCCTAATACGAGCCCAATGGCTAACGGAGTACCGTGATTTTTACAAAGTGTTTGTGCTCTCAACCAAATAAGGATTGCTCCCATCGCAGCCCTTTCCATTCTAAACTGGCATCTCCGTATATACCATCACCACTGCCGCACCACCGTAATTATGCTTTCACATGCAATACAGACCCGTGCCATTACAAACCCGACAGCTACTACGACTCCTCGAAAACAAAAAAAACCCCCAAAAAACTCTGAAGAACTAATGAAGCATTCAGGCATTGATGCCAAGGAAAGAAATTATAAGAATGGGAGACGAGTACACGACGGCGGAACTGTGCAGCACTGTGCGGATGCCATCGCGGTGTGCCGTCGCTTCTAGAGATGGTAAACTGGAAGGTGCAAAAATCACAAGTTAAAATTTTGGTCATAGTGGCAAATAGTTTGGGGGGGGGCGGGGAGGTCGGTTCAAGCTGGGAAAGCATGGGCGATATTTCTGTTCTTTGAACAAAACGTTATGACTCAACAGTCCGAAAAGGAAACAAGTGAGAAACGTAATGTTTAAACTCGAGTTTGTTTTTTTTTTGTCTCAAACCAGTCTTCCAGTAAAGCATCTCCAGCGCGGAGAGGTTGCTTTCCGCTGCGTGGCTTGCGAAACCGGAGCACACGGAAGGAGTCCTACACTCGCCCAGTGATCCATCGCGTGGTAAAGATGACGACCGTGACGTCGTTTTCTTTTTAAAACCATTGCAAAGCACAGGCACACACAAGGTTTCATACACGCTGTAAACTCCAAGACTTTAGGCACAGCAAATAAAATCTAAGGCAGATCAATGTTCAAGTAACCATAACATATACATCCAATTTGCAGTTCAATGCCACGTAATGCCTCTTGTGGATAGGAAAAATGCTGATACCTATTTAAGCACTCATGATTTACTCTTAAGCTATACTAGGTCCTAAAATAGCATGACGTATGTTACGGGTTATGAATTAAGGGTTATGAACAGTCTTGATTACCAAATAAAATACTTTAGATGTCTGTGTAGGCCAAACTATGAATATTGCTGTCAGTACAGTATAAGGGATAATTATAAGTTATACCGAAAAGTTTTTTTTAAATATAATTTTTAAGAGCATTGTGAAAATCAATCTAAACAGCCAATCCCAATGGGGGGAGGGGGTGGGTATGTACAAAGATTACCATGAAATGACTCGAGCAGCTCCTACTACAGCCTTTACTCAACGCCACTGCAAAAGAACATCAAAAACACCTGATTAACGTGTCAAGTCCACACTGTATGGCTTATTATATCCAGATGTGTCCACCCTTGTTCAAAGTCTCATTTATAGAGTCTTCTCACAGATAACTGTTGGTGGCTGGAATGGAAGAAAGGAAATAAAGATTTCCTGGTACCCCACCCCATCTCCTAAACAGCTGATTTAATTCATTAGCGATGTTGAGCTCTTCCGGTAGTTGGGTGGAAAAGTTCAGATCACAACGACGCTTTGTGCAATGCAGTGGGAAATCCACGCTAAGAAAGGTGCTGGAAGACTGTTCGCAGGGTTGCTTAATTTTTTTTTTAATTCTCTCCGTGCCTTTTTGTTTGCAGATAACCCCCCTGGTGTCTGATACGGAGCCGGTCATAGCAGTGTGCATTTGAAAAAGCTGGACTTCTTTGGCTGTTGCGTTTGGTTCATCTGGAGCACACTGTTGTCTTGGTGAGAAATGCCCTCCTGTCAAGTAAAACGAAAATAACAAACGTGCATCTGTTAAAGCATTTCAACGCGACAGCATCTCAGGACAAAGTACAGCAACAGTGGCACGTATTTATATTACATAGGCAGTGGCAGTCATGAACAGAGGAGGTGAAGAAATCTCGAACCTGGACTTGTAACAGGTGTATGGAGTTAGCAGAGAGCATGGCAGGGGTAGAGTTCCAGATTATAAAAGATTACTGAGAACATTTGGTATTTGTGTAATTGTTATCGTGTAAGTGTAATACCATGGTACTATATCTTAGGTACGGTCTGCATCCCATATAGCCTTAAAAATCGGCAGATGAGAGCACGGCTTGAGATGGGAACACTGCATTAGACAGCCAGATGCCATACTGAGAAATATAAGAAAACAATAATACTGTACATTGTATTGTATTACAAAGAGAGATGTTCATACGGATGGGGCAAGTGCTGTTAGCGAGCACCTATAAAGGCACACGACGAGGAGATGAACGGCCAGCAGCACGCCTGGCTGCTTCGGTCTCGAGAGTAGTAATGAACCGGAGCAGTCATTGGGGTGGGAAATTCACAGCCTAAGCGTCTTGTCACACTGGCGATGAACTATTTTAAGCCTATATAAGATTACAACAGGTTTTACCTGCATAATCGCCAGATCTTAACACCTGCGATTATGCAGGTGTCAAGATCATAACACCTGCATAATCGCCAGATACCTGCATAATCGCCAGATACGGTAAAGCCTGTTGTAATCTTATATATGTATACTGGCAAAAAAAGTACCCATAGTATTTTAAGCCTAAACACTGTACTTCAAAAGGTGGCAAAGTTTATCGTTTACGGTTGACTGCATACAATAAAGAAGTGCAGAGGACTTAGGGTTTTATTTCAAAGACTTCCGACAGCTACGCACGGGACTTACAAATTTCTTGTCCATTTTTGCTTTGATGTCTCTTGCGAGGGTGAAAAACGCCTGGCGAAAGAACACAACAACGACAACAACAGCAGCGGCGACATTGGCTCAGAACAGCAAACGTACCGCACTAACGCGCATAGCTCTCAAGACGATTTTGAATACAAGTAGTACACACAGGGTTCGACAATATAGACACGCGTGTACAGCCCTTTTGTCAATGGTAATGCTGAATGAAGGTGTCGGTGTCACTAGCGGAAATTATATGAACCATGCTTAACCAGATTGTTCAGTACAGTTTGTCAAAGTGCGGCCATGGAGTGGTTCAGGCACCACTCACCACTAACGTAAAGGCCGTGGGCATGATATCGAACTCGGCCCACTGGATTTATCGCGCGGCGTGATAACCACCGCTCACCCATGACGCCACACAATGGGCTTTAGTGTACTTGTCCAGGGGTTGAGTTTGATGAGTCTCAAAGCTCTCCATGGGGAGGGTCCTGCTACAGTGGAATGTTTGGAGGAGTGTTCATGTGGAGGCCTAGAGGAACCCATTCTAACATCCACGCTACTCCACGGTCCTCAAAGCCCGATGGCAATCTGTGTGCATTTGCTTGTTGTCCATCCAAGCATACCCAGGCTCAAACCAGCTTAGCTTCGAAAATCTGACGAGATCAGGATCATTATCGGTAATCTGCTTGTGGGATATTGTGAAAGATAAAAACAAAATGTTATGATTGTTGATCATCTTCTAAGTACTATATTTTACAGGACATTGGTGACAATGGTCTTTCAAAAATCTCTGCTTTTTGAACTAAGAACGTCAATTGTTGATATGATTATCCATGCTGTTAATATGTTCGGTGTTGCTTACATGCCGTTCTCTGCACAGATTTGTGCAGCGCTTTGTGACCCTCAGGTGAAAAGCACTCCAGCAGAAGTGCAAATATTATCACTAACATATCAGCAAATCTGTGACCTCGTCAAAAATGGAAGGGTGCGTAAACCTCACACCAAGTTAAGAGCGTAATCTCAACTCTGGTGTCAAATTGTACAGACTCCGGTACGTGTGGGACACCAAACAAGATGATGTGGACAACCCAAATGCTGTCCTCTGCTAAGCAAATGGTGACATGGCCCAGCCGATTGTTGCCGAGATTCGTATTCAGCAAGCCGTTGTGGCTGACACGGGCGGGTGGACTAACCACAGAGAACCGCGCCGCCTCCTTGGCAGCGGATGCTTAAGATTCTGCGATATTATTCGTTATTAGAAGGCCGTTGTGTGCCAGCGTCACCGTTAGAATTCGCCAAACTCTCCAAGGACCCACTCATTATTGAACCGGGATTATACAGAGCAATGCCGCCGCATACTGGCAGACTATTTCCATCTTTCCTTCGTAATATCCCTCAGTGTTCATATCAAACGTATGAGCGACAACACGTCATCGCTTACCTCCTCCACATTTATGCTCGCTTTGGCACTCGTCTCCATGAACTTGATCCCATACTCGGTGGCAAACTGCGGTCAGACAGGAACACTTTTCAAAATACAAACTGATCGGATGTGCAGAGACTGTAATGAAACTCGCAGAAAAAGCGCATCTGCGAATTGCAATACATTTACATATTCCACGGATGTAATTTTTTATTGTAGTTGTGACATGCACAGCATGATGCCAATCCACTGCTGGATTGTACGAATTGTGGTGGTTATTTCACTAATCTTCATGCTGGTAGGTGTTGGTCACTGAAGGTGGGAAGCATAGTCCTTGGATGATCTATGTACAGCAGAACTATGTTTTTACTTATTTGAGAGAGCTATACTGAGTCGCAAGATTTTTCTTTTTAGGAGGGTCCTGCGTTGGGTTTTTATCATGAGAATTTTCAGCCAATCAATGACGAGCTTATGACGTAAGCATAGACGACGTGTGCACGCGAGGGCGTAACGCTCTTTCCCATACAAGCGGAAACTAAGGGCGCTTAGTCTACTTGCTGTACTTCCTTCGCCGCGGCCAGCTAGGGTGCGGCCCCTCCTAGACACCCACAGGGAGTTGTATAACATGTGGGCAGTGATCCACCAACACACGCTACTTCCTGTGTTGGGAGGCTTACGGTCCACGTGCATAGCCACCGCCGCTCAGATTTTACGCTTTTGCCTTCTGCTACTCGCAACATAGCCAACGAGCCCATAACACCTGTGGTGAATGCGGTTGCCCAGCAAAGCAATAATAATAATTTTACATTTATAACACGCACATATTAATTTACTGTCGAAGGTTTTCATTCGACAGAGAACGACTCAGAGGCACGAGGACAGCACAGAGAGGCGGAGGAGGCAGTCAGGCGGTTTGCCGGCGCAATATTGCCACACACCGCTTCCTGTATATCAGGATGTCATCGGTCAATGAAATAATGAGTATTTGTTTAAAGTTGTGGGTGGAAACCGGAGAGCCCGGAGGAAACCCACGCAGAACAGGGGGGAAGAATATACAGACTCCACATAGAAAGGTGCTCAAGGCGGGGATCGATCCTGCTCGGGGAAGAACCATTCTTTCTGTGAGGCGCAGATGTTACCACTGCGCCACCCTGCCGCCCAAGTATACTCCAGGATTAAGACTGCTTAGCTTTTAGACATGGTATATTATGGACGCTTGGGTCATAGGCATAGTTTCTGCACCAATTTAAGCAGAAGTCATTCAAAGTTTGATAATACAAATATGAAAAAAAAAAATTTACACTGTTGCCAGTGTTTGTGCTAATATTACATGTGGCCACTCCCTTCCTTTAGCGGAGATTCTCCCACCAGCGGTGGGGGTGAGTAATTGTAGGGCTGTACTCTCGCCTTATTAAACAGACTTTTATGGACCCAGGACCTGAACGAGTGGAGAGCGTGGCTTGGAGGATCAGACCCCAATACGAGTGGGAACAGTGCAAGGAAGGAGAAAGATGGAAAAGGCTTCAATGCTACCCTCGACTTTTAAATACGTCATCACAAACCCAGCTATCGCTGCCGGTGCACTACGCATGGATGGCTCGCCGCCCGCACATCATATTGTCCACCCACACTGTATTGTCAACCCACACCGTATTGTCAACCCACGCAAGAGGTCATGGCAAGCTGTGCGCCAATCCGTGGGGGTCACATAGCAACGTGGTGCATCACCAAACTTTAACAGGCCCACAGAGCACACACGTGCCCCTGCTCTAGCATCATGGCTGTGTCTCAGCTGCACAGTGGCACGGTGGTAGCACTGAAGGCCTCACAGCAATAATCTCCTGGGTTTCATTCCCAGCTCGGGTGACTTTCTGCGACGGCTGTCTTCTCAACTCGTCCGCATGGGTTATTGCCGGGTTGCTTTGTGTCCTTCCAGAGCTAACAACACTCACTGTTTGGCTGATAACCTCTTAACATAGAGGTTGCTGTGTCGGGAAAATGTTGACACTGCCTTATTTACTCTCTCTCTTAGAGAGTGAATGCTGTGTGGAGTGTTGCGAGTGGTAAATTATTGTTACTATTTGAATTCGCTCGAACCTTCTCGCCTCTCTCTCGGGACACCTGCCGCCGGTCATTCATGTCGCACTTGTTTCCGAGAATCATCCGTTCCACATCAGCGGAGGCGTGCTGGAAAAATAAAAAAAAACACCCATAAACAATAGGTGGCGTGAATGTTACAAGAAGGGTAGCACAATGGTAAAACTTCGGGCTCAGTAATGTTGGTCTGGTTCGACTCCCAACTAGGGTGCCTTTTCTGTGTGGAGCTGATCTGCTCTATGTTCTGCATCTGTTTCCTCTGGGTTGTCTGGTTTCTTCTCACAGATTTTTTAAAAAAAATCGTACAATGTAACTAGCCTCCGCCCAAATGCTGGAAAAAAACCTATTTAAAAAAATATTTAAATGGAATAAGCCATTGCAACATTACTCTCTACCGTAAAAAAATAGACAGGACCCTTATGCTGAGGGTCTCCCCATGCCTTGAAGCTCATGGAGGTCAATTAGTCAGAATTCACCACGCTAGTCTGTGTGGAACGGTGAATGTGGGATGCGTAGAAATGATAGCACGATAGTACATCCATGGATTTTTCTGCACTGTACTCTGCTGCCAAATACATGCCCCCACAGCAGTAGTATATATAGGAGATCTTAACAGCTTCTCCAGGGTCAAGCCTGCTTGGCTTTCAACACCAAAGGATATTGATGATTGTTTCGAAAAGCTGCTCTCTCGGGACAGCCACGTCAATCACTCCCTCTCCCTCCATTGCGACGTTTGGCCTCACACGTTAGAGGCATCCTCAGGCACACAAAGCGCCTGAGGATGCCTCTAACGTGAGAGGCGAAACGTCACGATGGAGAAGGAGCGATCGATGCAGCTGTCCCGACAGAACAACTTTTCCAAGCAATCATCATGCATCGAGCCGTGAAAATCTACGTATTTACAACTGAGGACATTATGGATGAGCAGGGTTGTGAAATTCATTACCACCGAGGCAATATGTCTTACAACTGTGACATCACCGTTAATGACAGATTGTGATCACAACTGAAAATGTGCACTGCTTCTGTAACAGGCATAATACCAAATCAATTTAAATGTGTAGAGCACAGTAGAAACAAGAACCATTAAAATGTAGTGCAATGTACTTAATGATATTAGAATGTAAGGCAGCCTTCATAGTAGGCATATCGAATCTCACTTTAAAAAACGAGCATCGTAAACAAATATAAATGCTATGGTGTATGCGTGTGATTGATTACAGCGTCATTACCTCTTCGATATTTCGTATCCAGTTTTTAATGTTTTCAAAAGACTTGTCGTTTGTAATGTCGTACACTAGCATAATTCCCTGCACGCAAAACACACAACACAAAAATCACAATACACATTTGCTCGACATTTAGAACGCATGCTAAAATCACAGACACACACACACACACACTCCAATGTGTCTGCCTGCTGTTGTATGAATGTCGCGAAGGGTTATGTAGTTGTGTGCTATAACATAGCGTTCTCCTACTTTGAAGCCAGTTCAGTTTGTACGATTTCATACCTGATGCCGCTTAATCTATTCCTAGTCCGATTTCTCTCCATTCGGTGTGACATCACTCACATGCAGATACATGGTCAGACGTGCCACAACAGTGTACAGCACGATGTGTTCTACTCAGAAGGCAGTGGTCTCCTGCAGTGCAAGGTGGGATGGGGAATAGTGCGTTTTCACTGTGAAAGCCCTCTTTTGGAACATATCTATGGCACAAAATAAGGAAACCTCAATAATAATCCATCACGATTCCATATTGGGCTTGGGGGTGATAGAAAATGCAAATATAGAATTTGAAAAAATTAAATGACAAAAATTACGAGTACAAATATGAAAAGAAGACAGAACAAGGTGCCCATAGTGTGTGTCTTCTTGAAAATAATCCCACTATGAGCTGTCACTGCCCATAGACGCTGATGTTCTTTAAATACACAGGGGTGCAGGAACAGTTTTAGTTATGAGAGGAAACTGGAGAACCCAGAAGAAACCCAGGCAGAACGGGGGGGGGGCACTTGCTCAGGAACACTTATTCCTTTATTGAACAATTACGTTGTTATTTTATGTGCTTCATCGATTTACACCCATTACTTTACTTTAATTGATCTCCTCTGATGACAGGACATTCTCTCTGCAGCTCATGCAGCGCTATGTGACCCTCGGGTGAAAAGCATCCGAAAAATTCAAATATTATTATTATAATACAAACACCGCACAGAAAGGTGTCAGTGGCATGAATCGAACCCCACCTTGGGCCAGATATTATTTCTGCGTGGCGCAGTTGTTACCAAGGTGCCACACTGCAGCCTAGGTTCCACTGTAACCATAATTATATGGTTGCAGTAAAACTTTTCTGATCCGTGACGAGGTGGGTAAACGAGCTTTGTGGATCCTGTCTGTAATATCTACCCAGCAAATGCTGGGAGGTATCCGGTAGATGGCAACCCCTGACTTCAACATTATTGCACACCACCACCCTGGCGGTGGTCAGCACCTGGCGGTTTATAGACAATTTAAATCTGTTCAGGCATCACTTGATCGGTGAGTAAATCCTCGAGTC
>JAZEWT010000035.1:660111-670718 GCA_036362905.1 Mordacia mordax | reverse complement strand
GAGCATGCAAACTCCACACAGAAAGGCACCCGAGCCGAGAGATTCGAACCCGGGACCTTCTTGCTGTGAGGCATCAGCGCTAACCAGTGGGCCACCGCGCCGCCCCCTGGATGTGGTTGCTGGGTTAAACGGCCTGTGTCCAGGTTGACCTGGGCTCGTCAGTTGCCCCTAAATGATGGGGATATTGCAGCATAATTTTACGGCCAAATGCCCTTTATGACGCCAATCTTTTAGTGGAATTATTATTTGTTTGGAATCTCCCCATAGCCCTGCTACCAAGGGAGACTCTAGTTGGAATGCTAGACTCCAGGTCTCATAGCTCTGGGGTTCATTCACACACACACACAGCCCTCCACCACGACCCATTGAAAGCTGAGCTTTCTGCATCGCAATGGTGGAATACGCAGATCAAATCACATGTAAGTCGAAAAGCTGCTCTCTCGGGACAGCCGCGTCGATGGCTCTCTCTCCTCTCCTCGCGACGTTTCGCCTCACACGTTGGAGGCATCCTCAGGCGAAGTCCTCAGGCGAAGTCAGGCGAAGTCTGAGGATGCCTCCAACGTGTGAGGCGAAACGTCGCGAGGAGAGGAGAGAGAGCCATCGACGCGGCTGTCCCGAGAGAGCAGCTTCTCGAAGCAATCATCATGCATCGAGCCGTGAAAACCTACATCATTACACATGTAAGTCACTGTTTAAACACATAACTGAGAAGATTTTCACAGTGCATACCTGTCAGTGTGGTGTGCCTTGACCTTGATGGGTTTGGTGACTTCCTTATCGGATTCAGACTCCGACTCACTGCTCTGCCCTTCCTCGCTGCTGGAGCCACTGCCAGACTCGCTTCCGGATTCGCTCTCTGAATCCTCACCTAAGCAAAAACACAAAGCATGGTGTGGTCCCACGAGCTGGAATAACAATAATAATAAAGACTCAACGTGCACAGTGTTTGTTCACTCTCAGACAGAAAATAACTCGAAGGTACGTGGAATTATAGAGAGGTTGGGAGGAAAGAAAGCATGCACTAAGCTTGTGCCAGCACTTGCTAGACACTGCATCCTCTAGACATTAATATTATCAGAACAGTCAAAGGTTTTTTTTTTTAGCATGGGAAAAAAAACTGAAGCGCGCAGCGAAAACCCACCAATACACAAACTCTACAGAGAAGCGTAGCCGAACCGGACATTGAATCCAGGACCATCTTGCCAAGGTGCGCAAGTGTTACCACTGTTAATGGAAACCCCTAAATCACACATTCCCGAAGAGACGTCACATGTTGCGCCCTCGTCGTTTCATTTTGCTCACTGGTGTCGGCTGATTCTGTGGCCTCCGACTCCTCCTCCGACTCGGAGTAGAACGACTTCTCCTTCTTCTCCTTCTTCTTCTCCTTCGTCGATGCCTTCGACCACTCGGGCACCTACGCACAGAGTCAGAGTTCTCGAGCTCGGAGACCTGAACACGGGAACGTTGCGAGCGCTTCACCGTCCGGTGAGCGACGCACGGAGGGTGAGCGGATGTTCGAGGTTCAAAATCCGGCTGGACGTCCTGCTCAATACTGTGGGGTGTACTAACCGTAGCATTTGTATGTGCCATCTGTTTTACGCTATTGATCCCGTGATGTCGTTCGAATAGAGTGGGCCACTTTGCTGACGTCACGGTTCAAATAAAAAAAGATTATCTGCAAGTTACCCAACTGAAATTACACACAACAACATTGCCCCCCTGCTGTGAAAGTACTGCATTGTCTGTGAAGCACAGCAGCACTTTCCTTCTGGAGAGCCTTGTGCTGCAAGAATGACAGCACCAATATCTCATCTCATTGTCAGAAACCGCTTAGTCCTGTACAGGGTCGCGGTGAGCCGGAGCCTATTCCGGCAGACACAGGGCGCAAGCAGGGATATACCCACGATGGGACGCCAATCCATCACCGGGCACTGAGGGCAATTTAGTCTGCAAGCCAATTAACTTCTGTAGCAGCATGTTTTTTGACTGTGGGAGGAAACCGGAGTGCCCGGCAAAAACCCACGCGGACACGGGAAGAGAACTCACAAACTCCACACAGAAAGGCACGCGAGCCGAGATTTGAACTCGGGACCTTCTTGCTGTGAGGCGACAGCGCTACCCACTGGGCCACCGTGCCGTCCGGCACCAATATCAAGTATATAAATTACTATTCGAACTTAACTCCGAACAATAAATTGCGTGGCTGAGAGAGTCGAGTAAACATTGTGCAGAGCTCTAGTTGGAGACATTCTATTACCTCCACGTTCCTCACGGACGGGTCCGGTGCTGTCTCGGGCCAATCAGGAAGCTCCTGATATCCTGTGGCCTTCAGGTTCAGGATGTGGGACAGTGAGCCCAGCTGGAAGTGATCACGGTCTGAAAACGGTAACATATTCATGATGACCAGAGGAACCAAGTTACAGATGATAAAAAAAAGGAAAGTGCTTTGTACTTTCTGGCAGTAATAAAGGTGTTTAGATGTTGAAACGCCAAATAGACACCATTGAGAAAGTGACCAGTTTGCAAAAAGCCACACATACTTGTGGCAAAATATGCTAACACAAAGCTATGACGACATACGCGTTATGTCATCATAGCTTTTTGATTGCATGATGAGTTGAGTAAACAAAAAACGGTCAGATTTTACACTTTATTGGACAATGTTCATTGTCTTAATCACAAGCAATCCGAGAAGCCAAGCTCCCGGTAAGTGAACTGGGAGAAACATCGCAGCGTGCCAGGAACTTCCTGAAAAAAAGGTCTCGAGACTCATAGCGACGCTTTCCTAAGTTATGGCGACAGGGACCGTGTCTCGTACCTTTAAACGGTGACTCCAAGACCGGCGCAGGCTTCTGAGCCAGGAATATCTTTTTGGCGTACTTGCTCAGGGCTCCCGTTTTCTCCGTCGGGACGATGAGCTGTCGGATGAACCGCGCCCGATCCCGGATGTCGTAATTCTGGTCGTACTTTGCCAGGTTCAGCACGTACTGAGTCAGCAATTTAGTCTGTAAAGCAATGGGCGGGTGGTGGGACAACTCATGTGGTGACGCTGATGTCGCGGTGTTGAAAACAAATAACAAAAAAGACGCGTTCATCACAAACACTGTGAACTTCAAATTAAAAACTACACAACAGAGGTAATATCGCTCTGGCCTCTCAAATGTGCCATGAAGAAGTGCCAAAGCGCCAAGCGCCACCTCTAGTATATTTTACTTTTCGATCGCGCTTAAAGATTACAATGAAAATACAGTGCACCGCAGTTATAACGCCCTTGCTTATTCCGCGTACTCGGATGTACTGTACTGTGGGTCTTCCTCCTGCACATTCTACACTGAACTTACCGATCAAGGCAGGATATTCCCCTCTTTTCAATAAAGTCTGCTCTGTGCATCTCTTCTCGATCAGTTCAGTCTTCAGTGGCAGCGATTATCCGATTATGCTGCGACGTTTGACACAAAGTACAATTGCCCCCATTATACTAGCCGTTTTATTTACAATTGCTCTGTAATTAAAGTACGTTTGGAAAATATATAAATATAATGACAAAGGGGTTGTGAAAACGTTTATCCAACCTGGAAAGTCTAACGGGGTCTCAAGACTCTATTCAGGAGGATCCTGCCAATTGTTCACAGCAGAGAGCGAATGTCATGAAGTGCGATCCCAATTGAGTAATTTGTGAGCAACGTTTCCATCTCATCTCATTATCTGAAACCGCTTAATCCTATATAGGGTCACGGTGAAGCCGGAGCCTATCCCGGAAACACAGGGCGTAAGGCAGGAATACACCCGACGACGGGACGCCGGTCCATCGCCGGGCATTGCGGGACAATTTTAGTCTGCGAGCCAATCAATCTATCCAGGAGCATGCTTTTGGACCGTGGGAGGAAACCGGAGTACCCGGCGAAAACCCACGCGGACACGGGGAGAGCATGCAAACTCCACACAGAAAGGCACCCGAGCCGAGAGACTCGAACCCGGGACCTTCTTGCTGTGAGGCGTCAGCGCTAACCACTGCGCCACCGCGCCGCCCAATTTTTGGCAAATCTGGGCGACACCGGCCCATTACAGGTGCTCTTTTTTTCTACGCGGGGGCCTCAGTGTCAACCGCAAAGTGGCCGGCCAGCAGACACTCACCTGCTTCGAGTTGGTCAGATAAAGCTTGGCCGCCAGGTTGAGCACCTGCAGCTTGACGATATCCTCCTCGCCGACGAACGACTTGGCGACTTTCCTGAGAACGTCGGGAGCGATTTTTGGAACGTGCTCGCAGTACTCCCCAATGAGCCACAGGATGCTCGCTCGAGCCATGGGCACCTGTGACAGGCGGGAGCGGCGTGAGCGGCTACGCCGTCAATGGCTTTCCGCACAGCATTTGTTCACCCTCGAAGAGAGACGGATGAGGGGGAAGGCGGCAACGCAGTAGGTCAGCGCCAATATTCGCCGGACGTGTCCTCTAGATGAAAAAAAATATTTTCCACAAAATCTTATATCTCATCTCATCGTCAGAAACCGCTTAGTCCTGTACAGGGTTGCGGTGAGCCGGAGCCTATCCGAGAGACGCAGGGTGCAAGGCAGGGATATGCCAACGATGGGAGGCCAGTCCATCCCGGACACTGCGGGCAATTAAGTCTGCAAGCCAATTAACCTATGCAGCAGCACGTTTTTTGGACTGTGGGAGGAAAACGGAGTACCGGGCGAAAACCCACACGGACACGGGGAGAATATGCAAACTCCACACAGAAAGGCACCCGAGCCGAGACTCGAACCCGGGACCTTCTTGCTGTGAGGCAACAGCGTTACCCACTGGGCCACCGTGCCGTCCTATCCACAAAATAGTGTTGTTTTTAAGCTGTGGGAGGAGACTGTAATACCTGCAAATAGCTATGCAGATACAAATGCCACAACAAGCACACACACAAATACTGTATAAACATGCACATACAAAGATCCCCAATATAACCTTAACATGGTCAGGTGCTGTTAGCGAGCAACGATGAAGAACGGCACGGCATGCGACGGGGTGCATGGCCAGCACCACCGGGCAGCTTTAGTCTCTCCAGTGGCAATGTTCACACACCTAGGACCGGTTCTGAACATCGCCACTGATGTTGGCCATGAGTGGGAACCCGGTCCGGGTCGCCGGGTCCGCAGCACCGTGCGCCGAGCGCGACATCACCGCCAAGCGTGCGCACACAGACGCGCGAATGTAACTGCCATCGACGCGGCTGGAGCCCCGATTGTTCGTGGAAGGTCTCACCGTTATTGTGTCCAGCAGCTTGGCCATGTGCTTGATGATCTCGGTGTGTTTGGAAGGCTGCAGCTGCAGAAGCTTCTTGATCACCACCACACTCTCGGCGACAACAGACTCTGCAGAGTAATGGAGAGCGCAAAAAGCGCCGGCACTGTTACGATGAAGATAATCATGGGAATGGTCGACCGCTTATAACACATGCCTATTTGTCCACTACCGAAGAGAGGAGGACAACTGACTCGGGGGCGCAAGGACCTGCAGAGGTGGGGGACGGGTGAGACAGCTATGCGGTTGTAAGCCAGGACCAACATTTCTCAGACACCGCATCCTTTACATTTTGAGTTAGACGTTATCGGCTGAACAGCGAGTGTTTTTTTTAGCAATGCGAGGAGACCGAAGCACCCGGCAAGAAAACCCACGCGCGCATGGAGAGAGCACGCAAACGCCACGCGGAAAGGCCCCCGAGTCGTCGGGCGGAGACGTGATGACTCACCATCCCTGTTGGACAGGAGGCCCACGAGGCCGTTGAGGCACGTGTCCGTCACTTCGGAGATGTTGGTCGCGCATCGCCCAATGGCATGGATGGTGGCAGCCACGAAAGCCTTGTCTTGACTCTTCACGTAAGTCTGTGACAACGGAGAAACAATCAAGAGCACTCAAGTCTTAAAATAAACGCAATGATAAAAGAACACCGCTTAAAACAACGATGCATACCGAGAGAAGGCAGTGGTTATTGCGTCACTAATTTTGTGGATTACCAACGGAATAACTCACCTGGAACTCTCGCAGAATGATGGAGATGCTGGTCTCGCTTGCGAGGTTGGTGAGAATTTCAAGCTGGAGATGGACACGGCAGCCAACAAATGCAAAGCGATTAAACCACACTAGAATGTAATAATCGCCAATTCTTTACCACGTATGGTATCAAATCACACTCCAATCGATAATAACTAACAATTTACTACGTATGGTATTAGCACTTTCATCTTTGCACGCCGATGATGAAAAGACAGCCTAACAAGCTTACCGGGTGCTTCTTGCTGAAATAAAATCTATCCATCGTCTAGAAGTTGCCCCCAAATGGCGGGCGTACCGCAGCAGAATTTTAAGCCATGAATGTCCGTCTTGACGCTCCCCTCCTTTAGCCACATCAGACAGGAATTGGGTAACCCGTGGTTAATATCCTTAGTATTCACGATGACCGACGTGCCACCGGTACCTTCAGTGTTTTGATCTGTGTTGGGTCTGTAGAGCGGATGTAGAAGCTCTTGAGGTAAGGCTCGAACATACCCTGCAAGCACAGCACACACGTGTGGATTCTATAGACAATGTGCTTCTCTATCGAAGAGTCATTATTAGAGTACAAAGTAAACATGGCAAGAAATGAAAATAAAAGCATTCAAAATTTTCATATTCTTTATCGGTGAATATAATCAGCACTCCATATGGTTTCTCTACTAATATACATATGTTGTAGTCCATTGGCCTATTTGCTTTCTAGACCAATATTTCCAGGCAGCATGTCTGAAGGCACAAACGCTGGACCAGTTCTGACTTTTTGGGTCTCGTCATCAGAGCTACACTTGCTTGAAGAAATGCTTTTGGATTACAAGATGTTATTGGCAAGAGCACTCCTGAAAAACGATGGGAACCCATCTCATCTCATCCGTCCGAAACCGCTTAGTCCTGTACAGGGTCGCGGTGAGCCGGAGCCTATCCCGGCAGACACATGGTGCAAGGCAGGGATATACCCACGATGGCACGCCAGTCTATCACCAGGTACTGCGGGCAATTTAGTCTGCAAGCCAATTAACCGATGCAGCGGCATGTTTTTTGGACTGTGGGAGGAAATCGGAGTGCCCGGCGAAAACTCACACGGGCACGGGGAGAGAACATGCCAACTCCACACAGAAAGGCACCCGAGCCGAGACTCGAACCCGGGACCTTCTTGCTGTGAGGAGGCGACAGCGCTACCCACTGGGCCACCACCGTGCCGCCCACGATGGGATCCCATCCAACGCAAATGTGATAGCGTACACAAACTCAACACGCTTTGCCACATCACATGACGGGCAACGATTTTTTTATATGTTTACATTATTTATGTGGTACAATTCATAACGCACCGTGCTTCCTATATATTATGCTATGGGCCAATAATTTCACGAGTTCTTTTTTTTTTAATTGTCGGAGGAAACCGGAGAACTCAGAGATGAACCACACAGAACTGGGGGGAGAACACCACTAAGCCGCACATAAAGGTGCCCAAGGTGGGAACGGAACCGTCTCGGGTAGGATTTTCTTTCTGTGAGACGCAGATGTTACCGCTGCGTCGCCTTGCCATAGTGCACACGACACCGTTCACACTCACACGGAGGCGCTTACCCGTCTCTTAATAGTCATGGTGGCAATGTTCTGTAACACCACGTATTGCACCTCCCTGTAAGGAGACAAGGGGAGGGTCGCGTGACGGTGTGAGCCAACGTTTCCCAACAGGTGTTACCCAGTGCCATGTCCATGGGGTTCGTGGTGGAACATTAAATGCACCAACCTCTGAGAAGGATTAAGAAATAACACTACAAAGGGTAAGTTGGTGATTATGTCTATCGATGAGAGTGCAGCGCTCAGTCACCGCGTTGCCGAGACGGATGTTTATTATTACAGCTGAAAGTACCCAGCGAGCTCGCAAGCTCTGGAAGTAGAATTCCTGTGACGCGACAAACCTCCTAACGGACCAACGCATTAAATGCAAGGACAAGTAAACTCACAGCAACAGTATGTGCATAAATGAAACTCTCACCGTAATCATAAAAATTAACAGTACCACACAAAATTGCACAATTAAACAAACTCACAACACCAACTTGTACACAGATGAAAGACCAACCATTATCAGGATTTCACAGTACCATAAATAAGACAAGGAAGAGCAACAGAGCCTCACACCTCTTAATTTGGATGAAATCACTTGGTTCATTTCTGATCTTCACTGCTGCAGTTTCATCACAGTATATGTTTTTAAGAATTCTCAAATCTTTACCATCAATGGCCAGTTCTTGAATCATTTTCATTAGCTCCTCGTGTTTTACACGATCGAATACTTGTTGTTATAGTCAATGAAACACAAATAGAGATCTTTCTTCATTTCAATTTTCCTTTCTGAAAGCATTTGGATGATTTAAAAAAAAAATCTCATTTCTTGTGCCTCGGTATTCAACAAAACACACTGAACTTTTGCGACCTCTGGTTTTATTCAGCTTCTGGCTCTGAGCAACAACGGTTTTATAATAGGATCTTTGTTACACGGCTCATTAGACTAATGGTTCTATGGAGGTCACATTCCTCCACAGAGCCATTAATTGCATAAACAAGACAATACATTTGTCATCTACTGAGAAATAATCGAACATGGCATAAAATGTGTAATGATTACACAACAGATAAATGTGTTCAAATTACTGTGGCATATTGCTCTTCACTACTTGCACACTAAATTTAAAACGTTTCAAGTGTCAAAATACCACTGAAATAACCCATTTATAGCGATTATTTAATTACAACAGATATTTTAAAAAGTGCTTTCCACCCAAAGGTGAGAAATAGACACTAAATCAGGGCCATTCTACTTTAAACATTTAACTATCTGCAGCGTACGTGTGATGTAATATTTGTGATTACCGCTGGCGGCAGGGTGGCACAGTTCTGTCACGTGTGCATGGGAGTAAGAAGGCCCTGAGTTTCATTCCTGACTCGGTGGAGTATGTTCTCCACCTATTCTCTAGGGGTTTCCCTCTGGATTCTCCAGTTTCCTCTCACAGCTACAAAATATAAATATATATCTCATACAGCGTACCTGGTATGGACCAGAACATTCTGCAATACTGCAACTCACTTATTAATTGGGATTCTTAAAATAAAAATGGCAATATCACCCCCTTGCTATAAAAACAACTTGGTCTGCAGGCCAAGTAAACAGAGGCGGTACATCTTTGGTCTGTAGGAGGAAACCGGAGTATCCGGCAAAAACCCACGCAGACAAGGGGCCAACATGAAAGATATTCGCGCAAAAGAGAATCTCACCTGTGGCTTCGCAGGAGCCTCACCAAGGGCTTGGCGATCACTCCGAGCTCAGCTCTCGGTGACAGATGAAAGTAAAGTTGAGCCACGGCCATCACCACCTGGAACAGCACCACCACCACCACCACCACCACACGGAGTCGAGCGATTGTCCACTAGGATGGAGATGCGGACCAGCGGTAGCGCGCTCGCCGCTTGTTGTGAATAATAATAATAATAATAATTGCATTTATAGAGCGCTTTTCACCCGAGGGTCACAAAGCGCTGCACATAGCCGCGGAGAGAACGGCGCGTCAACAACAACGGCATCAGGACGGAAAATGGTCGCTGTCCGAACCCGGCAGCCACGCTGGCTATTACTGCAGTGTGTATTACGCTAACAAGTACTATATGCCGCCCACTTCACAGTGGACGTTAAAGAGGTCTCGATGTTATTTGAAATGAGCAGCCCATTGTGTGTCGGCGTCACGGTCCGACTTTCAACAATTTCAAAATAATACCCAAAATTACTCAATTGGCATTGCACACACCACAGCAGTCGTTGCTCCCTTCTGGAAAACTAATACTTGTTTTCAGGTCAGGGGCCAAGTGACCTTGTGCGATACAGGGATAGCTGCTATTGATGGGTGGTCGGGAGGGGGGGGGGAGGCGAGGTTGATTTTCAGATGTGTTGATGAGACACACCTCGCTTATCGCATGCAAAGTGCCCTAACACTGTCAGAAACTGCTTAGTCCTGTACAGGGTCGCGGTGAGCCAGAGCCTATCTCGGCAGACACAGGGCGCAAGGCAGGGATACACCCACGATGGGACGCCAGTCCATCACCGGGCAGCAAAATGCCCCAACACGCATAACAAAAAATCGCCATCATCGGAGACACAATAGTGCGCTGCCGGCGCGGTCCCAACTCACGGCCGTGTTGCGGCTCTGCAGCAGGGGCTTGGTGTTCCTGAGCAGCAGGCGGTGGTCAGGGTCCATCATGTAGGGCTTGCTCTTGGGCAGCGGGGAGTCGCTCACTTTATGCTCGGAAGCTTCGTCATCCGAGCCATAGAACGCCTTCTCGGTGTGTTCCTCCAGCAGCGACTCCTGCGGGAGGTACAAGGAAACGAACGAGGCCACGGTGAGCGTATGCCTCTCAAACAAATTCCCATTGTACCGATGCAGCTTATCGTAGCTCAATCTAGAACACCTTCTCGTGGCTCGATCTAGAACGCCTTCTCGGTGTGTTCCTCCAGCAGCGACTCCTGCGGGAGGTACGAGGAAACGAACGAGGCCGCGGTGAG
>JAZEWT010000035.1:647432-660096 GCA_036362905.1 Mordacia mordax | reverse complement strand
TTATCTGGTTCAACACATGGGACAGGCGGTGAAAAAATATACAAATTATTCAATGAATTATTCATGACAAAAATTCAGCACAATTCATTTTTCACCATATTCCTGTGGCATAGGATTAACACAAATGAGCTCTTTCACATGCGGATATAATCCGCTCGCAGCGGTTGTGATGTATAATCCAAATTAATTCAGTTATTATTTTTCAAGCTTGGCAAATTTGGAGCACGCCACCCGCACACAATTGCCTGTACGTTTAGAATGGCAGCATGGGCTCCTTTAACGCTCACTGAAGTGGACTGCGTGTGGTATTTTACGGTTAATACTTCCACAGTAACAAGCAGAATGGCCCGCAAGTTAATAATAAATTTGCAATTTATAATACGCGCAAAGTCTATGTGTGATCACGGATGAGACACAGACACAAGAGGAAACTGCAGAGGCAGGTATGGGGAAGTCTGTCATGGAGGCAAGTGGTACCAACATTTCCCATATACTGCATCCTGTATATTACGTTATTAGCCAATTAATTAACGAGCGTTCTTTTTCACATTTGCAGAAGGAAACCGAAATAAATGCATACAGAACAGGGGGAGAACATACATAGAAAGGTGCCTGAGGTGGGAATAGAACTGCCTCAGGCAGGACATTCCTTCTGTGAGTTGCGGACATTTACCACTGTGCCACAGATCATTGATATGCCGTTCTCTCCGCAGCTCTGTGCAGCGCTTTGTGACCCTCGGGTGAGAAGCGCTCTCTATAAATGCAATTATTATGAATATGACCGTTAACACCTGCAACAAGTGCGCTGCCGCACTAGCGCCGGCAAACTGAACCGCGTTCACGTGATCCCGGGCCACGCCGCCTCTCGGAAGGCGGAAGAGGCTTACGTTCTGGTTGGGGTTGAGGAACTGCGTACGAGCGTAGCGGGTCAGCATGTTGATGATGACCACCTGGCCCCACTCCTCCACGTCCACCAGCAGGTTGCACAGCTTGCGGTAGTTCTTGTGGATCAGGTCGATGCGCTCGGGGCAAACCTCCTCGAAGGCCATCACCACACTCCCTGCCACTAACTGCACGACAAACACAGATCCATCTCATCTCATTATCTGAAACCGCTTAATCCTATGTAGGGTCACGGTGAAGCCGGAGCCTATCCCGGAAACACAGGGCGTAAGGCAGGAATACATCCGACGACGGGACGCCAGTCCATCGCCGACAGATCCATCCGTGTAGCCTTAAAACACAGCTTGGGCAAATGTTGTTGGCAGGCACATATTAAGGATTGTTAGGGCAATGAAGGGGTGGGTGACCAACATCACGCCCCAACCGAGAGGCCCAGGACTGGTTCAGATATTTAGTAATGTGGTGTGTGCCATGAGCGGGAATTGAACACTGGTTGTTGAGTCCATAGCACAGTGCACGAACCGCTACACTAAAGCTCTCCACCAACTACACACACGCACACACACATATGCCCTGTAACTCAAATGATGACTGATGATATTGGTCATGAAAACCTGTGTTAAATACACGTGCGCAGTAATGGAAGCACAACGCACCCACACACATGGAGCACTCGCAAGATGAAACAGTCTCAATTGAATTATGTAAATTACGTAAATTCGGCCACAAATTCAGAGCCCTTTTCAACCATTTCCAAAACATGACACGGAGTGATGGCGCCTTTTTGCGCGGGCTTCAGCCATGGTTAATCCACTGCTGGATAAAAGCCTCCCCACTCACAATCCGACGGTGCAGCAATCCACCTCGCACCCGCAACCGACTCTCATCGAGTCCATCTCCTCGGTGGACGTCATCTCGCACGTGTTCATCCCCTTGGCTGCTGCTCCGTTATTATTCTCGACCATCTATCGCCCGGTATAGTGACACGTCCTGCACAAACCTCATCTCATTATCTGAAACCGCTTAATCCTATACAGGGTCATGGTGAGCCGGAGCCTATCCCGGAAACACAGGGCGTAAGGCAGGAATACACCCGACGACGGGACGCCAGTCCATCGCTGGGCATTGCGGGACAATTTTAGTCTGCGAGCCAATCAACCTATACAGGAGCATGCTTTTGGACTGTGGGAGGAAACCGGAGTGCCCGGCGAAGACCCACGCGGACACGGGGAGAGCATGCAAACTCCACACAGAAAGGCACCCGAGCCGAGAGATTCGAACCCGGGACCTTCTTGCTGCGAGGCGTCAGCGCTAACCACTGGGCCACCGCGCCGCCCCCTGCACAAACCCTCTCTCTCATTCTCGTGGTTGCTGTCGTTTAAGCGGTGTTAAAGACAGCATCCATACGTGTTACTAGTGACCGATCCGAGACACAGAATGTGTTAAATATACAATTTAAGACTGAACTTCCCAAGATAAGAGCCAGTGTTTACATGGCTTTTCATTTCAAGAAACACGTTTATACAAGTGGGAAAGCCAAGAGTGATGGTCCCTTCCTCCCTACGTGGTACATTTATCCGGGACCGACCTTTTCGGTTTGCGAGAGGGGGAAAAAACATTCAGCACATTCACCCACCGTTGTTTTATCCGCCAACAGCTTCTCGATGACTTCTATCAGCTGATCCTTCTGATCTGGATCTAGGCTGCAGGCACAATGACAATAATAAAAAAACGCGCACACACATCGCAAGATTCCAACACCTCCCAGCTTCCCGCAGGCACGCCACGATTACAAGACCTAACAATATACCGGCTACGTCATCCGAAGCAGTGAACTGGAACGTGTGGTTGCATACAGAAGGAGAGAGCACGCTCGACACGGCCAGCCTGAAAGAACAGCCATGGAGAAGAATTCTCATACATCAAGCTGCGAAATGCTACATCACTACACCTTAGTCTATGTGCCTCCACGTGTCATAGACTGCTCAGTGTTACGTGCAAAGCCTTCGCTTAAGAGACGCTACTATAGTAACACTGTAATGATGTAGGTTTTCACAGCTCGACGCATGATGATTGCTTCCAAAAGCTGCTCCTCTCGGGACAGCCGCGTCGATCGCTCCCTCTCTCGACGTTTCGCCTCGCACGTTAGAGGCATCCTCAGGCGCAGTGTGCGTGTGTCGTGTGTGTGACTCCTATTTATACGTAGGTACTATGTACGTGTTGAGTCTCCTCTGTAGAGTTGCTGCATTCCAGGATCAATTGAAGACGGTCAGGGTCCACTTGAAAAGGTTCCATTGTCTTGCTCACACCCCGGAATCACATTAACCCCCATCCTATATAATCACTCATTATCATCATGGGTGGCACGGTGACCCAGTCGATTGCGCTGTCGCCTTACAGCAAAAAAGATCCCGGGTTCGAATCTCGGCTCGGACGCCTTTCTGTGTGGAGTTTGCGAGTTCTCTCCCCGTGTCCGTGTGGGTTTTCGCCGGGCACTGCGGTTTCCTCCCACAGTCCAAAAAACACGCTGCTGCATAGGTTAATTGGCTTGCAAACCGAATTGTCCGCACTTCCCGGTGATGGGACTGGCGTCCCATCGTGGGTATGTCCCTGCCTTGCGCCCTGCGTCTGCCGGGATAGGCTCCGGGCTCACCGCGACCCTGTACAGGACTAAGCGGCTTTTGACACGGAGATGAGATGGAGATTATTACCAGCGCAGGTGCAGCCTGCCCCCGCTGCTCTCACCTGTACAGTTTGGGGATGGCGTGCGCTGCCGTTTTCCGCACGTACGGCGACATGTCCGAGGCCGCCTCCTTGATGGACAGCATCATGATGGGCACGATGATGGGCACTCGAATGCTGGAGAGCACGCGCAGCGCACTCGCCCGTATCAGCTGGTTCGGGTCCTGCAGGCGGTGGCACGGCAATGTCGTTCCGACGCTTTCAATGTAAAACGCACCACCGCGCGCACTGTACACCGAACGTGCAGTTGGCAAAATTAATAATTGCATCCGTAGAGCGCCTCTCACCCGAGGGTCACAAAACGCTGCACAGAGCTGCGGAGAGAACGGCGCGTCGACAATAACAAGATCAGAACGGCAAATCAGCAACAATAACTTTTGTTGGGGTGTTTTTTTTACTAATACGAGCTGCGGAGAGAACGGCATGTCAACAACAACAACATCAGAACAGTTCAACCAAAAGTCAAACAGCAGCGATAAATTACAGGACAAAGTCCGCTGCTAACATCTTACCCGTGATGAGCGTCCCTCCGCATTTTATCCGCTGCAACATTTTCACGGCTGCCAGTTGAAATGCGGCGTGCGACTCTTAACCGGCAGTAGGCCCAGGCGGGTTTGAGTGACGTTCTCCGATTAGACCGACGTAAGTCAACATCACCATTACCTTTAATGCCCTCTGGAACGTGCTGATGGACAGGAGGGCCAGGTCTTGTTGCTCCTCTGCGTACCGCACGAGGTACACATAGACCAGCTTCTTCACCTGAGAAGCACAACGGGAGAGATTCTCGTTATTATTATTAACTATTACTCCAAGAGAACGTACTCAAGCCGGCCACCCTTGCCTTACACAAAGTGTAGACACATGGAAGGAAAATAATAGAGGAATAAGACACACCTAAAGCAAACTGAGAAACGTTGGATAGAGCCACTCTTAACAGATTATGCTCACGAATGATGTTGATTGGCTTAGACACATCACATACACACACACAGCTGAAAACTTAATTTTTAGAAAGCAACAAGTGGGTGTTTTCACAATGAACACCGGCAGATATGAATATGAACAGTGAGGCTTCTGACAGATTGAATGGAAATATTACGGAGGGAAATCAATACCCGTTCTGCAAACCCGCTGCAATTATTATGATTAATGTTCTGGATCTGTTACCACCCACTTGCTCACCCACTGTCTCCGCAGGAGGCATTACGCACCTTGCGATCTCCGCCCCGACTGACTTGCATCCCGGTCCAATATCACGACCATCGAAATTTACGCTCGCCCAATGAGACGGCGATACGGCTCGGTGGTTTGTGCGCTTGCGTTTGCCACTTGTCGCTGAGGTGTGCGGTACGATCCCGGCCGGTTAATGCTGACGTTTTCACCAAGACGTCCGTTTCACAGCGGACATTACACATCCTGTGACGTCGTTTGCATCGTAGGCCATTGTGCGCCACGATCACGGGACACAATTGTGGGCATCCCCCCCCCTCCCTCAGCCATTTTCACAACACTCATTAATTGTCCGATAACCCCTTAACATATAGATGACCCCCAGCGTTCTGGGGCTGCGGGGATTTGGCACCAATCTTACAGCCTGGTTCCTGCCTTCCCACTCAGCTGCTGCCTTGCTCCAAGCCTACGATTCCTCGCACCTCCGAGGCGTTCTCTCTGTGAAAGCGATGCATTGCTAGGCAAAGTATTAATGCAAAAAAATGTAACATTGATAAGGGTAACGCTGCACCCATTTGCAGGGTACATCACACACACAAACTGGTGCATCTGTATAGCATTTCATGCTGTAGTGACAGCAACACAATATCCGCTCCCACTCAACCCGTGACAGGGCTGCACAACGCTTAGACTCACACGGACTGGGCCGCTCAGGTTTCAGGATTCGAAGCTGCTCGAGTAATTGTAAAAAGCCAAGCACTCAACGAAATTAAAGCATCACATGATTCAACCGCAAGGGATTGCTACAATGACTCATGCAGACAATGGCGCATGCCTTGATTGATTTCATTGTGTAACACACATTCGATTAGACCCTGCATTAATTATGACAAGCGCGCATGGCATTTAACCGAATATCAAATGGAAAATCCAAGAGGACAATTCCTGTAAGCCGTGGACCGATTTAGAAAAATGAGAAGAACACACAGAGCGGCAGATGAAATGGGGTGAAATAGCAGCCCCCTCGTTCCCAGAAACACCCGCAACAAAAAAATAAATCGGTACTTTATATACATTTGTATATACCGGATAAATTACTTCTCTCTATTTATGTGGGGATATAAATTAAAAGCTTGAGATTTCAGGACCACCTTCCTGTTCGTAAGGCTCTAGATCCAGCTCTGTATGCACGTAAGCAACCGCCAAACATGGCCACATTTATTTAATAAAAATCAACTGATGCTCCCAAATCACATCATCCCTCCCCGTCGCTCCATTTCGTCTGCATCGCAGACAAAGATAATGTACAGCAGACGCCACTGAAATGAACGGCGCTATCGTGAAGTACTTTTGGGATCTGTTCGGTATGCTTCCAAAACAAGGATGCATTGAGTGACCGGTCATGGAACACAACCTGGCTCATGTGGAAAGCTCTTTACCCTATATAAATGGACCCAGAACCAGACCAGATTTTCAAGCTACTCGCGCAGGTTTGTCGCGGGTGCCTGATGATCTCATCTCATTATCAGAAACTGCTTCGTGTACAGGGTCGCGGTGAGCTGGAGTCTATCCCGGCAGACACAGGGTGCAAGGCAGGGATATACCCACGATGGGACGCCAGTCCATCACCGGGTACTGCGGGCAATTTAGTCTGCACGCCAATTAACCTGTGCAGCAGCATGTTTTTTGGACTTTGGGAGGAAAACGGAGCGCCCGGCGAAAACCCACGCGGACACGGGGAGAGAACATGCAAACTCCACACAGAAAGGCACCCGAGCCGAGATTCGAACCCAGGACCTTCTTGCTGTGAGGAGGCGACAGCGCTACTGACAGGGCCACCGTGCCGCCTGGTGCCAGATGATGCTGGCTGCAATTATTAGCGAAACATCGTATCCTATTATAAATACTGTGGGTTCGCTCTCCCACACACCGGTGTGCTGAGATAGTGAAGGAATTGGCACTTTCTGTTCAAGTGACAAACTTTACTAATTGGCCGTGTCGGGTGGTGGAGGGTAAAACGACACGATTTTTTGCGTGACCTGACCCAGAAAAATGGATTTAACCGATAGCTCTTCACAAACCGAGGGCTGGTGAGCGTGGTGCAATGGGCACATTGCGAATCTTACATTTTTTTCACCACCGTTGTATACGACGGCCTAAATATTAACACAAATCTCAACAAATTCATCATTAACACCACCTTAAAAGGAAATATACTAAGTTTTTATGGTATGCAAAAAAAGTCCGTTGTTGATAACGTCGCCTCATTTTTTGGTCAATTTTGCTTGTGCCTCACTGCCAAAGCAGTTGTATCACCAAATAATGGGTTTCTAAGTCTCACATTTGGACAGAACCTGACAGATGAAACCAAGAGGAGATGAAACTTGGCTTTTCACTAATCTCAGTACGAAAGACGAGAAACTTAAGTTGTCCCACACAACTGTTAACATGCATCACCACTGTAGGTAACATTTTATTTTTGTCAACATTATAATTTATTGCAAAATATGAGCCATGAGCCAGAGGAAGATTGACCTTTGTCGTTAGAGCTAACAACTACAGATCCAGGATTCACCAGTAATTGGTGGAAATGACGTTGTGTGGAAACCGTTTACAAAGGTTTTGGCAATTGACCAGAACGGGCAAGAGCCAATCAGACAGGATGCCAGCCTCTCCTATTTGCGATTTGATTGTGAAGTGGAGCACACGAAAGGACAAAACCCACGGAGTTTCACGGCAGAATACACGGGCGCACACAGAGCAAGACGTGTCAAAGCTCAAACTAACTCTTGCAAAGAAAATTACTTCAGTCATTCCTGTTACATAAAGCCTTTGTTAAAAAATATAAACGAGAATACAATATCGTTTTGTTTTACAAACCGCCCAGGTCATCCGCAAAACAAAATACTTTTATGATGATTGCTTCGAAAAGCTGCTCTCTCGGGACAGCCGCATCGATCGCTCCCTCTCTCATCGCGACGTTTCGCCTCACACGTTAGAGGCATCCTCAGGCGCTTTGTGCGTGCGTCGTGAGACTCCTATTTATATGTAGGTACTATGTATGTGTTAAGTCTCTTCTGAAATGCGGACATCAGAAGAGAATCACCAAGTGTTTGAAGAACTAGGCGTGCTTTCATGAGATGCAAACTAATCGGTGAGTCTCAGGCGGAACAGGATTGGGTTAATCTGATTCTGGTGTGTGAGCAGGACAACGGAACCCTTTCAAGTGGACCCCGACCTTCGTCCATTAATCCTGGAATGAAAGCAACTCCATAGAAGAGACTTAACACAAGGTACCTACACATAAATAGGAGTCACACACGACACGCACACAAAGCGCCTGAGGATGCCTCTAACGTGTGAGGCGAAACGTCGCGATGGTGGGAGCGGAAGCGATCGACGCGGAAGCGATCGACGCGGCTGTCTCGAGAGAGCAGCTTTTCGAAGCAATCATCATGCGTCGAGCCGCGAGAACCTACACCGTTACAAAATACCCGAATGTCAGCGAAGAGATGTACACGAGAACTCACCTCCAGGTTCTTACACGCCACGTTTTTAACGACGGCTGGAAAGAGTTCCGATGCGTTTTTTCCTCTGGACACCATCTGGTGAGTAGAAGAACACTTGTCATGAGATTTAACACTGACACGTTAATGAAATCCCACAATTTAAACGTGTTCTGGTTTCATTTTAATTGCATTTTTAGTTGGATGCGAATTGCTTTTGTTATTTCACCCATGTGGTGTTGCTTTTCCTATTTTTCACATTTTTTTCATAGCCAATGATGGATCATTAACCACAGCCGTAGAAGTACCGAAATCGTAGCCACATAACTGAGCAGGCACAAAAATCGTGACTTTCATACAACAAACAGAAATGTATAAAAAGCAGAGGGCCGTTTTGTGTTTATGCAAGCCTTCAGAATTCCCCGAAGAAGTGCACTGTGGTCCCTCTTGCCTTAGGCCAACGCCACGATAAATGTGAGCAAGTGAAACCGACTGACAGCAGCAGTGGTGGCTAAATGTTACTCCGTAACTCACGAGGCCGAATCACGAGCAAGGCCGTGTGCTTTATAATACGTGTGTTTGAAATGGAATGGTCATTGCCTGAAACATCAGCCCATCACGTATCTGTTGCGATGTGATGTTGGCGTTTAATGTAGCCAGTTGTATCGAGTCACGCTTGTGTAGCACTGGTCATGCAGTTCATTACTTTGTTTGCGCTGAACAATATTGCTTATTGAAAAAGGTTGATTGAGTACAACAGGGATGGTACAGTGGCATAGCGTGTAGCGCTATTGCCCTACGATGAGAATGTTCGATTACCGGCACGAGTGCCTCGCTTTGTGGGGTGTACATGTTTCCCCCATGTCCGCATGGGTTTTCACCGGGTACTCGTTTCCTCCCATCATCCAAAGGCACGCTGCTGCCTAGCTTAAATGTCCTAAGTAGCCTCGGGTACCCTGCGATGGATTGGCGTCCGATCCTAGGACTCGCCCTGCGGTGCATCTGTCTGCCCGGATGGGCTCTGGTCTCCTGGTGACCGTGTACAGGATTAAGCAGACACCGACAATGAAGATGAGTAAACCAGCTTATCGTACCGCCACGATCCTCTTCATGGCCTCCAGCTTCAGCGAGTCTTTGTTGCTGTCCAGCATCTCCTTCAAGTCATCGTGTCTGAGATTTTAAAATAAATAGACATTGTGATATCACAAACTAGCACGCAAAATAAATGACAAAGCACACACATGCTTCTATATATAGGATATTAACAAATAACTGGTAAATATTTTGCACAACTGGTATTCGTGCCATTCCTATATGACTGGTTTATCATGAAGGCACTATTTTTCACACAATGATATAGTCGGTCAGTGTGGTGCAAATTTGCTGTGCGTTATCCTGATTGAGTAATTTGTAGGTAATTTTTTAAACTTGGCAATTTGGATGGTAGTGCGAACACACACTACCCTACCATTTCAAACGACATTACAGAATTATCCACATCCTAAGTGACGCAGATGGCGCCTATGTTACAGTTAATAAACCGGCAGTAATAACCAGCAGAGGCTGCCAGATTCATTAACTCCAGATGGGGACAAAGTAAAAACTGTATGTTTATAATCAGATTGGTCAGTCACACTCATCCAATCTTGTCTTCTGCTTCCAGACCAGAAATAAGGCTCTGCCAGCTTCAACTCCCTTGTCCCTACAGACTGCTGCACAGACTCGAACCTTTGCCCCTTAACCCTGACTCCAAAACCTTGACCCCAACCCTATCCCCAAATCCCTGATCACAAATCCTATCCCCAGAAGCCTGACCTCAACCCTGGTCCCAAAACATTGACGCCCCACTCTGGATCCTGACTCCAACTCCAAAATCCAGATGCCCAAATCCAAAGCCCGGCCCCAAAAATGCTCACCCCAATAACCCAAGAACATCTCATTGTCAGAAACCGCTTAGTCTGGTACAGGGTCGCGGTGAGCCGGAGCCTATCCCGGCAGACACAGGGCGCAAGGCAGGGAAAAACCCACGATGAGATGCCAGCCCATCACCGGGCACTGCGGGCAATTTAGTCTGCAAGCCAATTAACCTATGCAGCAGCATGTTTTTTGGACTGTGGGAGGAAACCGGAGTGCCCGGCGAAAACCCACGTGGACACGGGGAGAACATGCAAACTCCACACAGAAAGGCACCCGAGCCGAGATTTCGAACCGGGGCCCTTCTTGCTGTGAGGCGACAGCGCTACCCACTGGGCCACCGTGCCGCCCACCCAAGAATCTGACTACTGATTATCCCCCTCCCCGCCCGCCCCCCCCACTTCCCCCACAACTCACTTCTTGTAGTCGGCGGTGAAGATACCGCCGCTGGCTGGGTCGTGCCCGTATTCGGGCTCTCCCGTGGACGAAGAGCTCTTGTCCTCGTTGTACGGCGTCGTGCTCATGATTGCGGCCTCGTCTCGGAACCTGTGTGCGGCAGGGACGCGCACCGCGTCGCAGCGGAGGCCCTCTCTCTATTTAGCGCGCTCCGATATACACGACCCTTATAATGCTGTGCGGCGCATCATAGCGTATCACGCGAATAATGAGAGCGACATCATTTGTAACGTGACGAATACGGAGGCGCGAGGAAATCGCAGAGAGGTAGGGAGAAGGCAGCCGTGCAGCCAGCGGGCGCCAGCATTTACCGGACACTGCATCCTATATATTATATTATCAGACAATTAATGAGTGAATTTTTTTTTTATTCGTGGGAGAAAACCGGAGAAACCAGAGGAAACCCACGTAGAACAGGGGGAGAACACACAAACTCCACATAGTAAAGCGCTCGAGGCAGATATCGAATATCCTCAAGCGGCTGTTGTGGCATGTAATGTAACACATTACATGGATGTTACATCGTGTATTATAACGCTGCGTCGCTGTTATAACACGTTAAAACATGTTAATTATGATAGTTACGTGGCTCTGATAACGCGTTACAATTCGTGTCTTGCTAGAAGAGTTACAACGTACATGCAACAGCAATTATACAGTTATAACAGCTGCCCCGTTTAGAGAGGCCAGGTTACAGTATTTGTTATATTGTAATATTTGTTATAGTAGCTATGTTACAAGAGCTATAGTAATATTATGACTACAGTGTTGTAATAGATATTACAATAGCTATTACAGTGCATGTTTAATCGCAATGTTATAAATATTACAGTAGCTGTCACGCTGTAATCAAACGCTCTGAGTAACCCGTCACAACTGAAATATTTAATATGAAAACAATTGCTTCGGGTACCTTCAAATCTCGTCTCAAGACTCACTTGTTCCGTAAGGCTTTCAAGCCCTCTGGCTAGGATTGTTGATGCGGCTCAATGTTGTCGTGCCGGGATGATGGATTTCTGCCGGCCTGCGCCTGCTCAGAAACATTTATTCATTCCTTGTTTGTTGAAGAATTATTATTTTTCACCGCTTACCCTTATGTGCTATAATGTATCGCTACTATTTGACTTTCAGTTGAACTGTCCTGATGTTGTTGTTGACATGCCATTCTATCCACAGCTCGGGTTTGCAAACTGCCCCGCCCCCCCCCCCCCCAAAGAAGTTATTGTTGCTGATTTTCCGTTCTTATGTCATTGTTGTTGACGCGCCGTTCTCTCCGCAGCTCTGTGCAGCGCTTTGTGACCCTCGGGTGAAAAGCGCTCTACAATTTCAACTTTTATTATTAAAGCTCAAAATGCGAAACGACCAGTAACAAGCAGAACCAATGTTAAATTGCACGTTATAATAGATGTTATAATAGGCGACGTTATACTGTGCTGGGTTTGTACTGTACGTTGATATCAGCTGTCCGCAAAGTGATTTCCTGCTAGAGATACTGGTAGCTATCTGCTATGCACAGCCTTGGGGCCAGAGGTGGAAATTCCACGTTCACCTGGCGAGGGCCCAATCTCTCCACACTGGACAAGCGCTGTTGCCTTCGGCCACGAAGTGGGTACTCAGTTTATCGACCCCCGGAGCCAAGAACGATGACAATGATGATGATGACGGGGGCCTTGCCCCGACTCTCCGAACAGGGATTCCCGCACCTGGCGACGCTGTGCACTGAGCGCTCCTCACTCCCACGGTCGATGGTGACGGCTGCCGTGCTACGAGACGGCGCCTGCCGCGGCGGCAGCTGTAGCGACTCTTAACAAAACAACGATGATGATGATGATGATACAGTGCGGAGCAGTACCTGTACAGTGCGACAGTGAGGGGAAGACAGCTCCTCCGGGGCCTCTCTCAATGGAACATGGCGGGGTCACGTGGGCGCCACGTGCCCCCACTGGCCGGGCTCGGGGGGGGGGGCGTGACTA
>JAZEWT010000035.1:634683-645244 GCA_036362905.1 Mordacia mordax | reverse complement strand
CATGCAAACTCCACACAGAAAGGCACCGGAGCCGAGAGACTCGAACCCGGGACTTTCTTGCTGTGAGGCGACAGCGCTAACCACTGGGCCACCGTGCCGCCCGCCAACATATTAAACTAATTACGTTAATCAGGTATATAAGTTGGTCTAACAGTGTTGGGGTCCCCTAGCACCCCTCACCCCAAGGGTGGACTTTGGACCTCTGCGGTGTCCATCGTTGTCTCCAGTGTAGCTGCTCTGTAAGTGTGCGCTCAGAAATGTGTCCTTGACCGCGACAAACGGCTTGTTTTATTGAATAAAATATTAACAATTACAGTACACCACTTTTTTTTATGAGGAATAAATGTCGACTTTAAGAATATGAATTAATTAGTCCCTGGGCATCTTCAGATTTCTTCTCAAGACTCACTTGTTCCATAAGGTTTTCAAGTCCTCTGGCTAGGACTATTAATGCGGCTCAGTGTTGTCGTGCCAGGATGATGGCTCACCGCTACCTGCAACTGGCTCCGGAACATTTATTCCTTCTTTGTTTGTTGAACAATTATTTTTTTTGTTATCGCTTCTTTTATGTCCTTATATAAATTACAACCATTATTTGACTTTAAGTTGAACTGCCCTGATGTCGTTGTTGGTGACGCGCCGTTCTCTCCGCAGCTGTGTGCAGCGCCTTGTGACCTTTGGGTGAAACGCGCTCTACGAATGTAATTAGTATTATTTTCAAGCCGTTTCATGATTTGTTTTGCTCACTGAGTGTTCGCTCTGGTTCAGTTTACGTGCGACAGCCCGTATGATTAAACAGGCGTTGTTGTTTGATCAGCTGTGTTTTCTCTACTCCAGAGCACAAGACACGAAGTGAAGTCCGGTGCGGACTCGGGAGAATTGTTGGCAACCGTGGGGGTGGAGCCGAAGCCGCCAGCGAGGGCGGGCGCTAGCAGCGGGGTGGCGGGCATCAGCAGCGGCGCGACGGGCACTAGCGGTGGGGCGATGGGCACCGGCGGTGGCGTGGCAGGCAGCGGGGTGGCAGGCGCGATGAGTGGGGTAGCCTGCTTGAAAGACCTATGTCCTGAAGATAAGCGTCGTGTCGCCAATCTGGTTCGAGAGCTCGCCAGGTTGGTAAAAACTATGTTTGTCCACGATTCGATGTTCGAGAATAGTTCTCCACGGCTGTTCTGCCGGGAAAGCCGTTCCTTCGTGCAGGAGAGAGAAGGAACACCGGACACGGCTATCCCGAAAGAACGGCGATGGAATGTAACTCATGACACTGTGGCTGCGATTGCTTCGTGTGTTTGTCCATGTGTATGGACAAGTAGGTGTGAATTCAGAGCATGTGCATCCGTGCGTACGTTGTGTGTGGGCAGGCGAGGCTGAGGTGGCTGGGTCATATAGCCCGCGTGCCCAGCCACCGCATGCCCAAGCAGTTACTGATTGGCAGGATAGAAGGAGCTATACGGGCACGGTACAGGCTAGAGAACAGATGGACTAATGTGGCACAGGGAGACTTTGAGCTGAGTGGACTTACTGAAGACTGGTAGCAGCGGTGTCACGATCGACCTCTGGAGGAGGATTGTGAAAGATGCTACGGGGCAGTTGGAGGCAGTCGCCCCTCCAACAACAACAAGGGGGGGCGGAGGAGCGACGCTCACAACAACGAACGGAGCGCCGGGCGGATAAAACACAGCAAGTTGGCACAGTGGAGAGCACAGATGGTGCATCTGCCAGTCATCTCAGTCAGGCAGCCCATAACACCTGGGTCTGTCCTTATACCTCCTGTCGGCAAGCCTTCGACACTTCACGTTGCTTCAAGGTGCATATTTCCTGGCAAAGGTGCGGTGGTGACATCGTCGCCATTAAGTGACGTATGGCGGTTGTTGCGTGTGTGCATGTGGGTCGCTGCAGGCTGAGTGAGGAGAAGGACCTATGTGAGGGCCGCCTCTCAGCCGAGACACTTTCGTACCAGCAGAAGCTCCAGCAGGTGGAGGAGAGACAGGAACTCATTTTGAACGAGAGGGAGGATATCCTTTCTGCGGTCCTGCTCATGTAACAACTGCCAAACTGTGCTGTTCCACACTTATGAGACGGCCAGGGCAGCGCATGGAACTGGTAAAGCCAGTAGCTTAAAACCTACAGTTATAGCTGTCTAAGCCTGTTTCCCAATGGCAGAAAATATTTTTGAGGACTCTTGCAGGCAGATCAATTTACCCATAATAGAACGTCTCCTAGATATCCCTATGGCTCATAATTGATCATGGTGGAAGAGGTTGCATGTTACAATGAACCCCAAAGCCGAGAGCCCAGCGCTCCTGCTAGGACCTCCCTTGGTGAACAGGTTATAGGGAAGGTTTCCTAACAAATAATGATCCAAATACCCTCTGACTAAAAGAGGTTGGTGTCGGGAAGGGCATCGGACGTAAAATTCTGCTCCAATACCATAACCATTGGGAGGTAACCTGGCTGTACCTGGATAATGGCCTTTTCAATTGACAACAGAGGCTTTTCTAGGTAAGATAGAGCCTAAAATGTGCTGTTTGGGTATACTAGAGTGTGACGTTATCTGTGTTCTCTATAGGGATCTGTAAATGTTCCCATCAGAGCGACATGGCTGAGCGGTTGTACATTTGTTGCGTGTTGCAACAAGAACTGCCGTAGTTAATACTACAGGTATTACAGCGGACGTTAAACTTTCAAACTTTTGACACTTTGTTCGTAAAATAGTGTGATATTTGCCAATGTGACAGTTTAATCTTCTCAAGTTTTAAAAGTTGTGTACAGTTGGGAAAGCTCACACAGCAACACCGTACCCTGGAGTGTAGACGACCAAATTACAGGCGATTCCTGCTTGCAGTTTGTGGCACGTTGGAGGAATTGCCACTGGAGAGAGCCTGGGTTAGACTGCCATAGGGTAATGGGATGGTTCAGGTGAGGTATGATGTGGAGCACTTTGAGATACCGAGGATTTAATCGCCCCGCAAATAAAAATCCTTCGACCGTATTTCAAAGCCAGGTGCACATCGCAATGTAACCCTAATGTGCAATATGTATACCGCTGTATGACTACCGAATTAACAGGATTAAATTTAATGAGACTACAGCTATTTGGGCCAAGGTTGTTTGTTTTTTTGTGGTATTGTCTTCTCCTTAACAGCCATCGCACCCTTGCGGCTGCAGTACTTGGAGTGTCAGCAACTGTTGCTTGCCTACCAGGAGGAACTGTCCGCTCGCACACACATGATCGGCATGCAGGCACGAGCGGAAAGTCGCGCGGTCAGTATTCCCACGCAGCACACGGCGTCGTTAATCGCGGGGGCAGTGGTCGCTTGCACGCGTGCAATTCAGCATTGTTGAGGGAGTGATGACCAGGAGAGCCAATGCCTACTCCACACATTCCCCTTAGACGTGGACATTCGTTAATTACTAGATAATGTCTTAATATGCAAAGGACGGCAGAGCTTGGAGGGTGGAGAATTTGCTGCAAGTTCACTGCCTGGCTGCCTTTCCTTGCTTGTCTGTGGTTCGTCGCACATCTGAGTCATGCGTCTTATCTTCGAGAGTGAGCGATGACTGTGTAGCGCGTTAGAAGTTGAATTTACAGTTATCATCATGGACGTCAAGTCACTTCCATCTGTTGAGCTTCAACATGCTGACAAGTATCTGTGCACACGAGTATGTAAAAAACTATCACCACTAAGATGACTTTAGATGTGTGCAGTATTGGTTGACGCACATTACTTTTGGATGTAATAATAAATAATTTAGTACATTCGGTATTCGCACCATTGTTATTTTGCAGGGCTAACACAAGGGAAGGTGCCATATCTCACAGACATCACATTTGCCAGTTCATCGGTATTAGTTTAAGCAAGTTCAACTCTGCTAATGAGACACTATATGTTGAATCCACTCTTAGGGATTGTTCCGTTTTCTTGCAGACAACTCCAGTGGCCCAACTCTCTCGTGGTGCGGCCGATTTTGGCAGCCTTTCTTCAGGCAGGCCAAGCCTTGCTCTCGTTTCATCTCGAGACACAGACCGACAAACCGAGACGTCGATGGCAGCGACAGCACGCGGTGTTTACTCCAGCGAATGCGGGGCCGCCCGTGCGAACCGCGCAGGTGCTGCGGCTGCAGTTCCTCCCGTGGGTGCTGTCGGGATGCGGTCTGGGAGCTCACAGGGGATTGCGTCGCAGTTGTGTTCCCCTAATCGTGTGCCTTTGCCAGTGGAACAGGGGCAGCTCGATGGCTCCTACCAAAAGCGACCGCCGGCGCAGGGTGGTGAGACACAGAGCAGGGCGCTCGCTGCGCACTCGCCGCGCGTGTTCACACTGCCGCTTCAGTTACCTCCCCCGCAGGGTTCCCACCACCAGATAGCGCAACCCGTCTCTCAACAGCTGCAAGAGCACGCCGTCCAGACTGCACCTGAACGTAATTTAGCGCATAGCCCTGTGCAGAGGCCGCCACAGAGCCATGCGCAAAACAGAGCGGTTGGACAAGGTAGCAATCTCAATTTTGACGTCGATGCAGGTACTGTTAATATGGAGGCACAGAGGGGGGGTTTCCCATCACCGCGGGTGGTTACTGTTGATTCTTCCCTAATTCAAAGACAAGGTGTCAGTACTCCACAAGGCGAGCTGGTACCACAAGCAGCAAGTAAAGGCACCCAATTAAGAAGTGACACTGGGATGTTAAATAGCGACAGCAGGAACCATGCCAGAGATGAAGGGATGATGAGGCAGAGTGGGGGTATAAGGAGCGAGCCAAACTCAGGGTTGCTGTGTGGACAGCCTGCGGAGAAGGGGCAGTGTGTCTCTGCTGAATACGCCTCCCTGCCTACGACAACCGCCCGGGGAGATCGTCACGAACGGGAAGAGATTGCGGCGGTGCCCGAGGACCGGCTTGAGAGCGGGTCGCGTCGCGAACGCGAGAAATTAGCGGACGTCGGTCGGGGCAGGTGGGGCAGCGTCGAGAGGAATGGCGGGGGGATGAAGGCGCCGCAGGGATGCGCGAGAGACGCCGGCGGAGAGAATGCGGGCGAAGTACAAGAAGCAAGGCGTGGAACGCAAGGGCAGCGGCTGGAGTTGGATGAGAGGCGGCAAGTTGAGGTGGCAGGTGATGGCGGCACGAGTGATGGAGTGCAGAAACACGCGAGAGAGGTGCAGGAGGGCCACGATGGTCGCGGAGCCGTCCGGTCTGCGCACGCGACCAAAGCGGAAGTGGAGAAGCAGCGGCGGGAGCTCGAGCGGGAGAGGGAGCGGCTGAGCCAGCTGCTGGCGCAGCAGGAGGCACTGCTAGCGGCGGCTCGGAAGCGGCATGCGGCACATGATCACTCACGGTAGGTGCTTACGTATCGCACCGTGTTATTGTGTCTTGAATTTCGTCGTCAATGTTTGCCTTTTGCAAAATGATGTATTTTGTTACTCATGATGGTGATAATTATGTTTTTACAAAGTCGGCGGTCGGTATGTTAAATTAGCAATGTACGTCGTTGTGTGCGTGCATGGTTATCCAAATTTGCCAAGATCTCATCTCATTGTCAGAAACCGCTTAGTCCTCTACAGGGTCGCGGTGAGCCGGAGCCTATCCTGGCAAACACAGGGCGCAAGGAATTTGCCAAGATGTTCAAGCTTCATTGTAAATATTTCAATTGAGAATACTTAGCAATATTGTTTCCAACTATGTAACCTCTGTGGGTACTATTGCCAGTGTGCATATGTGTAGTTTGCAGAAAATGCATACATTATCAAAGCTTCTTGTTTGCATATTTCTCCACAAGTGTATGTGGCTTTTGGAAACTAGACACTTTATGAAAGGTGTCTATTTTGGTGTTTAAAATTTTTATACACCTGTATAATTGCCAGAAATGGTAAAAACCATTTCTGCTCTTAAATGTGTACACTGGCAAAAGTACCCATAGCTTAAATAGCTCGACCTGAGCTACTAAGCATTGATATTGCATTGTCCTGAGCTGACTGCCTTTTGGCAACATCTGCCTAACACTGACAATCAGGCTCAGAAGAAAGCCATGTCTGATGTAGGCCAATCAGTTTGAAGGACAACGCATACATTATCAAAGCTTCACAACTATGTGTGGTTTTTGCAAATGTAGCCCGCTCCAACCTGCACCGTTTCTATACCCAACGATACCACCGCCGGTCGTACGAGAGACTGCGGGCTGGCGCCTAGGCCAGCGAGAATGTCAGACACCAGGTGAAGTCGGCGTGTGTGAGTGCACACGTGGCGAGGAGGGGGTGATTCCGATGGTAGAGTTCTGCGTTGTGGGTTTTTTTCGTGAATCCCTCCTCATTCTTCGCATGCACCGCTCCTGGTCCGCCGACACTCCATACTCTTTTCCACCACACGGACTTGATTCCACACGTATCTTCTCCCGAAATGATATTTGTCACTCTGCAGACACAGCACCTTCATACACATCCACCAACATACGTAGTCACATCAAAACTCCACAGCCTTCAATCACAATTCACTCACACTCGCTTAACAAAAATACCGCGTGCACCTAAGATGACCGCCGTGCGCAGCCACGTGCTCTTCGTGCCAAAACTCACAAAATATTCCCCCCCCTCTCCTGAATCACAATACCTCCATCGAACCGCGTAACACCACGTACCTTCATACACACCCACCAACATACGTAGTCACATCAAAACTACACAGCCCCGCGGATAATGCAGAACGCCTCATTATTAACCAACTACGAATATGATTTTATAAAATGTGCAGCGCTCGAGCAACAAGCGTTCTCACCTCAATCACGCTTCACTCGCACTGAGGAACGCTTCCGCAAGCGTGGGCGTGTCTCCCTGTACGTGGGGGCGTGTCCGATGCCAACTCGCCAGCATTCTGATATGTGCCACCATGAATATGTACGACTCATTACCATAGCCACCGGTTACACAAACTAGACACTTGTGAAAGGTGTCTGTTTTGTTGTTTTAATTGCCAGCAATGGTAAAAACCTTTTCTACTCTTTATAAATGCAACCTCTGCAGACTACAGAAAGCATGGTGCCTTTTTACCACGATAGCCTTGTGGTATATGCATGGCATGGATAACAAATGTTGTAAATTATATTTATTTATATCTTCACTGCAATCAAGAAAGCTATTGTGGAAAGCTTTCGTGACCTGCCCCATGGCCATCATCCCGTGAATGCGCAACTACTTCCCTGCCTTCTCACCGTACCCATCATTTTTGCCGCATTGTGTTTGCTGCGTCCTATCTCTGAAAAGGCAAGCGGTGGCTCGAAGTGCCCACGTTCCCAGCTCTCTGCCAGCGTCAACAAGCGCTTATTCACCCCAAAGGTAAGCTTGAAAGCCTTTCCTCTAACTGTCTCTACCATGTGCATAATATGCCAAGTGATCAACGCTGTGCCATGTACTTGGCAGGCATCACCGGTGTACTAACAAAAGTAAATTAATTTTTAAATGCGTGAACATATCGCCGATTAACATTTGGTGGTGATGAAATCCATTTTTCTGGGTCAGGTTACGTAAAAATAGTGTTGTTTAACCCTGCACACGGCCAATTAGTAAGGTTTGTCACGCGAACAGAACGTGCCAATTCCTTCACTATTTCAGCACACCGGTGTGTGGGAGAGCGAAGCCACATTATTTTATTTTATAAAATGCTGTAGGTTCGCTATCTCATTTTAGATACACTCCTTCACTATCTCAGTACACCGGCGCTGAGATAGTGAAGGAATTGGCACATTCTGTTCACGTGACAAACCTTACTAATTGGCCGTGTCGGGTGGTGGCTGGTTAAACGACACTATTTTTACGTGACATGACCCAGAAAAATGGATTTCATAGATACTATTGATCACGACAGCCTTCGAATTAAAGTAACATTTGGTGTTGACAGTTATGCTAGCTGCATGTTATTATTATATTTTTTAAAGATTAGTACGTCATTTTAGTTGCGCTAGTGTTTGTGTTTTTGTTGCGACCGATTTTTGTTCTTTCCTGTGTGACAGGTACGATGGGTCAGCGTACTCGCTGGGTGAGTCGCTGAATTCCTCTCCGAGCCGTGTCATCCGTGAGTGTTTCTTCAATCCAGCGACACGACGCAGAAATGTTCCGGAGCCCTTGCATACGACCACAGGAGATGACTATGAGGAAACACGGCTGCTGGAGGATATTTTCTTCATTTGTTGACACCGCGCGTGCATTTCGCTCGGTTAGTTGGAGACCAATGGGTGTGGGTCTGGGATGTCTACATCTTGTCAGATTGCTCTCAAGGTCAAAGTGATTTTCTACTCAAGTGAGTGTTGAGCCAGTGGTGAAAATATCACCTGGGATTTGTGGGGACGAGTCTTTTCATTGTACAACTGCTGTTGTGTTCCTCACAGTGTAAGCCATTTCATTGACCCTTCGGGATGTTGGGTTGAGTCGATCCCTGATCTAGAATTGGACTTAAACATTTCAATTGTCATCGGGCTGGTGATAATATAAGCATTTGCATTGATTATATAGTAAACGATTCATAAGACATGATGTAGGTTTTCACGGCTCAATGCATGATGATTGCTTCGAAAAGCTGCTCTCTCGGGACAGCCGCGTCGATGGCTCCCTCTCTCCACCTCGCGACGTTTTGCCTGAGAATGCCTCTGACGCGTGAGGCGAAACGCCGCGAGGTGGAGAGAGGGGGCGACCGACGCGGCTGTCCCGAGAGAGCAGCTTTTCGAAGCAATCATGATTCATAAGTATTTGGAAAAAAGTGGTTGTTTAAAATCTTTACTAGTCTGGCGTCTTCATTGCAGTCGGATGACATTTAACATCATAGATAAGTTTGTGCCCATTGCATTTTTGTGTACTAATCCTAAACATTTTGATATTATAGTTTCATCCTTTTTGTGCGTAACACCTTGTTGTATTTTTGTAAAGTTTGTTCAAATTAATAATACCATTTGGTATGTTTTGGCTTTGTAATTGTTTGAAAAGGGCTTTTTAGGAGTTAAGTATTGCTAATGTATACTACTTTTTCTTTCTTAACCGTTTTTCTAAAAAATAAAATGTCAATCTTGTATTTTGGGTGTGACTAAACCAAAATGTATATCGTGCAGTCCTAACCAATAAACCAATGACACATGGCGTTTATGCTTATGAAGCTGATTATCGCTTAATATTGTCACTCTTGAAACTGAACGACTTGCTACGGTCTGCGTTCGTTGTGTTTGAATTGATATGGAGAACACGCTCTCAATCCATGATATCAGCAGACACGGTCATGACATCCCTGGCGAATTTCTTGGAAAAATTACTACTTGTGAATGTGCGTGGACAGATGTTTGACGATACTTATTTTATTGGGGCGGCACGGTGGCCCAGTGGGTGGCGCTGTCGCCTCACCGCACGGAGGTCCCGGGTTCGAATCTCGGCTCGGGTGCCTTTCTGTGTGGAGTTTGCATGCTCTCCCCGTGTCCGCGTGGGTTTTCGCCGGGCACTCCGTTTTCCTCCCACAGTCCAAAAACATGCGGCTGCATAGGTTAATTGGCTTGTAGACTAAATTGCCCGCAGTGCCCAGTGACGGACTGGCGTCCCAGCGTGGGTGTTTCCCTGCCTTGCGCCCTGTCTGCCGGGATAGGATCCGGCTCACCGCAACTCTGTACAGGACTAAGCGGTTTCTGACAATGAGATGAGACATATTTTATTGTTATTGAGCCATAAGCAATATCCTTGGGTCCTATCGAGGACTAGATTTTACGAACTTTGTAATTTTTTCGAAACTGAAAAAAGGTGGAGCTAATAAACATTTGCACACTTGAGTTCCCGGGCGGCACGGTGGCCCAGTGGTTAGCGCTGTCACCTCACACCAAGAAGGTCCCGGGTTCGAATCTCTCGGCTCGGGTGCCTTTCTGTGGAGTTTGCATGCTCTCCCCGTGTCCGCGTGGGTTTTCGCCGGGCACTCTGGTTTCCTCCCACAGTCCAAAAAGCATGCTGCTGCATAGGTTAATTGGCTCGCAGACTAAATTGCCCGCAGTGCCCGGCGATGGACTGGCGTCCCATCGTCGGTATATCCTTGCCTTGCGCCCTGTGTCTGCCGGGATAGTCTCCGGCTTCACCGCGACCCTGTATAGGACTAAGCGGTTTCAGACAATAAGATGAGATGAGTTCCCTTACAAAACCAGCTTTTTTGGAATAGCCGTGTCGATCGCTCCTGTCCTTCGTGGCGTTTCGCCTGCCACATGGGAGGCGAAACGCCGCGAGGCAGAACGGAGGCGAAAATTCCTGAAGAAGAGGGGAGGCGCAGTCGACGCGGCTATCCCGAAAGAGCAACTTTTGTAAGCAATCGTGCATCGAGACGTGAAAACCTCCATCGGTACCAATTGAGTGCACCGATAAAGTTTGAGGGTGGAAAAAACTTGGAACATCCTCTATGATGGGAGACAAGGTGGTGGTCACCGCTTAAGACTGGGATGCAGCGGGTCCTGTTGTTTCGGTCAGTAAATTCAGACAGCGAGTTGTGTTTACAAACAGCATTGCTTGCAAGCGTTTCAAGGTGCTTCTACGCAAGTGCATCAACTCAATTGTCCACACGGTGGCAGTGT
>JAZEWT010000035.1:618991-632506 GCA_036362905.1 Mordacia mordax | reverse complement strand
ATCTCGGTGGCGGGAGAGGAGGGACGAGGAGGAGGAGGGAGGCATCGGGGCCCAGGCACGTCTTGTGAGGGGGGGAGGAGGCAGGTGAAGCGACCATTGTAAAACGTTTAATGGCGCCCACGCCTGCTTGTCCTCGTTAACTCTCGCCACTTGCCTCGACTCAGCCTTCATCGAGTCGCCGTTACCGTGTAGAGTCAAGCAACGGCAGCGGGGATACAAAGGCGGCCGGGTTGTGCTGTGGGGGCCACCGCCCCCCATCACACCGTGTGCCGTGCCCGGTCTTTATCAGGCGCACAAGTACGTCTGCTTAATAATAATAACAATAAACTCGCTAATAGCGTTCCTCCAACACTGCTAAAGGCTACAGGCGTGGGCAATGTGTGTTGTTGTTGTTGTTGTTCGTTATGTGTGTTGCTCTTACGGCCGCATTGTTGTCGACGCGTTGAAACTTTTTAACAAATTCGTTAAAACACAACAAGGCCATTGAACTTGACGTGGCGGAGGAAGGACCGCGAAGATTATTTCTCCCCACGTCAATGTTTTAAAGTTTCGTTAACAGTGATGAGTTTGGAGAGAAAAAGAGACTTAGTGTCGCATGGCGGAAAGTTACTTTTAAAACTGCCCTCGTTTTGTTTCGACAACTTGTACGAAGGATCTTCGGTGTCGCCACGTAGGTCAGCGCGATATGACGATATAGACATCGCGATATAAAAACGTTTAAAATTATATCCCTGTTGTCGCGGCTAGATTACTTTTAATACACAATTACATGGTACATTTCCCCCGGCAGAATGGTGCGTTTGTGACCGTGGGCGATTATCATTGCTCACAATCATAGTTAACCTTTCAGTGTTGTATGACCCATCTTAATTAGTTATAATAATTGCACTTCCGAGAGCGCTTGTCACCCGAGGGCTACAAAGCGCTGCACAGAGCTGTGGAGAGAACGGCGTGTCAGCAACATTATAGTAGATCAATTCAAGTAAAATAATGAGTAAATCAATGAAGGACATAAATTAACAAAACACAATAGATTATGTGGCTGCTCCTCTAGCTTCCTACTTATGATGGTGATGAACTTTCCAGTGTGGCCAGGTGACCTGAGACATAACCAATAGCTCAGTTAGCTATACCTGGTAAAAAGAAATAGTTTTTAGAGCAAAAAAGACAGAACCGCTCAGAATGTTTGTAATAGACCTGGGTAACTCACCTGTATTAATATAGGGTTTCACGGCTCGATATATGAGAATTGCTTTCAAGAGCTGTTCTTGCAGGATAGTCATGTTAAGCATTCCTCCTTTATGACGTTTCACCTACCACGTCAGACTTGTGCCTGTTCGAAGTGTGACTGCCGGAAGCCTGATGATGTCTCCAACGTGGGAGTCAAAACATCGTGAAGGAGAGAGGAGGAACGCTCAACATGGCTATCCTGAAAGAGCAGCTCATGAGAACAAATGGAATATCTCCGCCTTGGAATGTTTAAATGATATTGAACAATGCGGATGTAACTTTCCTTGGTTAATGTCAGGTGTCATCATACCCACATACCCTAGTAGCCCGTAGAATACTAAAAAATATAAACTTTTAGTTAAAATCGGGTTTGAATTACTATCGGTTCATCTTTTCTGGTGCTCCCCAGTAAACGTTGGAATCATCATTGGGATGTGGTTGGAATCACCGTTGGGATGTGGTTGGAATCATCATTGGGATGTGGTTGGAATCAACGTTGGGATGTGGTTGGAATCAACGTTGGGATGTGGTTGGAATCAACGTTGGGATGTGGTTGGAATCAACGTTGGGATGTGGTTGGTATCAACTTTGGGATGTGGTTGGAATCAACGTTGGGAAGTGGTTGGAATCACCGTTGGGATGTGGATGGTATCAACGTTGGGATGTGGTTCGAATCAACGCTGGGATGTGGTTGGTATCAACGTTGGGATGTGGCTGGAATCACCGTTGGTATGTGGTTGGTATCAACGTTGGGATGTGGTTCGAATCAACGCTGGGATGTGGTTGGTATCAACGTTGGGATGTGGTTGGAATCACCGTTGGGATGTGGTTGGAATCAACGCTGGGATGTGGTCGGAATCGATGACTCAACGCGGCACAACGGTTCACGTTGACTCGAGGCCTGCTCGATGCAAAGCTATGCTCCACACCATCTCATTACAGCTCTTCGCTCGGGAAAAAAAATCACTTGAACACTTCACATGGTGCAGCCTCTGCGCAGCGCACGTAGCCAAAGCTTCATGTAGCACACTTGTCACTGTGCACGTGATTCACAGAGTACACACTTCAGGAAGCACACACTCCAAACGCTGAGGGGGAGAAATGGGCAAGACTCAACCGAAATCTGCACAGTTTTTGCTCCAATTTAATATGTGCCCTTCACGTGGTACTTTGAAAATCCTACAATAAGAAAACCAATAAGGCAATTACTTTTCCATGGGCACTGTGGTAACAAGTGTTTTAAAAAAAGGTTTGACACATGACGTGTATTTCCCAATTAGATAATTAGCAATGAATATTTTAAAAATTGCATTGCTAATTTGTACGTGATGCTGGCACGCAGTGACCTCATCTTCTTCGAAAGAGCTGGCAGTTTCCTTAATTTCTACTCTGAAGCAAACGGCACATGTATTATGGGTTGTACACCTGCCATATGAACTTGGGTGGCTTGCCCGAAAATGATTGTGAATCTGTAGAACCAGAGATAGACCCTGTACCAGTGGGCCATCCAAACGCACGTCATATATTGTAAAACTGCTGTCACACTATGTACATACAGATTGGTGATGTTGACAGCAATAGTCACTGGTCCTGCTTATAATTTCTACAGCTGTCATGCAGACATGGGTTCTGTCAGAGATGCCTTCATTTTTTACGTGAAGATATGAAAGTGAAATATTGTCTGCTGATTTATTTTGTTACATGCTCCACAATTGCGCTAATGATTATATTGCGTTATTTTTTGTATAATTTTGTATCAAGCTAGGACTTCGTATCATTAAGAAGTCGTCGTGACCTGTAAGATAAGCAGTTCACCAGCAGTGATTCTGTGCAAGTCCGATTATGCCAGTGAGACACTGCATGTCTAAGCCGATTCAAAGTTTGCTGGTCTCATCTCATCTCATTGTCAGAAGCGGCTTAGTCCTGTACAGGGTCGCGGTGAGCCGGAGCCTAGATACAGGACGCCAGGCAGGGATATACCCACGATGGGACGCCAGTCCATCACCGAGCACTGAGGGCAATTTAGTCTGCAAGCCAATTAACCTATGCAGCAGCATGTTTTTTGGACTGTGGGAGGAAACCGGAGTGCCCGGCGAAAACCCAAACTCCACACAAAAAGGCACCCGAGCCGAGATTCGAACTTGGGACCTTCTTGCTGTGAGGCGATAGCGCTGCCCAATGGGTCACCGTGCCGCCCAGTCATGAATGAACACTGGTATGTGCTCCTAGCAGGCCGTGCTGCTGAAGGTTTATGTAAGAAATATTTTCATAATGAGGAGAGACAGATGTGAAAGAGGAGTATTGTGGATTGTTCTTCAGAGCTTCTGCATCGCCTTATGTCATCATTATACATTTTTGCTGTCATCGTTCAGAGCCATGAGCCGGCCGGCGCAGGAAGCGCAAGAAACTTCCTTCTGGAGCAGCAACAATGGTGCATTTGAGGCCGACCCGCGTGAGCCGCCCGGCTCCGAGATGGCCGGCGAGAGCCCAGACCAGCCCAGTTCCGGCAGCTCGAGCTACGGGAGCACGGAGAGCGACGTCACTAGCCAGAGCGACGGCGGTGAGCCGGCGGCGCCCTGCAGGTGGACCATCTGCTGGGGGAAGGTCATGGGGTTCACCCGACGTAAGTGCCCTAGTGTGACCCCTATGCCCTCTCCCCATTGATTGTATGCGTTGTTACGTTGGTCTTTTTGGAAGTTCATTGTGTCGAAGGAATCCCACATCTAGAGCTTGCAAGCTCACTGGGTACTATCTGCTCTTATTATTATTATTACTTTTGACTGGACAGTGGATTTATAATTGTCATGCTTGATAAACCCAGGAAGGAGCACTCGACACGACTATCCTGACAAAGCAGCTTTTGGAAGAAATCATCAAACTATCAATCATCAAACCTAGGAAGGCTTCACTGAACCCTGAGATTGTTTTTCATGAGGGTCCTGCCAAGTTTGGCAGTAGTGTGTGATGTTGCTTTGTGAAAGCCTAGTTGAGTAATTTTGCTAGGTATGAGTTACGTTGCGTGCGTTTTTTTTTGTTTAACTATGGGATGGAATCGGGAAGTACGGAGGAAACCCCTGCGGTACAGGTGGAGAACATCCAAAATCCGCACGTAATAATAAATAATTATTATTGACTCTCGGGTGAAAGGCGAAATAATAATGATCGCCTTTCACCCGAGAGTCACAAAGCGCTGCACAGAGCTGCGGAGAGAACGGCACGTCAACAATAACGGCACTAGAATGGAAAATCAGTAACAATAAAAATTTTTGGGTTTTTTTTTTTAATAAAGGCGCCTGAGTCTGCTTTCAAACCGAGGAACTTCTTTTTGCGAGGCACAGGCCTTACCGCTGGACCACCTTGCCGCTCAGCATCACACCGCGTGCACGAATACAAACGATGATGTGTGCGCGTGCGCAGGCCTGTGGGCGACACGCTGGACCGAGAGCCCGCTGCTGAGCCGCGAGCGCTACGTGAAGCTGGCGATCCGCGAGGCCGTTACCTTCTCTGTGTTCCTTGCTCTCTTGTGTGCGGGTGAGGCCCTGGCGCATGTTCACACGTGTGTGTGCGCGCGCGCGCGCGCGCGCGCGCCGCGTCTTCAAGGATCAGCTTCTTGTTGACACGCGTTATGTTTCGTGTACTTAAGGACAGATCTTTCACGTGATGTTCGTAGCTTAGCATGTCTTTGCACTTACAATATTGATCTAAAGAAGGGCGTATGCAATTAGCGCACTTTACCTGCTGTTGCTTACGGTTTCGGAAACATTGATGGAACAGAACATGAAATGCAATCGAAGCCTTTTCTGGGCCACAGAGCCCGTTAGCTGCCGGCGTTATGGCGCTGAAGCACAGGGAACGCTGTTCTTCTCGCTAGCTTCAGATAATATCTCAAGGATTACGGCTGAACCCTTGCCTCTTGTTGATTAAACATGTGCCGAGAGCAGAGCTGCCTTAACGAGTCTCATGACACTTTGTCAGTGAGGGTTCTGCTAAACTTGTTTTTTTTACTGCCATGTACGCGACACTTTATTCCGAGCCGTAAAAAAAAAACCCCACATGTCTCGAAACAGAAAATATCCGAATTAATAATGTCAAGTGACTTGGGAGCGTGAATCTTAACATTTGAAGTATATTTTATGAGGCCTGCAATCGTCCGTAAATTGATTTAAAGAAATGTGAAGGCGGGCGGCACAGTGGCCCAGTGGTTTGCGCTGTCGCCTCACAGCAAGAAGGTCCCGATTTCGAATCTCTCGGCTCGGGTGCCTTTCTGTGTGGAATTTGCATGCTCTCCCCGTGTCCGCGTGGGTTTTCGCCGGGCACTCCGGTTTCCTCCCACAGTCCAAAAGCATGCTGCTGCATAGGTTCATTGGCTCGCAGGCTGAATTGCCCCGCAGTGCCCGGCGATGGACTGGCGTCCCATCGTCGGTATATCCTTGCCTTGCGCTCTGTGTCTGCCGGGACTAAGCGGTTTCAGATAATGAGATGAGATGAGAAATGTGAAGGCTTGCAATACATGTATCGGATCGTGTAAGAATTGTTTTGCGATTTCATGTTTTCAGAGAATCGTGTGCCTTTGTTGAATTCCTGCTCAGTTGATGGGCGAGTAGCCTAAGCGTGCCTCTGCCCGCATCCACATTCCTCACCCCACCTTGACTTGTGTGATGAGGATGCTTCTGTGTGTGTCCGTGATGGGTGTACAGTGGCCTACAGTAGCCGTGTGCCATTGGCTTACGAATACACCCACACTGTGTCGGATATATTCACGTCACCTCAGCTGTCCGCCGCTGATCCAACAACGTTCCACAGCCTTGCGACAATAGAACAAGTCTGGCAGGTATTGCTGGTTTGTGCAAACGTCTTTTTCATGTGGTCTCTGGAGTGATAGAAATAATAATAATTGTTGCGTAGTGGTTAGCGTGCTGCGTTACAAGCCCTGGTACTTGAGTTGGATTCCCGCGCACAGTCGATATCCGTAAAGAATATCTGAACAGTTATTTGTCCACCCTAGGTCGACTGAGCCTTAACTGGGTACCTGCCCTTGTGTGTAATAACAGCCGTGGGGAGACAAAGGTGGTGTTGGCAACCCACCCGCTCATGTGCTGTGCCAACCTTTACAGGTGCCTGCTAACAGCACTAGCACCAACAGTTTGTCAAGGCTATGTGTGAAATCTTTATCTTTGTCGTGTAAAATGCGGGATACGACGCTTGGAGTGGTTGCGCAAGACCGTAGAAGATAAAGAGTCTTTGTCCAGTCGCAATTATCGTGGTATTTTCAAGAATTACCTTGCGGGTGGGTGAATGTATACGTCATAAGACAGTAGGATGGTGGATAGGTGAGTAGGTCCGTAATGTGAATATCTGAATCGGTAGTTGTGAGTGCAGCGTAATAAGTAGGCGAGTGTAAATATATTAGGTAAATAATGGGTTTCAGTTGTTATTTATCACTTGTGTGTTTTTTTAAAATTAAGCTATGTAACCTATCATTTTAGTCGTGATCAATCATCGATATGTATGTGCTTTGGTTAATTGTGATCCGATGTGTTTCTCTCCAGTACCTTACTGGGCCATTGCTGTGGGCTTTGTATAAGACTGGCTCAAGAAACCTAACCAATGCAATGGTTAGTGGGGAAAACCTGGTTGTGGAGCCTGTGATCATCTGGTAAGAGCCTGCGTACAGTATGAGACCTACACTCAACCTGTGACAATGCAGTGGAAACGCTGATGCCTTGCAGAAAGAAGTGGCTGCGTTTGATTCCTGACTTGCTACGAAGAGTTAGTGGGTCCTGCATGGGGTTTGCTCCAATTTTATTTTGGCGAAACATTCCAGTGCTTGGAAAATAAGCTGCCACACACAGATTAGACTTGCTGATGAGATGTAATATGATTAATGCTGCACATTCTGAATCTGGTGACCTGAGTTCGTTTCTTGGCCATGGCTAATGTCATTGAGCGAGTCGTGTGTTGAGTGTACTGTGTGGAAACGATGTTTCTTGGTAGACTTGGAGCACACTTAGAAAACTCTCTGTCAATCCCCGCGAATGTTTCAGTAACTGAAGTTTACTACAGACGTTTATTACAAGTTAAGCCGTTTTTTTTTGTTACAGGAAATCAATTTGATTAGCTTTGATTAATGATTGTTGATTGTTTTCAATCTCTTGTACAATGTGGTTGTTTTCGTCCTGACTTCTATTTGGTTAATTATATTTAAATTTTTTTTGTGTTTGCTTGTTGTGTGCGCTAATTTCCATTTGGTTGTTTCAGCTGTATTCCTGGTTGGTTGTTCATTCACTATCATGACCTGCTTAATCTCATAGATGGTTGTGGGTGGAGGGGTGGCGTATACCAGAGACTATCCCAGCAGACACAGAGCTCAAGGCGGGGCTATACCTTGGATAGGACCTCGGGGCAATTTAGTCAGACCAAATAACCGAGGCAGCGTGCCTTTTGACTGTGGGAGGAAACCAGAGTACCCAGTAAATACCAATGCGGACAAGGGGAGAACATACAAACGCAACACAGAAAGGCGCTTAAGCCGAGAACCCAACCCAGGTGCTTCTTGCCGTGAGGTGGCAGCGCTGCTCCCTTCCCCTGGACTTCAGGGAGAAGCCATACCCCTGGCTGGCCAGTCGAAGGCGGTACGGTAAAGTGTGGATGAATAGCATTTGTCCTGCCTGTATGGGGTAGAGTATGACCCCTACGCATTCGTGGATTTTCTTTTGGGCACTCAAGTTTCCTCCCACAGATTAATTGGCTGTAAACATCTTAGCCTATGTGTCTCTATGTTTTGGATTGCGCACCATTGTACGTGATGCGGTTGCATAGATGATGCCACTAAATAATATTGTTTTGCCACCGGAGATGGGCCTCCGTGCTAATCAGTACGGAAGGTGATGCATTACATTTCGTAAGTCATTGCCTCAGCAGATAGCACAATGGTTTCTCGTTGCAACAGGCAACACCCTTTCACATTATAGGGCTTACCCAGCGCGGGGGGCATGAACGTAGGTACTGTGACAGGTGAATATTAGGATCCTGTGTACTTGACCGTACAGCGATAATCATTAAGATTGCTACTTCCCCAGATATGTCGAGTTTTTATAAGAAGGGCTCTTAAGTTTAGAATGTGTACTTAATTTCTGTCGTGTACGCGCACGTGCGCATGTGTTTTCAAGGCAAGCTCGTGTGAACAACAACTCCTGTTGGTTGTTGTCCTCCACTGGGATGACTTCGATGACAGAGTGTTATGGGCCTTACTCATTGGCGAATGAAAACAAGGATCCGTTTGGGCCTGGCAACAACACCGCGTAAGGCGCAATGCATTTCAAGCAGCGTTGTCGAAGTCTGTGGATTTGTCAAATTACCGCTAACCGCAGGAAAACAATGTGACAAGTAGAAAAGGCCTTTACCATTCCTGGCAATAATACAGGTGTTAAGTTCTTAAAACACCAAAAGAGACACCTTTCACAAAGTGTCTAGTTTGCAAAAGCCACACATACTTGTGGAGAAATATGTAAACGGGAAGCTTTGATGACATATGCATTGTCCTTCAAACTGATTGGCCTACACCAGCCATGGCTTTATTTTGAGCCCGATTGTCAGTGTTAGCCAGATGTTGCCAACTTGTTCTGTTATATATAGTTTGCTAAATATTGTAATGATGTATGTTTACACTGTTCGATACATAATGATTGCTTCCAAAAGCTGCTCTTTCGGGATAGTCGCGTCGATCGCTCCTCCTTTCTCCTTCGCGACGTTTCAGGCGCTGACGATGCCTCCCAACGTGTGAGGCGAAACGTCGTCGCGAAGGAGGAGGAGCGATCGACGCGACTATCCCGAAAGAGCAGCTTTTGGAAGTTGCTAAATATTGTTTACACGGCTGGCGCTGTGCTGTGGCCTGCAGATGGCAGTTCGACCCAGCGGCGGCCGTGCCGTGGCAGGGGCAGCTGGGCTGGTACGGCCCGGGTGGGTACGCGCTGAGGCTGTCGGCCGGCTCGCAGGCTGCCGCGTGGCAGGAGCTGACCGCTCTGCTGGACGCGAGCTGGCTGGACAGAGCCACGCGCCTCCTGTCCGTGGACATTGCTCTCCTCAACCCGAACCTGCGCCTCTACATGGTCGTACGGTAGGAAGAACCCGATGGGTTTGTGACGATTCCTACCCCGTGCGGCTCCCTGCGAATCCCAACACTTGAGTTGCGGATTTGATTCAAGAATCGATTTTTATTTTTTAAGATCTTTTGTGTGTCTGCTAGGTTATCACTTCACATTCGTCCCGTGTGCCATATCTGTGTAAGTTCCTTGGGTTGCAAATAGTTCTTAATTGTGATTGAATGCTTGTATTGTTGGCATTGGAATCGATTGTAATGTTTAATTGACGCATCTCTCCTTAACGATCTTTTATTTCCCGCTTTGGATGCATCGTCATGCTGTCCAATGTCGGAGGTGGAACGTCCCGAAGGAAAGAGGGAGAGCGCTCGCCGCGGCAAGCTCGAAAGAGCAGCCATTTGAGAGAAATTCGTATACATTGAGCTATGAAAGTCTGCATCAATACATTGAATTGACATCTCCGTGAATCATTACTTGCGTGCTTGTGGAATTCTATGGCGATTACGATGCCTTTGTCTCTCTGCGCGGTGATATAATCATCATCCTGGCCAGAGGGATCCTATCCACTGTTGAAAATGCCGTCACAAATTGAAAGTGTTTTGGCCATGACAAACTGTGCTCAGCCGTTTAGATAACGCTGGTTCAAGTCCGGTTGTTATGTCCCCTGTGCTCACTGTCCTTGCTGTGCTCTCACATAATTTCTCTCGAATCTTTTTGTCATTGTCCGTAGGCTGTCTATGGAGTTTCCCCCGACTGGGGGAATCCTCCCGGCCTTGACCTTGACCCCCGGCCGCCCGCTTGGCACCCCCTTGTGGGATACGCGCGCCGTGTGTGGCCTCCTGGCCGCGTTGTTCACCATCTACTATGCGGTGGAGGAGGTGCTGGAGCTCAGAAACCTGGGTCCCGCTGACTTCTTCTCCTCACCGTGGACTTTCCTCGACATTTCCATCATTGCCGTGAGGATCACGCACCGCCCGCTGTTGCCATCCCCCGTAGAGTTGTGGCGGCAGGGTGGCACGGTGCTAACCTTCACACTTCACAGTACGAACTGGCCGGGCGGGGGTTAGATTCCAGACTCGGGTGCCCTTTACTGTGGAAATATCTCTTTCCCTGTTCTGCAAGAGTTTCCTCCGAGTTCTCTAGTTTCTTACAGTAACTAAACTCCATGTGCATTGTAACTCGTATTGGCCAAAACATTCTTACGCAGATAAAATAACCCTCGAATTATTTGCAAAGAATTTCATATAGCAAGCGACATTGCTGATACTGTAATCAGTTGGCAAAAGAGCCTCCTTAAAAGAGTCCTGAGGCTCAGTGAGGCTTTCCTGGGTAAATAAGCGCAATAATAATAATAATAATAAGCACGACCACCAGCATGAATGGAGCAATTGGTGATGTATGTGTGAGTAGCAGCAATGCTATGGTTAGGTGGTTAGCATGCTGCGCGACAAACCTCGCGACCTGAGTTCAGATCCTGTCCACAGCCAATATTGGTGACGAATATCTGATCCAATCTTTGGCCTCCCCTCGGCTGACTGTTTAAATGAGTACCTGGTGTCGTGTGTTAATATTGGCACTGGGAAGATAAAGGCAGCCTGGTGTGTTGCAACCCACCTCCTCCTGGGCAGTGCTAGTCTTCATGAGTGCTCACGAACGGCACGTGTTCGAGCAATCTGTTAAGACTACAAGACGAATGGCCATTAATAATAATTATTTGTCTGTTGTGTTTGATTGTGCGTGTGCAGCTGTGTGCCGTGGGCACGGCATTCGGTGCACACCACGGAATCCTTTTAAGCTCGTTCCTCAGAGCTGGGTCCTTTGACCAAACCGTGAGCTTCGCCAATCTGAGCAACATTGCCGAGTGGGAGCAGAATTTCATCATCATCACAGGGATCGTCGTGTTTGTGGCCTGGGTCAAGGTAAGTCCACAGGCACACTTCAATTTCCCTGTATAGCCACTAACAAATAACAAGGAGCACTGTGCAGGAACCTCGAGTGAATATCTGGAATGAGTTGAACCTATCGGTAGTGGTAAGACATAGGCAGCCAGGTGTGGTGTTGGCCACCCACCCCCTCACGCACCGTGCCAGCCTTTAGAAGTGCTCGCCAGCAGCGTTTCTGAACCTGTTGCACGTGCAAACCAGCTGCTGAACTCCTGTGTGCATTCTAACTTGTATTATCATGACCTGCTCGAGCAATCTGGTGATGCGCGGGGGGGGATCGTTGTCTTTGCTCGCACTTCCAGGTGGTGCGCTTCGGGTGCATGTGCCACACGCTGACCATGTGCGGCGGTGCCCTCACCCGCTGCGCCTGGGACCTGCTCGGGTACACGTTCGTGTTTGCCACCGTGTTCCTGGCGTTCGCCCAACTGGCGTTTCTCATCTTCGGCATGGCGCTTCCCGACTTCAGCTCGTTCAGCTCCTGCATGTGAGCACACCGGCGCCAGCAATCGCAGTGCGAGCGCCTGCGGCCTCACGTGCATCCACCTTGGTTATTTCATGACGTTGAAACAAGTACGATATCAGCAGCGTCAGTAAAATCTCAACAGCGAGCTCTGTAAATCAGGATATGTATAACTCGTAATGCTGGGTACGGCATTTGTTGTTAGAATGTACCATGTCTCCGGAACGTTGTGTCGTTATCGTTTTAAATTGGACATCTTTCCAGTTTTATTCTGGTTTGCCAGTTGCCCCCCATTAGTTGTGGTATTCAAGCAGATTTTTATGACTGGATACCCTGCCTGACACAAACCTCCTTTTGGCGAAGAGTCTTCAGATCGTTTTTTGTCAAAAACCTCCGTGGACCTGGACCGCGGATCTCTTGTTTAACAAATTGCACACGTGTTACCGCTGGGCTACGTCGCCACCCAGAACGATGACGTCATCGATTCTGCCCTCAGCCTCACGCAGGTGCGGATCCTGCTGGGGGATTTTGACTTCTCATCCCTGGAGGCTGTAAGTCGGATCATGGGGCCAATCTACTTCGTTTCATACGTGTGTTGCGTGGGCCTCATCATGATGGTAAGCGATCGTCTACAGTCATCAAAACCCGTGCCCGGTGAGACAAACCCGTCGTAACAGATTGATCACATATGCCTGAAGGACACAATTTTAAGACAAAACTCCCGTGAATGCTGGTGACTATTCTATGCTGATGAGTGCTGATAAGAGCAAAACCGGTCCACAGTTGTTTACCACTGCTGCCTGTCATATGACGACATATGCACAACACTGGGTACTTTTTTGCCAGTATACATATATAAGATTACAACAGGTTTTAGCGTATCTGGCGATTATGCAGGTGTTAAGATCCCAAACACCAAAATAGACACATTTTACAATGCGTCCAGTTTGCAAAAGCCACACATACTAGTGGCAAAGTATGCAAACAGGTAGCTTTGATAACCTATGCATTGTCCTTCCACTGACCGACCTTCACCTGGCAGTGGCTTCCTTTTGAGCCTATTTGCCAGTGTCAGTCGTTGCCTTATTCAGGATGTGCGTTGTGCGTGCGTCAGTTGTGTCGCGTGAAACGTGAGGGCTTGTTTGCGCGCTGACATTGTGTAACCCCCCCCCCACTGCGCCACCAGGTGATGTTCCTGGCTATCGTGAGTGAAGCGTACTCGGAGGAAAAGAGCGAACAAGTGCACAGCCAGCCGCAGTACCAGCTGTCCAGCGTGATCAAGCAGGTGTGTGCATGCGCAGCTGTGTGTGGTTGTTGTTGTTTGTCTGTGCGGAGCGGTGGCTTCGCAGCTAAGTACCCTGGGCTACAAAACCTGGCGACCCGAATTCGATTTCCAGTCGCAACCAGTTACGATTTTCTGAACTGGTCCCGAGTCTCACCTAAGTCGACTCAGCCCTGAATGAGTACCTGGTGTGGTGTACTACACTACTAGGAAGACAAAGGCTGTCTAGTAGTGCTTGCTATCCACACTTTCGTGTGCAGTGCAGACTTTAAAGGTGCTCACTTGAACACTTGCTGCTGCAGTCTGTTTAAAGCGATGTGGTGGATTTTTGTGTTTGTGCACAGGGCTGGCTGAAGGTGGTGGACAAACTGAGCTGTAAGAAGCCACGTGTTGCTGGGATACAGAAGAGTCTGCCCCCCTCTGGCCAAATCAACTTTGCCACGTGGAGACAGAATCTTAAAGGGTAAAACAAGCCCGCCGTTAAATTTGCTAAATGATAAT
>JAZEWT010000035.1:549458-563567 GCA_036362905.1 Mordacia mordax | reverse complement strand
AAACTCCACACAGAAAGGCACCCGAGCCAAGAGATTCGAACCCGGGACCTTCTTGCTGTGAGGCGTCAGCGTTAACCACTGGGCCACCGCGTAACAGGCGACATTTGCGGTGTAATTGAATAATTTGGAGATAATTTCTCAAAAACGTTTGGTCAACACCAGTTATCGTCGATTTGTGTTTAGCGACTGGAGGAAACCTATGCACGACAAAGGAAGACGAATCAGGTAGCAACCTAATCCCCTTCTTATGGAGGCACGATTGTTACCACAAGATCACCTACCATCGGTTTCAGAATATGGATCTCATTTCATCTCATTATCTGAAACCGCTTAATCCTATATAGGGTCACGGTGAGCGAATATGGATCTGTAGATGTTAATTATTATGGCATCTCTAAGTGACTTAAAAATAACCAGAACACAAAACACAAGGGCACAATTATCGAAATAATGATGGATATAAATGCATTATCGGTTCTGTTCATTAAGTCCGTCTTACGTCACGGGTCTCGGCACTGATTGAACAACAAGCAAAATGTATTAACCAGCAATCGGTTGTAAATACCTTGCGCGGCAAATTCGAAGAGTTGCTTCGCTTTAAAACCAAACATTACATCATGCATCGATGTAGGTTTTTACGGATCGATGAAGGAGAGTGGCTCTTTTGTGACCGCTGAGGAGGAATGCTCAAAACAGCTATCCCGAAAGAGAATTTCTCTACCTTAAATCCCATGCGCACCTGATCAATGGTTGATGGTCAATGTTGTCTAAAGAGGTTAAGCCAATGTCCTTTAACCCTCATGCATCCCTTTACTGTGAGTTTGTGAGCACATATGCCTCGAAGTGCATGCAGCATACTGCAGTAGATGCCTTCTATTCGGTGCGGCAGCTCGGTGGAGAAAACTATTACTGCCACGGAAAAGACATGACAATGCAGTGCATGGCATGGCATGCAAGATGGTGGCAGATGGTGGTGGTTCGATGTTGGGAAAGTGATCTTAACAGCTGTTATTTGGGGACCGCTTTGTTAGGCTTTGGACGCCTGATACCTTCAACATGCGGGGTGAAAGATCTTCCAGGAGGAATGCACACCACGGCTATCCCGAAAAAGCAGCTCTTAAGAGCAACTCCTATACGCCAAGTAGATTGTTCGAGTGGTGTTTCCATTGACTACAATTTTACTCAATCGTTTTGCTTTTAATGGACAAACCACAGCCAGCGAATCATGGCTGTGCTGCACACCTTTTAAGTCCAGCACTGGAGGAAAGGGTTTAAAGACTACTTACGATTCTCAAAACTTCAAAATCCATTGAGGCTGTGCAGTTGCCATTTCCCGTTTGGGCCAGGGTATGGCAGTACATTAAGTGAAATCACCTCCATCCTTATGGAGATTGAGTGTTCACTGTCCTCTGTGCACACGTTTCCCTCGAGGTTCTCTGGTTTCCTCCCACTTGTGCGAACATTCACAACGGAATGTACAATCATCCGAACATTGGCCCACAGAGCTTTGGCAATTATCGGTGCTAATTCCGGCTGCCCTCCAGCCCTCTGCGGTTTTCCGCACCCGTGAATCCGTTTCCCCGCCATTAAAAATGAATGAAAGTCCCTGCGAGTGATCCAGTCCACCGGTGTTTGTGGTCTCAAGTTTCCGAGACACAGCCGTGCGTCCCTACCTGCGGAACACATCATGCTCCTTTTGGTCGAGCACAATGATGACATCTCCTGGGTCCAGGCCGGGCTCCTGGTCGCCCTCACCGTAGAATGTGATCTTCTGGTTATCGGTCATTCCTGTGAGTGGCCAGCCAAGCAGCCGTTAGTAAAATGTTACCACCTAACATTGGCAGTATTCATTTAAGTGTCTAAATCTTAGCAAAATAACTAATAATAATTAGTAGAACCTTTAATGCTACAGAAACTGGAAAACAAACATTAGGCTTGCATCAAAACTTCGTTATCGTCAGCCAATTTTATAAAGCAGAAATTTTGGCCACAAACTTTGAAGACAAGTGAAAATCGACGACAGCCGAAATTATTTATCGGAGATTCATATAAACCATGAAATGGGTCTCACATTCCCATTAGCAAAGGCTGGAACAGTATCTGGTACTGGGAAGCACACTTCCAACAGCAGATGGATAGTCACAAAATTAATCACAAGTCGGCTGCCAGTGGGTACTGAACTGTCAAATGTTGCCAAGGCATTCAAAAGCATGATTATAACCACGGTGAAAGCCAACCTGGGGGTGGTCATTTCAACCGACTGAAGAGGATTTAGCTTCGTAATGAAAAAAAATACACAAATATCCGGCTTCACCGGCAACGTCAGCAAAAACATTCGGCAATAGGTTTGTCCACCTTTGTCGATGTGCACTTCTAAAATCTTCTTCTCCTTCAAGATCTTCTTCCCGTTGCAGTTCTTGCACCGGTCCTTGGCTTTAATGCGTTCGCCCTCCCCGTTGCAGTCGGAGCACTCGCGCTGGATCTGCTGTACAAAGCCCGGCGCGATCTGGCGGATGTGCACTTGGACACCCGAGCCCCGGCACTCGGGACACCGCTCCACCGCGCCCTTCTTGCCGCCGCGTCCTGCGGAGCCACAAGCGCCCCCAGAGGTGTGCGCCGATCATCCAGCCGAAAGCCAACGAGGCGCCACACATTCGGTTGCTTTCAAGGCTAAACAACTAACTCTTAGAAAGAAGCCAAAAGTCACACTGTCGTATGGGATCGCCTGCTCATAAGAACGTTCATCCTCTAATACTCGCACACACAATCCTTATATCGCGAGCAGCGTAGTCAGGAGCGCTGCCACCTCACAGCAAGGTTCTCGGTTCGATTCCTGGCTCGGGAGCCTTTCTGCATGGCGTTTGCATGTTCGCCCCATGTCCGCATTGTTTTTTGCCGTGTACTCGGGTTTCCTCCCACAGTTCAAAGACACGCTGCTGCCTATCTTAACTGGCCTGCCGACTAAATTTCTCTGACTGCTCTGTAATGAGCTGACTGATGTCTCACCCTAAGCATAGCCCTGCCTTTTACCCTATTTCTGACAAGATAGGCTCGGGCTCATGAATCACCTTACAAGAATAAGCGGGTACAGATAACATAAGATTTCTCAGACTATCTACATCTCTGTGTCTCTCTTGCATCAGCTCTGTCTCTTAACACGTGTCTTGGATTCCTAACATTGAAGAATATTAGTAACCTTGCCAAGGTTCCAAATGGGTTCCCTCTTTTCTGTAAACTATCATGGAACCAGTTTTCCACGAGGGGAAAAAAAATCATTTAGATTTTCTCTCAAATGCAATTTTTATCGATGGTAAGAATGTCATCAGACTTGTTTACAGTAACGTTCCAATAATATTTCATAGTTCACTAAACGCTCATAACCAACTTGTACAAGTGTCTAGAATAAATCATATTAAAGCAACAATTCCCAAGTACTCGGAATGTTTATGTTTAAAGATGCCTGTCACTTCCACTTATGCAGAACAGGCAGCACAAATGCAGCAAATATATTTAAACACAACACTGGGCAAACCACTGGAATTTTTTCAGGAAAAATCCATCAAATTCACTCTGCATCTCCCAAAGCTCCTAAGTAGTTATAAACATTTACGATTATATCAAAAATTGTAGCGATTCCTCCACCTGACACCATCAAAATTCAACTGCACTGTTATTTATACAATGAGCTTTGAAATTTGGCCCAAACTAGCCTTAGGTCCGACTCACCTTCGCATTTGTCACAGATCACATTTTTCTGCATGGACAGCTTGCGTGTAGCGCCGTTGTAAAGATCCTCCAAGCTCACAGCCATCTGATGCACCACGTTCTTTCCTGAAATCAGATCACACACGCCAATGGAACTTTCCAACAGCAGTGCATCCATTTATAACAGTGTTGTGAACTGTCGTATTTAGCGTCCAGCCCACACTGCTTGTAAAGGACATATGTCCAGTCCTTTTTTTAATCCTTTTAAGGATGAGGACCCCCCACCATGACAAGATTGGCCATGGGGGCTTGTGGAACAAACAGCGGAAGTCAAGAGCACAACAATCGATTTTGTTTCAGTGACCTATGCTAACAACGTAGCGCTACAGTAGGCAACTCCCGTTTTAAATGCTTTGTGGTCACTGCAAATCAATTTAAATTCTCAATCCCAAAAACAAGCCAACCACTCATTTCAAAACAAAAACACTATCCGACCAAAATCAGAATGTGTTAGAATATATTTAGACTGGTATTTTTCAGGTGCATTCCACGTGCAACGGGAATAACCGCATGTGAATTCTCACCTTTTGTCTCACGCTGCATGCTTCCGCCGCCACCAAAGAACATGTTGAAGATGTCCATGGGGGAGCTGAATCCCCCACCACCAGCCGCGCCACCCTCCTTGATCGCCTGCTCCCCACCCCGGTCGTACAGCTCCCGCTTCTTTGCATCCGACAGGACTTCATACGCCTGTGATATCTGCTTGAACTGTAAGGGCGCGCGTATAGCAGAACCCGCGGGCAAACTTAAAAACAAAGCCTTCTGCGCTAAACACTTTTTTTTTTAAAGCGTAAAAACAAACAAGAAAGCCTGCAACCAAACCACCTGCTATGCGCTCTAGCGTCTCCGATCTAAGTCGAGATGAGCCTTGACAGTGTTCTGATGGGTGACTGCGGGGCACCGCGAGTCGTCAGAGGTTTGTGCGACCGTGCGATACAGACGGCAGTGCAGCAAAATAGATTTTGTACTGTACATCACATCTATTTTTTCCACATGCTGCGTTCACCAATCACGCGCTGACCAGTATGCTAAGTATGGGTTAAATAAATAACCCCTTTGGCTTGGTGAGCTACTCATGCACTAGTGGATCAACGAGGTGCTCCACATGTACGTCACTTAGTAATACAGCAGAACTCCCGATAACCGTACTAGATAATCTGGACATTCTCTACTCTGAGGATTAGTACCAGTTCGTGATCGCTCCCTTCATCTGCGGCACACTGTTGTGGCTTTGTTTACTGCAAACAGCGACCCGCATGAAGAGGCAGGGCGAACACGGAGCTGCAGGGGAATGCTGATCGTGTAAGATATTTAAGATAGTTTTATTTCAAAATATTTACTTTGCTTTGCCTCCGCACACACCAGGTGTGCTAACATTTGTTCAACAGAAACACACTTTTAATTTTTTATAAACTCAGTTGTTCGTTATGAAAATGCAACGACCAAAAACCCCTTTAAGATTCACCCATGGCATGTTGTACCATTTGGGGCTCAGAAAACCTTATTGCCTCAACCCGCAAATTTATTGTGGTTCAATTTAGTCGCTAGTCACGTGCCAAGCATCCCCTGTAATCCTAATTTTTCACGGATTAATGGACTCACGTGAATCCTCCAATAATCCACGGCACCCCGCAACAGTGCACACATTATTTGCAGACTATTTGGTCGAACCTCAGAACTTCAGTTAAAACTGAAGCTGACCGCATGTCTACCCAGCCTCAACCACCAACCAATACCTCAATAAATGTTCCTATGCCCACATCGACCTCGAAACTCCTGGAATTTTCCGAGTTAATGGAATCTGAGGTCTCTTTTTTAGTTACTAGATCTCGGCCCATAAACTGCTCCCTGGACCTCTTCCCATCCAAAATCATCCGGGAAATTTTCAAATCCCTTGCCACTTCCGTCACTAATCTTTTTAATAACGCACATCGCTCTGGCATCGTTGCCCCAGTATTCAAATGTGCCACAGTTACCAATCTGCTTAAAAAACCTGGCCTCGATTGCAATATCCCTGATAATTATTGTCCCATCTCACACCTACCATTCCTCTCAAGTCTTTGAAAGTGCAGGAGCCACGCAACTCCAGAAACACTCTCAACAATGACCTCCTCTCGATCCCCTCCAATCTGGGTTCAGATTCGGTAACAGAACTGAAACTGCTCTGGTCACAGTAGTGAATGACCTACTCGAATACTTGGCAAGCCAAGCATACTTGGCAAGCCAAGCATTATTGTTCTCCTGGGCATGAGTGCTGCCTCTGATACCACTGACCACCCAATATTACTCAAGCGACTGGAGGTCATAGGGGTCTCAGGCTCCACCCTGCATTGGCTGAACTACCTCTCCAACCAGAAGCAGTTTGTCAGCCTCAGAGGACAAAACTTAAAGAGATCCATCCTCCTATGTCTGGAGTTCCTCAGGGTTCAGTTCTCGGCTCACTCCTCTTCAGCATCTGCATACAACCACTTGGCCGGATCTTGCGCAGACTCAATATCAGCTACCATTGCTATGCCGATGACATCAACATCTATTTTCACGCAAAACCATCTTTCAATGTGCCTGGCCTTTGCACTGCCTCCCCACCGTCAACTATGAAGGCCTGGCTCAATTCAAATTTCCTTAAACTAAATGGCAACAAAACAGACGTTTTGCTTGTGGAAACCCCACATCAATTATCCAAGGCTGAACCGATCCAATTGATGCTTGATGACCAGACCACTGACGTTAAGGCAGTCCGGAGTCTAGGTGTGACTCTTGACTCCTCGCTCAGCTCCCAGACACACATCAACAAGGTGACGAAGGTAGCTCATTTCCATGTCAGAAATAAAGCCAGACCGCGCAACATCCTGTCACCCTCTGATGCTGAGAAGCTAATACACATCTTCATCTCGTCACGAATCGATTACTGCAATGCACTGCTCCCTGGCATTCCTGCCCACCTGATAAATCGTCTCCAACGTGTGCAGAATGCGGATGCTCGAATCCTCACCTGTACACCCATCCACGATCACATTTCCCCAGTGCTGATGTCTCTCCACTGGTTACAGGTTAAATACAGGACTGAATTCAAGATCTTCCTCCTCACCCATAAGGCTCTCACTGGCGCTGCTCCAACATATATCAGTGACCTACTTCAGGCACCCTCCTCAAACCGACCACTACTCCAATCCTTCAATACAGGCTTGCTGCATGTGCCCAGATCGCACCTCCATACGATGGGTGACAGAGCCTTCTTGCGCGCTGCTCCCAGACTCTGAAATGCCCTTCCATTGGAGATTCGATCAGCTGAGTCGCTGGGCATCTTCAAATCTCATCTCAAGACTCACTTGTTCCGTAAGACTTTCAAGCCCTTTGGCTAGGACTGTTAAATGCGGCTCAATAGTGTCCTGCTGGAATGCTCGCTCTGTCGACGTGCGCCAGCTTGGGAATATTCATTCCTTCCTTGTTAATTAAAAAATATTTTCGTTTTTAAATATTGATTATGTTTGGTTCGATAGTTTGTTGCTGCTGTTTCACTTTCAGTCCAGCTGTGCTGCTATTGTTGTTGGCATGCCGTTCTCTCCACAGCTCGGATTTGTAATAAAAAAACCCCAAAAAAAGCGTTGCTGTTGTTGATTATCCATTCTCGTGTCGTTGTTGTTGACGGGCCATTCCCTCTGCAGCTCTGTGCAGCGCGTTGTGACCCTCGGGTGAAAAGCGCTCGATATATGCAATTATTATTAAAAACCTCCAGTGCGCTACTGATTACAGGACGGCAACATAAGCTCCCCACATGAACGTGGGCTATAATTTCAGCATTTAATTAGGGATTAAAGTACAGCCATCTCAAGACAGAGCAACCTTGAAGCACGAATCCACCGCGTTCATTTTCAGTCCAGACTAATTGTATAGTTTAGCATAAACATGGTAATTCATTAAAAAAATAAAACAAAATAAAGGGACGCTAAGGCACGTTACATGCTTGGCATTAAATCGAGAGATAATTAAAAATGGGGATTACAGAACATATGCATGTTTATTCCAAAATTGAATCTTATGATTATAGCTGGCGATAATAAATTATAAGAAACATGGTCATACCTTTTCCCCTTCATTGGGGTTTTTGTCCGGGTGGTACTTGAGAGCGAGTTTTCTATAAGCCTTCTTCAGCTCGTCAGCAGTAGAGTTCGGCTTCACGCCAAGCAGATCGTAATAAGCAGTTTCTTTCACCATCTTGTCACGGTGCCAATTTTTTGTCCACCTTAAATTGGAAGGGGCTGGGGGGGGAGCAAACTGCACAACAGGTTTCGTGAACACGTTAGAACCGCGACTTTCCCTCCGGCAAGACGCCTGGCTAGCGTGGCACAGCAGAATACCCTCCGAAGCAGCCACTCTCATCATGTGAGCCGCGAGCGCGACCTAGTGGTCCGTGTGGACCAGACCCAAGTGGGCCCGGAGGTCCAAAAGGTTGAGAATCCCGTACTCGAGAAGCGCTTTCTAGACCGCCTTATATAGGTCCTTCTGCCAGCAGCGGCGTGATCAAGCCACTGCTGTCGCTTCAGCTGTGCTCGTTAATGTCTACAAGAAGCACTACTAGCACTGCGGTATTCCAGTTACTAAACCCATATCCTTACTTGGCCTCTGATAACCTACACTTATTTTTCAATAACGAGCGGAATGCACACCGGCGCAGGGCGGTAAAGCGGGTCTTCACAAAGACATCTTCTAAGCTTGTATTGTGGGTCGCGTGCATTGTCATTAAGGCTTTACCTATCACAGCCTTTCGGGAAATATTCATAACTCATTGTGGGTGCGGATGCTGTTGTTCATTTGCAAGTATTATTGTGCGAAGGATGACTCAACGTAGTGCCACTAAGAGAAGTACGATACGTTAATTTTCACTTCCATTTATAGCAGCCGGCCTTAAATAATCTAGACAAAGGATGATAAAAGAATTCCAAAAAGACGCGAGCAGCGACTGATGTACCCAACTCGGGCTTTCAAAATACAAATTCTGTACATGTCATTTCGTTCGTTGCGTTTAAAATCGCAGCATTTATGGACCAAATATTTAAAAAATAAACCACGATGTCATGCTAAACGTTCCACCCCCCATCTCAAACAAAGAATGCCCCCAACACAATGCATGCCTCGACTATGGCAACATCAGCTGTCAGTAAAGGTATACATATACTGTACATTACACACAATAGACTAGTTCTGCAAGTGTTACAGCTCTCTAAAGATAAATTACATAACATGAAAGGCGTACAAGGGTTAACGTATGTCGCAATGTGAGTTTACATTTCTCAATACCATACGCATAGACATAAACTGGTTGTATTACTTCACTATTATCAGTAACACAAATTGCTTAGTCACTGTTATCACAGTGTTACATCGCTTAGCAAAGCGCGACTCTGGATTAAGACCTTGCCGATGCCTTTAGGCCACTCTTAATTGCTTCGCCCGCATAAGAAGGGGCGGCCGCGCCGGTCCCAGGGGCCGATTGGTAATGAGGCTGGACGGTCAAACACTCGCCACTGATGTTCGCGTTAACAGGAATCGAACTCGAGTGATGCGGCGCCACTGCTCGCACCATCATCACCACAATCACCATAACGAACGCGGTTCGCGTATATACCGACGTTACAATAGGTGCTCACGGAAACGTTTCAAACTGGCAGACATATTTTTTAAGGGGACAGGCGCGGTGGAACGCGGACATTAAAAAAAACAAGCAAAAGACAGTCGCGACGAGAGGAAATGTTCCGATTCAAGCTGGGCAAAGGCGTCCGTCTTGGTGACGCCATTGCGGGTGATCGCTTTAAGAATGTGCTGCGGTGATGATGATTCTCGAGCGGTCGCTTCGACGACGCTTTAAAAAAAAGCTTTGAGACCAGTGGGATTTTGTAAACTAGTTTGCTCGAATAGCACCGCAAGGCAGGCGTGAGCGCACGGCGCAACGCACAAGTCGGGTTACATTTATTTTCGTTTAAAAAAAAAAACCGGCTTAGGCCCAGTCGTCAGGCCTTCCCCGGATCGGGAAACCACGCCGCTTGCCTGACAGGCGCCGCGGGGGAAGGCGACAGCGAAGACGGACGCCGGGTCCAGGCAAGGCGGCGGGCTTCGCCCGAGCGAAAGCGCTGCTTCACACGGCCGCAGCAACAATTTACAATTAAAAATAAATAACCGCGTACATATAATTTTGTTGTTGTTTCGTCGACGATCGGACGCACGCCAGAGGCGGGCGTTTCGACTACAAGCGGCTCTTCGTGCGAGCGTCCGCCTCCTCTCCCACCCCCCGACTCACCGACGAGAGACCACGGAGACGGCGAGAGACGCGGCTTCTGCTTAATGGAGGAGCGGCGCAAGGAACCGGATCTTAAGAGAAACCGGAAACGTGCCCGGTTCCCGGAACCGGATCCCGTCAGCGGCGCCTCGCCCGCATATATTTATTTATTTACTTACTTCGCCCCCTCCCCCCCCCGCCGTGGACGTGCTTAATAATTAATTAATTGCGCCTCCGCTGCGCTTTGCACCCGAGGGTCACAAAGCGCTGCACAGAGAGTTGGGGAGAGAACGGCATGTCAGCAGCAGCGACAACAACAACATCAGAGCAGTTTAAACCGACAGTCAAATTATAGCTATAATTTAGAGAAGGGCAATCATTAAAGCGGTTTAAAAAAAAAAATTATTGTTAAATAAACAAGGTAGGAATAAATGTTCCCGAGCAGGTGCAGGTCAGCAGCGGAGCCATCATCCCAGCACGACAACAGTGAGCCGCATCAACAGTCCCAGCCAGAGGACTTGAAAGTCTTACGGAACAAGTGAGTGTCGAGACGAGATTTGAAGATGTCCATCGACTCAGCTGATCGAATCTCTAATAGTAGGGAGTTCCAGAGTCTGGGAGCAGTGAGCGAGAAGGTTCTGACACCCATCGAATGGAGGTGCGATCTGGGCACATGCAGCAAAGCAGCCGGTACTGGAGGATCGGAGATGTCGTGTTGAGGAGGATCTCTGATGTAGGTCACGGATGTTTGTCGGAGCAGCGCCAGTGAGAGCCTTGTAGGTGAGGAGGAGGATCTTGAATTCAATCCTGTATTTAACCGGTAACCAGTGGAGAGACATCAGTATTGGGGATGTGATCGTAGATGGATGTGCGAGTGAGGACTCCATCAGCCGCATTCTGCACACGTTGGAGACGATTGATCAGTTAGGCAGGGGTGCCAGGGAGCAGTGCATTGCAGTAATCGATTCGTGAGGAGATGAAGACGTGTATTGGCTTCTCAGCATCAGACGGTGCGCAGTCTGGTTATGTTTCTCAGATGGAAATAGGCTACCTTCGCCACCTTCTTGATGTGTGTCTCGAAGCTGAGTGAGGAATCAAGAGTCACTCCTAGACTCCCAGACTGCCTTAGCAACTTCAATGGTCTGGTTGTCAAGCATCAGTTGGATCGGTTCAGCCTTGGACAACTGGTGCGGGGTTCAGACGGGCAACACTTCTGTTTTGTCGCAATTTCGAGTACATCAAATAAAAGTAAAGCAATGGCTATAAACCAGTGGCCATAACATAACGGACACAAATTTATTGTTAACGGGCCTATGTCAAATAAAGATTGTATTCTAGCAATCAAATTGTTTTCAACCCAGTTAAATTAATTTGATTATTCCGTAAGGGCTGGATAAAATGTATTTCCGGGCTGGGCCATTCCCGCGGGCTGGGTGCTGTCTACCCTTCCTCGAGGCGTTGCTGTCTCGGAGTCTGCGTGGTATAATCTCTCCGAGCGACAGCTCGCTGTGTCCGCGCTGTGTCCACGGCATTGGAGTAGAATGTAATAGCTTCGTTTATTGTATATATACTTTTTATGAAAGCCTGATTGATTTGATGTAAGAAATTGTTCTCGGAGACAAAAAAAAGTAATCCGTTTTTTTGAGAATTAATGCGTTCAAAGATGTTAACCTCTGGAGATAGAATATAAATTGGCCTGTACCTATTAGGCTAATCTAAGACCCTCTTTTATGAAGAGGACGAATTGTTATTAGTAATAAGAATTCAACTTCTAGAGCGCATTTCACCCGAGGGTAACAAAGCGCTGCACAGAGCTGCGGAGATAACAGTATGTCAGCAACAGTGTTCAAAATCTCCAAAATGTTATAATAATTGCACTTCTAGAGCGCTTTTCACCCGAGATTCACAAAGCGCTGCAAAGTACCAGGGTTCGGTTCCCGGTTCGGGTGCCGCCACTCTCTTTCTGTGCGGAGTTCTGTCTCCCCGTGTCAGTGTGGGATTTTCACCAAGTACTCCGGTTTCCTCCCAGCCTAAAAATCCTGATTGGTTATGTCCTTTGCATTACTGTGTGGGCGGCACGATGACCCAATGGGTAGCGCTGTCGCCTCCTCACAGCAAGAAGGCCCCGGGTTCGAATCTCGGCTCGGGTGCCTTTCTGTGCGGAGTTTGCATGTTCTCCGCGTGTCCGCGTGGGTTTTCGCCGGGTACTCCGGTTTTCTCCCACAGTCTAAAAAAAACATGCTGCTGCATAGGTTATTGGCTTGCAGACTAAATTGCCCTCAGTGCCCGGTGATGGACTGGCGTCCCATCGTGGGCGTATCCCTGCCTTGCACCTTGTGTAGGACTAAGCGGTTTCTGACAATGAGATGAGATTAGATGACTGTGTGTTTCTGTTTACTTTATGATTGCGGTTAGGATTAAAGTGTTCTTCCATTTAGCATAGATCGTAGCTTCTTGAAGAGGTAAGTTAAATATCTCATCTCATCTCATTGTCTGAAACCGCTTAGTCCTATACAGGGTCACGGTGAAGCCGGAGCCTATCCCGGCAGACACATAGCGCAAGGCAAGGATATACCGACGATGGGACGCCAGTCCATCGCCGGGCAGAAGTGAAGTTTAAAGCCATTAATAACATCTGAGCTATTTGTAAGGCGTTTTCCTATCTACTAAAATGTCCGTTGGTAGATTGTTAGTTGTAATATTATTTTTAATTGTGTTGGTTGTGGAGCCTAACTATTTTTAGTTTCCATGTGAACATCAGAAGGTATTCATTCTTTGTACACATGGGTTCCATGGCGTTGTAGCAAATCACCAGGAAGGGGGCGGGGGGGGAAGGTGGTCACAATGGTTAACCGGCGCTAACCCGCCAGGCACTGCATCTCGGAATACCCAACGAAAGCCCACGCGGACACGAGGAGGTCACGCAAACTCTGCGCAGACACGCGGCACCCGGGCCAGAAATAAATCAAGTTCTTCCGTGTCGCTCCAAACACCGAATTCCAGAGCCAACCCCCACCGCAGACCCTCTCCCGGTGATGCTATTCCTCCTCCAAGACGATGGAATAAATAACGTCAACTCACGCACGCCACCACTTACCAAGTTACCACCTTCCGCCGCATCACAGCTACATCAATCGACCGATGCGCCCGTCTCCTTAAACAGATTAAATAATCAATCAAGTGCGTTTGGGGCGGCACGGTGGCCCAGTGGGTAGCGCTGTCGTCTCACAGCAAGAAGGTCCCGGGTTCGAATCTCGGCTCGGGTGCATTTCCGTGTGGAGTTTGCATGTTCTCTCCCCGTGTCCGCGTGGGTTTCTGTGGGGCACTCCGGTTTCTTCCCACAGTCCAAAAAACGAGCTGCTGCATAGGTTCATTGACTTGCATACTAAATTTCCCGCAGTGCCCGGTGATGGACTGACGTCCCATCGTGGGTGTATCCCTGCCTTGCGCCCCGTGTCTGCCGGGATAGGCTCCGGCTCACCGTGACCCTGTACAGGACTAAGCGGTTTTTGACAATGAGATGAGATGAGATCAAGTGCGTTTGCAGCCAAACTACCTATCCTATAGCTAAACTCATGACGACCCATGTTGACACATATACACTCAGAGATATCGAATACTGGGGAGATACTGCACAGTACAAGGTTGTCCACATTTCTTTGGACCCCCAATTAAGTGTCTAAAGCTTAATATTGTTGCACACCAACGGGTGTGCAATGTAAGCAATATATAATTACATTTATACACTTCATTCATGTGAATCGATAAAGTTTGAAAAAATAAACAAATAAACGATGAAAAAAATTGTTGAAAGTCAATTAAATGCGGGATACGAGACAGCTTCCCTGTACAATAAAAGTACTCTATTTGATAAACAATTGTGTTATTCATTCTGTTCCTGAATATAGTTCGTTTTGATAACTTATTTCTTGAAATATTCACGCTGCATCAATACGGCATTACGGAAATACATTATTAAATCGATTGTCTCATCTCACCTCATCTCATTGTCTGAAACCGCTTAGTCCTATACAGGGTCACGGTGAGCCGGAGCCTATCCCGGCAGACAC
>JAZEWT010000034.1:2438856-2450266 GCA_036362905.1 Mordacia mordax | reverse complement strand
CTTGTAACGGCTTACAGTGGCAACACCACGGCGAGTATCAGCATTCACTCCGCGATAGATCAGCCAGCGACCACAGATGAGCAGAGACTTCTTCGTTTTCGATGCTTTATTAACACAATATAATGGCCGGGGAAATCGCCGCACATTGACTCCCACCCCTCACGGGCTCAGCACGCCCAGCTACATGTCGACGTTGCCTCCTCCTACCAATTCCCCCAGAGAACCTTCTCGCCCATCCACTCAGTGCTCCTTATAACTCCGCGAACACGGGGAGAATATGCAAACTCCACAGAGAAAGGCACCCGAGCCGAGATTCGAACCAGGTAACTTCTTGCTCTGAGGCGACAGCGCTACCCACTGGGCCACCGTGCCGCCCTATGTATAGACTGTATAGATTAGACTATACGTATACACTGTAGACCGTATGTATAGACTATATAGACTATCGACTACAGACTACATATGAACTCTAGACCATATGTATATACTGTAGACCATATGTATATACTGTACAGATTATAGACTGTATAGACTATAGACTATATATACACACTGTAGACTATGTATAGACTGTATAGACTAGACTATGTATAGACTATAGACTGTATTATATACTGATAGACTATCGACTGTATGTATATACTGTTTAGACTATAGACTATATAAAATGTATAGACTATGCACTATAGACTGCATTTATGGATTATATAGACTCGACTATGTATAGACTACAGACTGTATATGAACTTTAGACTGTTTAAACTGTATAGATTGTAGACTATATTTGCACTATAGACAGCATGTATGGACTATATAGACAAGACGTTATAGACTTTAGACTGTATATGAACTTTAGATTGCATAAACTGTATAGATTATAGACTATATTTGAACTGTAGACTGCACGTATAGACTATATAGACTAGACTATAGACTCTAGACTGTATATAAACTAGAGACTATATATAAACTGTATAGACTTGAATGTATATAAACAATAGACTTTATAGACTGCACAGACTATAGACTGGAGGTGAACTCGCAACGCCGTCTCCTCGTACGACCAGCCTCCCAGACATCGCGCGTTGGCCACGTGTCGCTGAAAATCTTCCCAGGACTCCGAAGCGCAGCCCTCGTACGTCAACGCGATCTTAATATTGCTTCCCCCGGCATGGCTTCGCATTTGGACATCTGACACCAAATGCTTGTGACGCGTGAAATCTCCCGGAGTCGATGCGTCGGCTCCCCCTCGCGCGTCCCTGACGATCGCGTTGACCTCCTCGAGCTCTCATCCCATCGCTTCAGCACGGGCATGACGGGACTCTCCATAGTAACAGTAAGGTCGGGTTTATTTTACAGCATTCAGTGAACAAAGGGCCACGTGGCCACTCGCAGGACACTGCGCGTCTGACACGACTCGTTCACACGCCGCAGCAGACGGAACTCAACTCTTCCCGCGCTTCGCCCTTTTTTTATCGCCCGGCTCCTCCCCATCACGTCAGCTCACGCCGCGATCACGCCCCGATCACGCTGCGCCGCCGACCAATCCGAACGAGTCTGTACGCGTAGCCGCTACCACCGCTGTCGAGTCCTTGTCACCGACCACGTGTCGTTTACTAGTTCGGCCAGGTTGCCCTCTACTCACCCCGGCTGTGCCGTCTCAGCACCACGTGACCCTAGCGTACCCGGTCTGGGGGACCTTAACGCACTCCCCACGTGTATGTGACCGGGCACACTCGAGGCTGATCACAACAACTGTATGTATACACTCCAGACTGCATGTATTGACTGCACAGACCATAGACCACCTGTATATACTATAGACTGTATGCATAGACTCTATAGACTATCGACTGTATGTATACACTATAGACTGTATAGAATGTACAGACTATAGACTGTGTGTATACACTATAGGTTGTTCGTATAGGTAGCAGTGGATTATCGTGTAACACGGTGAGAGTGACGTGAATCATAAAGCAGAATATGTGGAGTGTTAAATGAGAGCGAATGAGGTGAGGATGAGCGTGGGGTTCTGCTGTGCGGTGAGTGTGATGCTGGTACTGATTAACCATGATGTAGTTCTGGTGGGAAGCAGGCAATCAGCAATTGCAAGGCATGGCAAGGCTTCACTCACTCACAGTAGAGAAGGCCCTAATGCTTTGAGTGTAAAATATATCGATTAATAACCAGTTAAGAATTATAAGAATTAAAATGAATAGAAATAAAACCAGGGTAACAATAATAGAATGATTATGACTGCTGCTATACACTCAAAAAGGGATCGTAAAACTGGTGGTTTGCAGAGCGGCCGTTAAGCCTTGCGTCCCCGCTGATGATGTCACCAGCGATTCAGAGCTGCAGAGAGACTCTTAGAGATACATGGAGATACATAGAGACTCTTCGAGATACATAGAGACTCAGCGACCCTTATAGATAAACGAAGATGCATAGAGACTCTTAGAGATACATAGAGACTCTTAGAGATACAGACACTCTTAGAAATAATACATAGATACATAGAGACCCTTAGAGATAATTCATAGATACATTAAGACCCTTAGAGATACATAGAGACCCATAAAGATACATAGGGACATCTAGAAACCCTTAGAGATACATACACCTACAAGGCTCTCACTGGTGCTGCTCCAACATACATCCGTGACCTACTTCAGGCGCCCTCCTTTACACAACTTCGATCCTCCAACACAGGCTTGCTGCATGTGCCCAGATCGCACCTCTATTCGATGGGTGACAGAGCCTTCTATCCCGCTGCTCCCAGACTCTGGAATGCCCTTCCATTGGAGATTCGGTCAGCTGAGTCCCTGGGCATTTTCAAATCTCGTCTCAAGACTCACTTGTACCGTAAGGCTTTTAAGCCCTCTGGCTAAGACCGTTGATGCGGTTCACTGTTGTCGCGCCGAGATGTTGGCTCTCAGCCGACCTACGTCTGCTCGGCAACATTTATTCCTTCCTTGTTGAAGAATTATTATTTTTTTCCCGCTTACTTTATGTCCTATAATTTATTGCTATTTGATTATCAGTTGAACTGTCCTGATGTTGACGTCGTTTTCTCCACAGCTCAGATTTGTAAACAAAACAAAAAAACCTCAAAAAAAGCGTTACCGTTTCTTATTATCCATTCTTCATGTCGTTGTTGTTGACATGCCGTTCCTTCCGCAGCTCTGTGCAGTGCTTTCTGACCTTCGGGTGAAATGTGCTCTACAAATGCCATTATTATTATTATTATAGAGACCCATAGAGATAAATAGAGATACATGAGATACTCACCCCCCCTCTCCCCACATTTCCTTCCCCAGCCCCCCCGCCCTCCCCCTCCGTCCCACTGCATTTCCCCCTCTCCTCACCGGAGATTTCTCCAGGATCCTCCGGATTTTCCACGGGGTTCATCTCAACGGCGACCTCTCCTCCTCAGCATCCTCAACATCTTCCTCTTCAACATCCTCCTCTTCAACATCCTCCTTTTCATCGTCCTCAGCATCTTCAACAACATCTTCCTCCACCATCACCCTCAGCAATGGCGGAGGAGAGGAAATCAGAACTCGGCCTGACTGACAGAACTCCTTCGCAACCTCCTCAACATCCTCTTAAACATCTCCATTGTTCTCCTCAGCCTCCTCATCCTCAACCTCCTCAAGCCCTTTCTCAACTTCCACCTGCATATTCTCTTCTTCCATCTCCTCAACCTACTCAACATTCACATCCTCCTCAATCTTCCCAACATCCACATCCTCCTAAACCTCCTCCTCCTCATTCTCCTCAATCTGCTCCTCAACCTCCTCAACATTCACATTCCCCATCTCCTCCTCATTCTCCTCAACCTCCTCGTCATCCATCTCTTCCTCTTCATCCTCCTCATCCAAATCCTTCGCTTTTGCTGACGACTTCCCCATCCGCTCACCCAGCCGGTCACCCAGCCGCTCACCCAGCCTCTCACCCACCCGCTCACCCAGCCGCTCACCCAGCCGGTCACCCAGCCACTCATCCAGTCGGCTCCTCCGTGAGTCACCGCAAGGAGGAAGAGGGAGACAATGACGGTGGTGGCGGCGTTGCCGTTGACGATGGCGGCGGCGGTATTGGCAGCGACGGCAGCACCGACACCTCCGCCGTCGGAACGCCGGCATTCCCGGGAAGCCCCCGGCACGACGCTGCCACCTCCAGCGCGGCTGCCGACCCTCCGGTGTCCCTCCCCGATCTCGCCGAAGCCGAGATCTGGTACAACCCGATCCCGGAAACGGACGACGGGCCCCCGCCGGGAGCGCGGCAAATTGGGGGCTCGTCCGGAATCCCGCTCGCCGGAGACGCCGGCAAAGGTGCTCCATACGCGCACGTGCGCGCGATTTATTTATTTACTTTTGTGGTTAGATTCCTTTTTTTAATAGAAGCGCCATCGTCGACGGGGGTTAGCGGTGTCACTGAGCGCTCTCTATCTCCTCTATAGTCTATAGATACAGTCTACAGCCTATGCAGTCTTTAGCCTGTAGATACAGTCTACAGTCTATCCATACAGTGTGTCTATACACACAGTCTATAAACTGTACATACAGTCTATACATATAGTCTGTAGTATATACACGCAGTCTATAGTCTATACACACAGTTTATCGTCTATACACCTCAATACTCCTGCAATTTTCCGATTTAACGGAATCCTATGTCCATTATTTACCAGATCTCGGCCCACAAACTGCTTCCTCGATCCCTTCCCATCCAAACTCATCCGGGCAAATTTGAAATCCCTTATCACTTTCGTCCCTAATCTCAATAACTGACTTCACTGGCACCATTCCCCCACTATTCAAATGTGCCGCAGTTACCCCTCTGCTTAAAAATCTTGGCCTCGATTGCAACATCCATGATAATTATCGCCCCATCTTAAATCTACCATTCCTCTCTAAGGTCCTTGAATGTGCAATAGCCACACAACTCCAGAAACACCTTCTCAACAGTGACCTCCTCAATCCCTTCCAATCCGGGTGCAGATTCCGCCATGGTATTGAAACCGCTCTGGTCAAAGTAGTTAATGACCTATTTGTTGCTGCTGATGAAGGCTTGCCAAGTATTTTTGTGCTCTTGGACCTGGGCGCTGCCTTTGATACCATTGACCACCCGATTTTACCTGAGCAACTGGAGGATTTAGGGGTCTCTGGCTGTGCCCTGCGTTAGCTCTGCTTCTAGTTCTCCGACCGGAAGCAGTTTGTCAACCTCGGAGGACAAAACTCAGAGATTCAGCCTGTTTAGAATTCCTCAGGGTTCAGTTCTTGGCTCACTCCTCTTCAGCATCTACATAACAATCACTTGGCCATATCCTGCACAGCTTCAATCTCAGCTACCGTTGCTATGCCGATGACATGCAAATCTATATTCACGTAAAGCCATCCACAAATGCGTCTGGTCTTTGCATGTCGTTATCACTGTCAACTGTGAAGGCCTGGCTCAATTCAAATTTCTATAAACTAAATGGTTGCAAAACAGAAGTTTTACTTGTTTGAACCCCACACCAATTGTCCAAGGCTGAACCTATCCAATTGATGCTTGACGACCAGACCACTGAAGTTGCCGAGGCAGTCCGGAGTTTAGAAGTGACTCTTGATAAGTCACTCACCTTCGAGACACACATCATCAAGGTGACGAAGGTAGCCTCTTTCCATCTCAGAAATATTGCCAGACTGCACAACATCCTGTCACCCTCCGATGCTGAGACGCTGATACACATCTTTATCTCTTCACGATAACTGCAGTGCACTCCCTGGCACCCCTGCCTACCTGATCAATCATCTCCAATGTGTGTAGAATGCAGCTGCTAGAGTCCTCACTTGTACACCAATCCACGATCACATATCCCCAGTACTTATGTCTCTCATTGGCTACCGGTTAAATATATGATTGAATTCAAGATCCTCCTTCTCACCTACAAGGCTCTCACTGACGCTACTCCGACATACACCCGTGACCTACCCAAGGCACCCTTCTCAACACGACAACTTTGATCCTCCAATACGGGCTTGCTGCATGTGCTCAGATCGCACCTCCATTCGATGAGTGACAAGAGCCTTCCCGTACACTGATCCCAGACTCTGGAACTCCCTTCATCTTCAAATCTTCAAATCTCATCTCAAGACTCACTTGCTCCGTAAGGCTTTCAAGTCCCCTGGCTAGGACTGTTGAGGCAGCTCAATCTTGTCGTGCTGGGACGATGGCTCGCTGCCAACCTGCACCTGCTCAGGAACATTTATTCCTTCGTTTGTTTAACAATTAGTTTTATCGCTAATGTTATGGTCTTCTCTAAATAATAGCCATTATATGACTTGTCAATTAAATTGTTCTCATGTTGTTGACATGTCATTCTCTCTGTTCTGTGCAGCGCTTTGTGATCCTCAGGTGAAAAACACTTTAAAAGTGCAATTATCCTATTTTACCACAATCCCCTATATCCACAATTCCCCTCTCCCACATTTACCCCAATCCTCCTTGTCACCTACCCACCCCAAAAGGCTGCGTCTCTCCGCTCACAAGCCCGGGCAGCAGCAGGAGATGGAACCTTACCTCCTCGTCCTCCGTCACCAACGCCGCCACTACCACCTCCACCACCACCACCACCACTACCACCAACTCCTCCACACGCCACCAATCCTCCGACAAAATTAAGTCTCCTCGCATCAATCGCAAGATTTCGCTCCGGATGCCTCGACTGCCAGAGCTTAGTCGAAAGCTCAGTATGCGTTCGGCATCGTCATCAGCTTCGTCAGCAGCACTATCAGCAGAGCAGCAGGGGTTGCGAGAAGGAGGTGGTGGTGGAAACGTGAACTGTCATGTTCAGCTTGAGTCATCGAATCTCATTGGAGGAGTAGGAGGAGGTGGAGGAGGAGGTAAGACAACTCAACACATTTCAATGTTCGTCAACTCACGGTTGTTTAGCAATATCTGTGGGTCTCTGTGTGGTGAGTTTGTGGGTCTCTGTGTGGTGAGTCTCTGGGTCTCTGTGTGGTGAGTGTCTGGGTCTCTATGGTGAGTGTGGGTTTCTGTGTGGTGAGTGTGTGGGTCTCTGTGTGGTCAGTGTGTGTGTGTGGGTCTCTGTGTGGTGAGTCTGTGGGTCTCTGGATGAGTCTTAAGGATCTCTCGAGCTCTGTGAGATACTGGTGGTCCGGTGGACTGCTTCTGGTGTCTGTGTGTAGGAAGGCAGCCACTCCTTTGTCGGGAGCTGGACCAATACCACCTGGTCCTCTGTGGGATATAGGAGGTCCGGTGGACTGGTTCTGGCTCCAGTCATCGGGAGGGGTGGACAGTCCTCCACTCGGGGTAGAAAACTGCCAAGTAACAGGGAGTGGCTCTTCTTAATAAAAGAATGAAGGGGGTGTGGAAACGTTGTGGTGAGGTGTGGGAACCTGTGAGTCCCAGGCAACTGTGGGCTCATTTCCCCATAAATGGGAGGCGAGGGAAGGTGGTGGTGGTGGCTTACGCACCCACTGAATATCAACATCAGTGGAGGGATGAAGACATATTCTTTCTGTGATCTCCTGTCCCAGGTGTTGGCTAAAGTGGTCCCTCATGATAGAGTCATCCTGCTAGGTGACTTTAATGCCTGAGTCGGAGGCTATAGTTCACAATGGAGATATGGGGAGCATGCAGTGAAACTGATATCTGTAACGGCGGCTCCTATCTCTGATGCCGGATGCAAGAGATGAATATCGAACTCCTCGTTTTAATTCATCCTCTTAACCTCTGCTGCCGGATTCCTCCGTTATCTCCTCTAGAGTTGAGCGCCACTCCTCCGTGCTTGGCGATCACCTGGATCAACCCGACCTCCTCCTCCCCGTCATCATCGTCATCATCCTCATCAGCAGTACCGGCCCCGTCGGCGACATCGTCGGCCTCCGCCTCAAACAACAACAACAACGCGGCCGGCGTTTCCAGCGGAGGACAGAATCCGCTGGTGTCCCCTCCTCGGTTACAAGGGAGCCTCTCCGCTTTGATGCCTGCAGGAGGTGGAGGAGGTGGTGGTGGAGGTGGTGGAGGAGGATGTGGTGGAGGTGGAGGAGGAGATGGAGGAGGCAGTGGAGGAGGTGGCGGTGGAGGAGGAGGAGGTGGAGGAGGTGGTGCAGGAGACGGAGGAGGAGGAGTTGGAGGCGGAGCTGGAGGTGGAGCAACAGGAGGAGGCGGAGCAGCAAGAGGAGGAGTTGCTGGAGGCGGAGCAGCAGCAGGAGGAGGAGGAATCGGAGGTGGAGCAACACTGGGAGGAAGCGGGGCAGCAGCACCAAGAAGGGGAGGAGCTGGGGTCGGAGGCGGTACAGCAGGAGGAGGTGCTGGAGGTGGAGCCTCAGTGGCAGGAGGTGGAGCATTAGGAACAGGAGGTGGTGCAGGAGGCGGTGCCCACCAATGGATGCCCACCGTTGACCTGGAGGCATTCCGCCCTTACCGGGCGGCCCCACCCCCTGATCGGTGTGGGGCTCCGGTGGGGGGGGGCCTGGGGGGGGCTCCCGGCGGCTCCCTCGGCGGGGCGGTGTCGGGCGCGGTGATCGTCCACCTGTACGGCGCGGACGGACTCCGCTTGCCGCGGAGGGAGCAGAGGGAGGTCTGCTGCGCCATCCAGGTGGGGTGCCCCCCCTCCACGCGTGCCCTCCACCGTCGTGCCCACCACCGTCGTGCCCACCACCGTCGTGTCCACCACCTGCCTGAATACGGCGGTTATGCGACCCGCCATCGCCCGGCGTTGTGCGTTTGGTGGGAAGATGTTGTTGGGAAATCGATTGCGTCGTCGTGTCCGCAAAGGAAGGGGCAATGTGCGTAGAGTTGTGTGTGTGTGTGGTGTGGGAAGCGGCAGTTGTGAAAAAAGTATTAAGTTGTGTCGTTTTCAGTGGCTTGGGGGGTGGGGCTCAATTAGACGTATGGACACCAGCAATTCACGCTTGAGATTCAGATGCTCCTCATAGGCAAAGCGTGTCCAGTCTTCACCAAGAAGGGCTGCGTGCGGCTTGAGTTGATTATACAAATACTGAGAGGCACTATCACGGGCTGCATTCCTGTTACCTATGCACATTGCCGAAAATAGTGTGTGCGCGCACCTTAATAGCGACTGAGTGACAGCGCACGAGCGTTTATTGCATGGAACACACACACACACTTGCGGTTGCATGGAGGCAGTGGATGGAGTGGGTTGTTCGGCCATAGGCAACACTCAGGAATCGCCGTTGCTAACGGAGATGTGGAATTGTGGCCGATAATGATGGGGGAAATTGAAATGGGGGGCGATGAATCGAGAAGGGTATGGTGAGTTGGAGTGTGAATTTGCGGGTGATATTAAGGACGGATGCGACGCGAGTTGAAATATAGTTACGAGAAATAATGTGCGGGCTTGGTGTCAGGGGCCAGTATGGAATTATGGGCAGTTATAAGTGGGCGTGGGAAAATGTCAAGTTATGCATTGGGCTTGGCAAAATATTAAGTTATGTATTGGACGTGGCAAGGGATGGGATGATATTCAATTGTGAAATGGACATTACGCAAAAGGTTAGATTAGGGATTGGATGTGAAGGAGTGACAAATAAGTAAAAAGGGGCCTTATGAGTTAGCCATTATTAAATATGGTTGGGGTAATAATGGCGAATAGTGGTGAGGTGTAGTGGGGGGGTTTGAATGTGGACGCGTGGGGTGGGGGGCCTGGCGTAAATGTGGGAGGGAGGGGGGGTGGTCAGCACGTGATCACTGCGAGGCACCGCTTGCAGAGTCCACGAAGGAAAACAGAAACATTACAATCGGCGTTTGCCGTAACGGTTCTGATGGTAAATGATCGCGAACGGCCGGCGGTCGACTTGCGATGCGTAGCGCGCAACGTAGTGGTGGGGAGAGAGAAAAAAAACCGAACGATTCATCGGGGAAGCGATCGCGATTTTCTACTTCAAAAAGCGGGCGCGGGTGTTGCGGTGCACAGCCCGCACTGTCGGGCTTGCGCTGCCGACGGCGCAATCCGCGTTGACGCGGCGACGTATCGCGGGTTCGCAAGGCGCCGCTATCGCGACGGTGCCGGCAGCGCACGTTTGGGAGAAGACCTCGAGGCACCGTGACGCCCGCTTCCCGCTCCGAGGAAGCGATGACGCGTCACGGCTGCTCGCCGCGCACGCGACAGTCACGCACCCGCGGCGGCGCGGACTCGGCGGTGTCACAGCCACGTGCGCCAGGGAGATGAAGGCGATGTCACACCGGCTCGTGTCGTGACGAGCTGAGCCGTGGGCTTCGCGTCGTCCCGGGGGCCCCGTGCTTCCGATCGTCGCCATCCCAGACCGTGCAGGGCCTCCTGAACGGTCCGGTCTCACGGGGAGACGGATGCCTCCAGATCAAAAGCCGGGCCTTCTCGGTGGGACAAAATGCGCGGATGGTGAATGGAGGTGGGGTCGACGCATGGGAGGCGACCGACGCGGGCAAAGCCTTTCAGATCTGGCCCATTGCAAAGTCGCGATGCCGGGTTGATGCGCGAGCGCCGGCCGGGGTTTGCCACGGTTGCGCGGCATAGCCTGAAAGCACCAAGGCGGCAGTGGAGAGAGCCTGCCGCCGCCGTAGGAAACGAAGGGGTGGAAAGCAAGTGAGCACGAGGTCAGGGAGAGCGATTTTTGGCTTTTGCATTTACTTATTTTACACGCCTTAATTGATTCCGAGGAGGCAGAGCTAACGTGACGTTTTGGGTCCTCGGTTGGTTAGCGTGCACGTGACGAGAGGCACGCCTGTGCAGTGGGCGTGGGCTGGGGCTCAGACTCATCAGACCGTGTAAACAAAGGCGGTCGGATGCTCGCGAACAGCGCTTGGCCCAGACGTTCAGTAGAGTGGTCGACGGTGAACTCGCCTGGGTGGAGGGGCGAGAGAGTGGCCTTGATATGCGACACCGCCCACCGACGTTCCGCCCACTGACGTACCGCTCACCGGTCCACCGACCGATCTACTCGCCAACCTGCCCACTAACCACCACCACCACCACCATCCCGACACGCCCCCACCAACTGTGAACCGCACCGAAGTGAGAGACTCATGCCTACCATCCTGGACATGGACCCCGCGCGTTTTCTCTACAACTCTCCCTCCCCTTCCACACTCCCCCCACCACCACCACCCCACGACCACTACCCCCCCACCCACCACTATCGCAGGTGGATGGCGTAAACCGGGCCCGCACGGCGAGACTGGAGACCCACGCCACCCTCCTGGACATGGACCACACGTTCTCCCTCCAGCTGGAGGCCTCCAGGCGCCTCCGCCTCCTGGTCCTCGCCTGGGCCCCGCGACGCCTCTGTTGCCACGGCGACGTTGCTCTCACCGACCTCCTCCTGCCCCCACCCGCCGCCACCGCCCCCGCCGCCGCCCCACCCGCCTCCCCTCATCCGCCGACGCCGTCGCCCGG
>JAZEWT010000034.1:2373052-2385962 GCA_036362905.1 Mordacia mordax | reverse complement strand
AGTAAACGTGTGTGCTGGAGGAATAACAACCAGTGGTATTGTCCGCAAGCAACGCTTTGTTGCATATGGCCTAACTTGTTTCCTCGGCAGCCGATATGTAGGACTTAATACAGGGATGGGAGTAGGGCAATCAATCATAGGCAGCTTTTTGATCCTTTTAATATCCAACACCCCTCTGGATGTAACGAAGGTGGCAAAGCATAGAATGCTAACGGCATATGGCCAGAACGTTGGGGATAGCGGGAAGAGACTGATGGCAGAGGCTCAGGATAGTCGCATGTGTGCAGGTGATCACTGTTGAAGTGCTGATATGGCCAATGGATAAGAGATCAGCCACAACTCGGATGGGATGCCAGCACATCAAAGGGCACCTCCTAGGAGGGTAATTCACTCAGCAGGGCAACCCCCCCCCGCCCCTCCACCGCAGCGAGTTTAATTAATGATTAACGCATAGTTGCTGGTCTCCCAGGATTAGCGGAATGATTATATTAGGGTGGGTTGTGAGGAAGCTGGAACATGCTTAAAGATGGCAGGATGTGAGGTGAAAATTGTGAGGTGAAGGACAGATGACGAGAGAGAAATGGATAGGTGATGAAGGTAAGAGAGATTTAGTGGTGTGGTAAATGAGGTGGGCAATTAGTGACGACAGAGAAAGGTGAGGAAAGACAGTGTAGAGAGACAGCGATGTGTAGAAGTGAGCTACGCGTATGAGAGAGGTGCGGGTACTGTTAAACAAGGACGCAGCCTGTGGCTGCTTGGGCAGGAGAAGTGGAGGCTTCAACCTCCTAGATCATCAAGTAGGCCCGTGTGTTTTGATGTTAAAATGTATTAATGAATAATCGCAGGAAATAAAAAACAGAAATCAAAACAGAATTACCAGAACATAACGATTAACACTGTTTCTAATATGTTGAGAAATATACGTGGAACACGCACGTTTGACGTTTAATGCAGTGGCGATTGCAATGGCAGCAAACAGGCTTGCCCGAGTGCCTTGGAGCCGGAAGGATTTGGCAAAGTGGTTGTATGTGGATGCTGAAGAGGAGTGGGGCCGAGAAAAGAACCCTGATGAACTGCAGACACAACAGGATGGATCTCTGAGTTATGTCCTCCGAGGCTGACGAACTGCTTCCAGTCGGAGAGGTAGGAGCTCAGCCAATGCAGGGCACAGACAGAGATCCCTTTACCCTCCAGTCACTCAAGTAAGGTCGGGTGGTCAACGCTTTCAATGGCAGCACTTGGCAAACCTTCATCAGCAGTGATGAGTAGGTCATCGACTACTTTGACCAGAGCAGTTTCAGTGCTGTGGCCGAATCTTAACGCAGGTTGGAGAGGATCGAGGAGGTCATTGTTGAGAGCGTGTCCCTGGAGTTGTGGGGCTACTGGACGTTCAAGGACCATCGAGAGGAATGGTAGATTTAAGATGGGGCGATAATTATGAGGGATGTTGTGCAGGGGTCGCTTCCCCCAGCCCCTCTGTCCCACTTGTAGCAGTCGCTCAGCACAGCCGGGCGGCCCCCGTCAAGCAGAACTCGCGGAGCGGATGGAGGCACTCGCCCACTCACCCACCCACCCTCCCACTCATCCCCCACCCACCCACGCACCCACGCAGCCACGCACCCACCCACGCAGCCACTGACCCACTCACCCACCCACCTACTCACCTATTCGCTTATCTACTCACTTACACACCTTCCTAGTTACACATTCAGTCAACGACACACTCAAAACACTCATTCACCCACGAACCCTGCCACCCTCCACGCACCCTCGCGTTCACCGCTTACCGCGCCGCGCTCCCTGTGAGCGCGCAAACCATGGAGCGACCGCTCCTTGCAACGCACGGCGCGCTGGCCGACGCCACCGCTCGCTGGAACACGCAGCGCACGATCGCTCCACGCCGACGCTCACCGCGCTCACCGGCGACACGGTTACCGTGCGCGCGACGAGGGACGCAGCCAACTTCCTTCTCCGCCACAACCGCCCCTCCATGTCCCCGGGCTTTCCTCTCGCCTCCCCCCATCTATCTCCATGGCTCCGTCTCCGCTCACATGGCGGTCCGCCTTCCCCACTCCCATCCTCCACCAGAAGCCCAAGTCACGTGCCCCCCTTCCACCTCCCACCGACCTCTTTCACTTCCGGTCTCCCTTAGACCCTCTGTTTCGTCTCGACCTTTGTTCGTGTCTCCTTCCACCGTTGGTCCTCCTGCGACCCCTGACTGGTCAGTCCAACTCGTCCCAAACACGCCAGACTGGTTGGTTCCCGGCGCAACCGCACTCGCTGGAACCCGACCCCTTTGGCGGTGCCCCCGAGCGAACTGAATCCCACTCCCTGGGAAAAACCTTAACGTTTATCCCTCCTAAGAGGATCCAGGTCTAAAACTCATAGTCGCGGTCTCGGGGTGCGCCAATGCGGGTCCCTATGCTAAATCGTTGTGGGATGCGTGACAGCCATGGCATAGCAGCTGCAATCGAGGCCAGGTTTTTGTTTGAAGTAGAGGGGTAACTGCGGCCACATTTGAATAGTGGAGGAACGATGCTGGAGCAGAGTGAACATTGAAGAGTTTAGTGACGAAAGTGACAAAGGATTTGAAATTTGCCCGGATGAGTTTGGATGGGAAGGGGTCCAGGGGGCAGTCTGTCGGCTCAGATCCGGTAACTAATGAAGAGACATCGGATGCTGTTAACTCGCAAAATTCCAGAAGTTTTGAGCTCAAGGTAGGTGGAGGAACATTTATTGAGGTATTGGTTGGTGGTTGAAACTGGGTAGAGACACGATGGGCTTCGGTCTTGTCTGAGAAAAACCGAATGAACTGATGTGCCCGGTCTTTATTTATGAAGAGAGGTGAGGGCGAGTGACTGGTTGGACGAAGGAGCCGCTTAATGGTCGAGAAAAGAATCGTGGTCTTGTGGCAGGTATCAGCCAGAATGTTGAAAAAGTGGTTGGTACGGGCGCAGTCAAGTGCCTTCTGGTAGAGATTGCGCTGGGCCTCAAAGAGTTGAGCATTAACGGTGAGGCCAGATTTTCTCCAAGTCCGTTCGGCCCTTAGTGCATTCGCCTTGAGGTCGCGGGGTTTAGCAGTATACGAGGGGGATCTGTTAACGCTATGGGTACTTTTTTGCCAGTATACATATCTAAGATTACAACAGGTTTTACCGTAATATGGCGATTATGTAGGTGTTAAGATCTTAATCGCCAGATACGGTAAAACCTGTTGTAATCTTATATATGTATACTGGCAAAAAAGTACCCATAGCGTTAACAGCTCCACCCAAGCTATAAAGCATTGATACTGCATTGTCCTGGGCTGACTGCCTTTTGGCAATGGCTGACACCGGCAAATAGGCTCAAAAGGAAGCCACTGCCTGGTGAAGGTGGGTCAGTTTGAAGGACAATGCATAGGTTATCAAAGCTGCATACTTTGTCACGAGTATGTGTGGCTTTTGCAAACTGGACGCATTGTGAAATGTGTCTATTTTGGTGTTTGGGATCTTAACACCTGCATAATCGCCAGATACGGTAAAACCTGTTGTAATCTTATACCAGGGGGATGTTTTTCCGCCTGAAACACTGCGTGATTTTAATGGGGCTAAGTCATCCAACATGCTTGATAGCAGGCTGCTGTAAGTTTCTGTTGTCGCATCAGAGGCAGAGTGAGCCGAGGCAGAGAGTGAGGTAAAAGTGATAGGGTACACGATGGTAAAGTGATAGGGTACACGATGTAAAAGTGATAGGGTACACGATGTAAAGGTGTCTGATTGGGTACAATTTGTGGCGCGGTGGCGCAGTGGTTAGCGCTGACGCCTCACAGCAAGAAGGTCCCGGGTTCTCTCGGCTCTGGTGCCTTTCTGTGTGGAGTTTGCATGCTCTCCCCGTGTCCGCGTGGGTTTTCGCCGGGTACTCCGGTTTCCTCCCACAGTCCAAAAGCATGCTCCTGGATAGGTTGATTGGCTCGCAGACTAAAATTGTCCCGCAATGCCCGGCGATGGACTGGCGTCCCGTCGTCGGGTGTATTCCTGCCTTACGCCCTGTGTTTCCGGGATAGGCTCCGGCTCACCGTGACCCTATATAGGATTAAGCGGTTTCAGATAATGAGATGAGATGAGAATTGGGAACACTTTGTAAAATTACCAGCTGGGGTGCGCTGTGTAAAATGGTCAGGCCTCGCCATTGTGAGCCGGTGTTTTGACAGCGAATGACGTCACTGGGAGGTGAGGCGCCAACTCTGAGACAAAGGTCACGCGTGGTGTAGCCTCGCAATGGCTGTAGGGGCAAGGGATGTTACCTCTACTCACCTCCACTCACCTCCACTCACCCACTGACTCACGCACACAGCTACTCAAACACTCACTCACCTACCCACTGACTCACCCACTCACTCACCCAGCTATTCAAACACTCACCCACACACTCACTCACCCACCTACTCACCCGCTCACTCACCCACACACTGACTCACCCACCCAACTGCTCAAACACTCACCCACACACTCACTCACTCACTCACTCACCCAGCTACTCAAACACTCACCCACACACTCACCTAGTTACTCACCCGCTAGCTCACCAACACACTGACTCACCCACACATTGAATCACACAACCACCTACTCAAACACTCACTCACGCACCCACTTACTCATCCAAACACTTGATCACCCACCCAACTACTCAAACACTCACCCACATACTCACTCACTCACCGAGCTACTCAAACACTCACCCACACATTCATTCACCCAAATACTCACCCACTCACCCACCCACACATTGACTCACCCACACACTAACTCACCCACCCACCTATGCAACACTCACTAACCCACCCACTTACTCAATCACACACTTACTCACCCACCGAACTACTCAAACACTCACCCTTACACTCACTCACCCACCTACTCACCCGCTCAGTCACCCACGCACTGACTACCCACACACTGACTCACCCACCCACCCATCCACTCAAACACTCACTCACGCACCCACTTACCCACCCACACACTGACTCACCCACCCACCTACTCAAACACTCACTCACCCACCCATTTACTCATCCACAGACTTGTTCACCCACCCAACTACTCAAACACTCACCCACATACTCACTTACTCACCCAGCTACTCAAACACTCACCCACACACTAACTCACCCACCCACCTATGCAAACACTCACTAACCCTCCCACTTACTCAATCACACACTTACTCACCCACCCAACTACTCAAACACTCACCCACACACTCACTCACCCAGCTACTCAAACATTCACCCATACACTCACTCACCCACCTACTCACCCGCTCACTCACCCACACACTGACTCACCCACCCACCTACTCAAACACTCACTGACCTACTCACCCTCTTACTCACACACTCACACAACCACCTACTCACCCACTCACACACTCATCCACCCACCTACTCAAACACTCACTCACCCATCCAGCTACTCAAACACTCACCCACACACTCACTCACCCACCCACTCACACACTCACCCACCCACCTACTCAAACACTCATTCACCGACTCACCCACTCACTCGCACACTCACCCAGCCACCTACTTAAAACACCCACTTACCCACCCACACACTGACTCACCCACCCAACTACTCAAACACTCACCCACTCACTCACTCACCCAACTACTCAAACACTCACCCACACACCCACTTACCCACCCACACACTGACTCACCCACCCAACTACTCAAACACTCACCCACTTACTCACTCACCCAACTACTCAAACACTCACCCACACACAAACTCACCCACCTACTCACCCGCTCACCCACCCACACATTGACTCACCCACACACTAACTCACCCACCCACCTACTCAAACTCACTCACCTACTCACCCACCTACCCTCTCACTCACACACTCGGCTGCCCAGATACACAAACACTCACTTACCCTCCCACTCACACACTCACCCACCCTCTCACACACTCACCCGCCCGGCTACTCAAACACTCACTCACCTACTAACCCTCTCACTCACCCACTCACCCACCCACCTACTCAAACACTCACTCACCCACCCAGCTACTCAAACACTCACTCACCTACTCACCCTCACACTCACACACTCACCCACCCAGCAACACAAACACTCATTCACCCACCTACTCACCTACCCACTCATTCACTTACCCTCTCATCACACACTCACCCACCTACCTACTCACCCACCTCCGCAAACACCGCTCACCGACTGACCTTTCACTCATGCACTCACCCAATCACTCACCCACCGACTCAAACACTGACCTACTCAATCAAATACACCTACTCACACACTCACACACTCGCTCCCTCGCTCACTCACGAAAAAACCGGAGTACCCGGAGGAAACCCACACAGAAGAGGGGATGAGAGAGAGAGACACACACAAACTTCGCACAGAAAGACGCAGAAACCGGAAATCGAACCGCCTTGGGCAGTGTAAGAGATTGGCGTCTCAATGTTAGAGATGGGAGTCTCAGTGTTAGAGATTGGAGTCACAGTTAGATATGGGAGTCTTAGTGTTAGAGATGGGAGTCACAGTGTTAGAGATGGGAGTCTCAGTGTTAGAGATGGGAGTCTCAGTGTTAGAGATTGGAGTCACAGTGTTAGAGATAGGAGTCTCAGTGTTAGAGATTGGAGTCACAGTGTTAGAGATAGGAGTCTCAGTCTTATAGATTGGAGTCACAGTTAGAGATGGGAGTCTCAGTGTTAGAGATGGGAGTCTCAGTGTTAGAGATGAGAGTCTCAGTGTTAGAGATGGGAATCTCAGTGTTAGAGATTGGAGTCACAGTGTTAGAGATGGGAGTCTCAGTGTTAGAGATTGGAGTCACAGTTAGAGATTGGAGTCACAGTTAGAGACGGGAGTCTCAGTGTTAGAGACGGGAGTCTCAGTGTTAGAGACGGGAATCTCAGTGTTAGAAACGGGAGTCTCAGTGTTAGAGACGGGAATCTCAGTGTTAGAGACGGGAGTCTCAGTGTTAGAGACGGGAGTCTCAGTGTTAGAGACACAGGTGGGTGCCCAACACCACGCCTGGCCGCCCTTGACTCTCTAATGACGATTTTCACTACGCAACCATGGCACTGGGGACTCGTTTGAGGCTAAGTCGACCTAGGATCGGATCGGAAAATCACTACTAGTGGTGGCTAACCGCTGCGCCACCGCTCCCCATTCATACACAGCGCGCTAACCGCTGCGCCACCGCTCCCCCACTCACACCGAGCGCGCTAACCGCTGCGCCACCGCTCCCCATATAAACACCCACATCAACACAGGCGCGTGTACACACACTTGTACGCACACACTCACACTTAATCAGTGTTGTAGGTTTATATAAATACACACATGCACAGTTACACTCACACACATGCACAAGTTATACACACTCACAAACAAATACACACACAGTTAAAACACACAACAACCGCCATTCGCCACTAAGTGGCGACGACGTCACCACGGCGCCTGTGCCAGGCCAGGTGCACCTTGAGGCCACGTGAAGTGTCCAAGGCTCGCTGACAGGAGGTCGCAGGACAGACCCTGTTGAGGGTCGCCTGACTGAGATGACTGGCAGATGAACCACCTATGCTCCCCACTGTGCCAACTCGCTGTGTTTTATCCACCCGGCGCTCCACTCGTAAGCGTCGCTCCTCCACCCTCCGTTGTTGTTGGAGGGCGACTGCCTCCAATTGCCGTGTAGCGTCCTTCACGATCCTCCTCCACAGAGGTCGATCTTGACACCGCTGGTACCAGCCTTCAGCAAGTCCACTCAGCTCCAGGTCCTCCTGTGCCACATCAGTCCATCTCCTCCCTTGCCCGTGCCGCGCTCGTTTAGCCCCCCTCTATCCGACCAAACAGTAACTGCTTGGGCATGCGGTGGCTGGGCATGCGGACTACATGACCCAGCCACATCAGCCTCGCCTGACGGAATAACTCATAAATGGGACTTTGTCCAGATCTATCAAGAATGTGTAAGATTTTCACACGATCTAACCTGGAGTATTTAGTGGCACTAATTACCTAGACAGGTGCTTGGTTTTGGCGGGACTGATGGTAAGACGCCACCTCTCTGTATCATTCTCCAGGTTCAACAGTAGAGCCCCCAACTCCTCCTCAGAATGAGAAGTGATCACCAAATCATCGGCATAGATAACATGGTTGGCCAATAGGGAGCCATCCCTTGACTGCACCCGGGCATCAATCAACCTCCCACTGTACCTATACAAGATGGAAATTCCACTGGAACATCCATGGAAAGCTTCTTGAACAATGTGATCAAAAAAGATGTTGAATAATGTAGGAGCCAGAGGGCATCCCTGTCGAACCTTAAGCTGAACAGGGAATGGCTCTGACTCCAGACCACGTAGCTTTACCCGGGCTTGCCCACCCTCATGAAGGTCCTTAATGATTGTGTGCAGATTGTCAGGGATTCTGAAAGCACGAAGAACAATCCAGAGCCCTGGCCTACTGATGGTATCGTAGGCCTTGACCAAGTCAATAAAGCAGAGAAGCAGGTTCTGTTGAAACTCTCTACACCTCTAATGTAGCAGCTGGACAGAGAATATAGCCCCAGCCTGAAACCAAACTGGGGTTCCGCAAGCCTCTCCTCAGCGTGCTTAGCAAGGTGATGTTGAATGATCCTTGCCAGGACCTTTCCCAGCACACTGAGGAGTGAGATGCCCCTGTAGTTATTACAATCGGTGCGTTCCCCCTTTTTAAAGAGGGGACCACTAGAGCATCCTTCCATTCTTGCGGAACCCTTGTTGTGCTCCAGATGGTTTTAATGATGTCATAGAGGGCAGTCTGCAGACAAGCACCACCTTCCTGAAGCATTTCGCGTAGGAGATCATCTATGTCTGGTGCTTTTCCTAGGCTCAGGCTCTGGATCACCTTACATACTTCCTCTATATATGGAATCTCCGCCAGTGGCTACATCTTCGAATATCTGAGGCATCACAGCCCCAGCAGGGTCACCCCCATGTTGTACCAATTTGTTACATGATCCGGGGGGGTTCCCCTCCCCAAAGACCTCAGAGAAATGCTCTGCAAATCTGCAGACTTGTGCATGGAGATCAGAGATCGGATCACCATTTTCCCCTTTAAGGTAGGCAATAGATGCGGCCCTGATGGAATCACAAAAATGATTTGTGATCACAGGCTACCGAGACAGACTCCATCTTGCCAGAGGCGACCACCACTCATCCTTGCAACGCCACGCAGCTCTCCGAACCTCCGAACGAAGGCTGCGATAAACATGCAGGTGTTAAGATCTTAACACCTGCATAATCGCCATATACGGTAAAACCTGTTGTAATCTTATATATGTATACTGGCAAAAAAGTACTCATGCGATAAACCTCCTCGTTCTCCAGGGTGGGATGTTGCAGGCGGGCGGTGGGAGTGGGTCTGCCGTTTTAATAATAATAATCGCATTTATAGAGCGCTTTTCACCCGAGGGTCACAAAGCGCTGCACAGGGCTGCGGAGAGAACGGCCACGCCAACAACGACAGAGAACGGAAAATCAGCAACATATTTTTTGAGGCTTTTTTTAAATACAAATCCGGGCTGTGGAGAGAACGGCGCGTCGACAACATCAAGAGAGTTCAACTGAAAGTCAAACAGTAGCGATACATTATAGAACATAAAGTCAGCAGAAAAATAATTCTTCGACAAACAAGGAATGAACAAATGTTCCCGAGCAGACGAAGATTGGAAAAGAGCCAACATCCCGGTACGGCACCACTGAGCTGCATCAACAGTCCGAGCAGGAAGATAGAATAAAATGTTCCCCTTGCAGGTGCAGGTTAGAAGACAGCCAACATCCTGGCACGACAACACTGAGCAGCATCAATAGCCCTAGCCGGAGGACTAGAAAGCTTTATAGACGAAGTGAGTCTTGAGACGAGATTTGAAGATGGCCAAGGACTCGGCTGTACGAATTTCAGTGGAAGGGAGTTCCAGATTTTGGGAGCAGCGTGCGAGAAGGCTCTGTCACCCATCGAATGGAGGTGCGACCTGGGCACATACAGCAGCCCGTATTGGATGATCGAAGTTGTCGTGTTGCGGAGGGTGCTTGAAGTAGGTCACGGATCTATGTCGGAGCTGTGTCAGTGAAAGCCTTGTGGGTGAGAAGGATGATCTTGAATTCAATCCTGTATTTAAGAGGTAACCAGTGCAGAGACATCGGTACTGGAGAAATGTGATCGTGGATGGGTGTGCGAGTGAGGACTCTAGCAGCCACATTCTGCACACATTGGAGACGATTGATGAGGTCGGCAGGGGTGTCAGGGAGCAGTGTATTGCAGTAATTGATTCGTGAGGAGATGAAGATGTGTATTAGTTTCTCAGCGTCAGCAGGTGACAGGATGTTGCGCAGTCTGGCTATATTTCTGAGATGGAAATAGGTTACCTTCGTCACATTGTTGATGTGTGTCTCGAAGGAGAGTGAGGAATCACACCTAGACTCCGGACTGCCTTAGCAACTTCAACTGTCTGGTCGTCAAGCATCAATTGGATTGGTTCAGCCTTGGACAATTGCTGCAGGGTTCTGACAAACAAAACTTCTGTTTTGTCGCCATTTAGTTTTAGAAAATTTTAATTGAGCCGGGCCTTCACAGTTGACAGTGAGGACGACACGCAAAGATCAGGCACATTGATGGATGGCTTTGTGTGGCTATAGATTTGGATGACATCGGCATAACAATGGTAGCTGAGATTGAGGCTATGCAGGATTTAGCCAAGAGGTTGTAGGTAGATGCTGAAGAAGAGTGGGCCGAGAACTGAACTTTGAAGAACTCCAGACAAAACAAGATGGATCTCTGAGTTTTGTCCTTCCGAGGCTGACAGGTAGGAGCTCAGCCAATGTAGGGCACAGCCAGAGACCCCTAAACCCTCAAGTCGCTCAGGTAAGATCAGATGATCAACGGTATCAAAGGCAGCGCTCAGGTTCAGGAGGACAAGGATATTTGGCAAGCCTTCATCAGCAGCGATGAATAGGTCATCAACTACTTTTACCAGAGCAGTTTCAGTTCTATGGCCGAATCTGAACCCAGATTAGAAGGTATCAAGGTCATTATTAAGCAGGTATTTCTGGAGTTGTGCAACTACGGCACGTTCAAAGACCTTAGAGATGAATGGTAGATTTCAGATGGGATGATAATTATCAGGGATGTTGCAATAGTGGCCAGGATTTTTAAGCAGAGGGGTAACTGCAGCACATTTGAACAGTGGGGGAACGATACCAGAGTGAAGTGAGTTATTAAACAGATTAGTGACGACCGTGGCAAGGAATTTGAAATTTGCCCGGATGATTTTGGATGGGAAAAGATCCAGGGAGCAGTGTGTGAGCCAGGATCTGGTAACTAAAGAGGAGACCTCGGATTCCATTAATTCGGAAAATTTCGGGAGTTTTGAGGGCAGGGAAGGTGGAGGAACAATCATTGAAGTATTGGTTCGTGGTTGAGGCTGGGTAGAGATACGATGAGCTTCAGTCTTTTCAGAGAAAGACTGAATCAACTTATCCGCCTGATTTTTATTAGTGAAGGGAGGTGAGGGTGAATGACTGGTAGGACGATGGAGCTATTAATGGTGGAGGAAAGAATCTTGGGCTTGTTGCAGGTATCAGCCAGAATGCTTCTCCGTTAGCCAAGGTTTCTGGGGAGGTCTGGACCATGTACCCAGTGCAGCCATTTCACCTGCATGAGTCCCAGCCCTGAACCTTACCCATTTCCCCTCGGCATGGGGAAGGATGGGGGACGATGGCAGCCCGAGCTGTTTCTAGCTTTCAGCTAGCCGAGACCGGACCACTGTGGGTTTAAATGGGGTCTTTGGTGGACGCCCACTAAGGACCTCAAGGCGATGGTCAGAGGGCTGATCAGCTTAACAGTATTTCATGGTGTCAAGAACGTGGGCCCGCATCCGTTGCTCCACCACTATTTAGTCCAGCAGCTGTTCTTGCTTGGACCCGGCATGCACCCAAGATGCTGTGTTTATGCGCCGACAATGGAACAGCGAGTTGGTTATTACGAGGCCATGTGATGCACAGAAGTCTAGCAGCCGCCTCCTACCATTGTTGTTGAGCTGACCTGCCCCATGCATTCCGATCAATCCAGCCCAGATGTCTGCGTCATGACCCACTCGGGCATTAAAGTCACCGAGCAGGATGACTCTATCCCGAGGGGCGACTTTAGCCAACACCTAGGACAGGAGGTCATTGACGGCATCTGACTCATCGGCCTAGCCTGTATCCCTCCACTGATGTTCATCGTCAGTGGGCGCGTAAGCCACCACCACCACCATCCTTCGCCTCCCATTTAAATGGAGGCGAGCACACAGTAGCCTGGGATTCACAGGTTCCCACACCTCATCATCAGGTTCCCACGCTCTCGTCATTATTTTATTAAGAGAGAAGAGCCACTCACTCAACCACCCGCTCACTCACTCACTCACTCAACCACCGACCCACTCACCCACTCACCCACTCACTCTCACACCCACCCACCTGCTTACTCACCCACTCAAACACCCACCCTCGCACCCACTCACCCACTCACTCTCACACCCACCCACCCGCTTACTCACCCACTAAGCCACCCACCCTCAACCACTCACCGACTCATTCACTCACTCACCCACCCGCATTAACACACACTCAACTACCCACCCACTTACCCACTAACCCACTCCACCACCCACCCACTGACTCACACACCCACCCACCTGCTTACTCACCCACTCAACTACCCACCCACTCACTCATACACCCACCCATCCGCTTTCTCACCCACTCAACCACCAACCCTGGCACCCACTCACCCACTCACTCTCACACACACCCACCCGCTTACTCACCCACTCAACCACCCACCCACTCACTCTCACACCCACCCACC
>JAZEWT010000034.1:2345234-2360596 GCA_036362905.1 Mordacia mordax | reverse complement strand
ATGTGGGTTTGTCACGGCTGTACCGCAATAACAGCTATGGACTGTTGGTATGTGCTGATAGACTGTAGCGATTCAGGATTCTAGACTGTTTTGACGCAGGGATAAAAATCTCTGCGAGTCTCCATTTTTACCACCCGTATCGATATCTAAACGGTGATTTAAGGGCAAACGGTGACTTAAAAAACTATAAATCATATCGTCGATTGCGCGGCTGGGATATCGATTATCAGGTCGGCTATTTGGCCAATAACATCTTAATACGGATAGGATGCCGTGGCGGCGGGTAAAGTTCCAGAGGTAACATCTCAGGTTTCTGATGGACAAATAACACTGAGACTCCCATCTCCGACACTAAGACTCCCATCTCTAACACTCTGACTCCTACCTCTAACACTAAGACTCCCATCACTAACACTGTTACTCCCATCTCTATACTGTTACTCCCGTCTCCAACACTGAGACTCCAATTTCTAACACTGAGACTCCCATTGCTAACATTGAGACTCCCATCTCTAACACTGTGATTCCCATCTTCAACACTGAGACTCCCATCTCTAACACTGAGACTCCCATCTCTAACACTGTGACTCCCATCTTCAACACTGAGACTCCCATCTCTAACACTGAGACTCCCATCTCCAACACTGAGACTCCCTTCTCTAGCACTGAGACTCCCATCTCTAACACTGAGACTCCCATCTTCAACACTGTGACTCCCATCTCTAACACTGAGACTCCCATCTCTAACACTGAGACTCCCATCTCTAACACTGAGACTCCCATCTCTAACACTGTGACTCTCATCTTCAACACTGTGACTCCCATCAAGAACGCTTTGACTCCCATCTTTCACACACCTCTGTCGGTGAACGAATAGCATCGGATGACCCGCACAGTTAAACAAACTCGCAGCACTTACTCGATTATGATATGAAATCCCAACCGTAATCGTGAAGTAAACGGTTGTCAAAAAATTATGATAATAATTGCACTTCTAGAGCGCTTTTCACCCGAGGGCCGCAAAGCGCTGCACAGAGCTGTGTAGAGAACGGCCACGTCAGCAACAACAATGACATATGCACGGCAAATCAACAACAATAGAAAAAAAGAAGAGGTGATTTTTTTTAAAGCATTTCTGGTAATTATTTAGTTTTATTATTTTAGGGACCACTTCCTACAGGACGTTGGTGACAGTGCTCTTCCACAAATCCCTGCTCTTTGAACTTCTAAGAATGTCCATTGTTGATGTCCATCCATCTCGAGAGACTCTTGACCATAAGTCAATCTCCGTCGTCCACGATCTCTTTCCTTCAGTATTTCCCAGTCACAACGAGACTTTCAAATTCCTCTTTCCTCGTGATGTTGTCTCGAGAGACTTCGTTTGTCTCCATTAAATGTCGGTCAACGCCTTCTTTCTACATCCCATTCGTGACAGAATGTCTTCATCGGAGATGTGACTTCTCCGAGATACTTTCAAGATGCCATCTAAAGAACCACATTTCAGTTGCTTCAATTCTGTTTTCTATACTTGGTGATTTTGTCAAACATTCTGATGCTTACGTAAAACACTGGTCTCATCTCATAACCGCTTAGTCCTGTACAGGGTTGCGGTGAGCCGGAGCCTATCCCGGAAGACACAGGGCGCAAGGCAGCGATATACCCACGATGGGGCGCCAGTCCATCACCGGGGCACTGCGGGCAATTTAGTCTGTAAGTCAATTAACCTATGCAGCAATATGTTTTTGGACTGTGGGAGGAAACCGGAGTGCCCGGCTAAAACCCACACGGACACGGGGAGAGAACTCGCAAACTCCCACACAGAAAGGCACCCGAGCCGAGATTCGAACCCGGAATCTTCTTGCTGTGAGGAGGCGACAGCGCTACCCACTGGGCAACCGTGCCGCCCGTGAAACACTGGTGTAACGTAATAACCGAGAACTCTTAGTTTCGTTTCCAGAGAAATGTTATTATTTATTAGAATCTTCCTCATTTGGAAACTGCTATCTTGAGCCATCCTTATCCTCCGCTTATTTCACGATCACATTTACCATCCGATGTTACGCAGCTTCCCAGAGAGTTGACTTTATCGACCTGTCTTACATTTTCATTACCTATTTCTCATGTTGCATACAGGTACACTTTTCTTCATTCATTGAAATTGCCACGCGTTTCGTTTCCACAGAATTTATAATAATAATGATAATTGCATGTATAGAGCGCTTTTCACCCGAGGGTGACAAAGCGCTTCACAGAGCTGCTGAGAGAACGACACAGGTCAACAATGACGGCGCTAGAACGGAAAATCAGTAATAACATTTTTTGGGTTTAAAAAAAAAAATTCACATCGTTGCAGAACAACAAGTAAAATAATCAAACTTTCAACTATAAATGTTTAAATGCAAAATTGTCAGTATATAAATCATATATTGGGAAATGGTTAAAGTTAACATTTATTGTATAATGATAATAATAGCATTTCTAGAGTGCTCATCACCCAAGGGCCACAAGGCGCTACACAGAGCCACGAGATAAGTTCGGCAAGTCAGCAACAACGTTAAATCCTTCTCACTTTCATCGACAACTTCATAGAGAATTTCTTGCAGCTTCCCCTCTGAAGCCGATAAGAAACCACATCACATTCTCTGTCCAGCAATTATCAACCCCTCTGAAAAAATAAAAACCTTCAATTTCCCTCAAGATGTTCTCAGAGTGCAAGTTAAATAAGCCCAGTGAAAACACAGGTCTCACTGTGAGTGACAGGTCTCACTGTGTGTGACAGGTCTCACTATGAGTGACAGGTCTCACTGTGACAGGCCTCACTGAGAGTGACAGGTCTCACTGTGAGTGACAGGTCTCACTGTGAGTGACAGGTCTCACTGCGAGTGACAGGTCTCACTGTGAGTGACAGGTCTCACTGCGAGTGACAGGTCTCACTGAGAGTGACAGGTCTCACTGTGAGTGACAGGCCTCACTGAGAGTGACAGGTCTCACTGTGTGACAGGTCTCACTGCGAGTGACAGGTCTCACTGTGAGTGACAGGTCTCACTGTGAGTGACAGGTCTCACTGTGAGTGACAGGCCTCACTGAGAGTGACAGGTCTCACTGAGAGTGACAGGTCTCACTGTGAGTGACAGGTCTCACTGTGAGTGACAGGCCTCACTGAGAGTGACAAATGGACCCCTTTCACAAAGTGCCCAGCTTCGAGAACATTGCGAATATCATCAAATCATTTCGTTTGTAGATGAAACCACAAGCGCGTGTGGCTTTTTTTCGTCGCAAACTTGGCACGCGCTTTGCAAACGGCGTTGAATTTTATTGCTTTGACTCCTGTGTCGTTTTACTGGAAATGGATTTTTTGTTTAAATCCACCCCCTTCTCTCTTATATTTTGTACACAACGTATACCGGCAGAAGCACCTCCTGGTTGAAACTGCTGGCACCTCAAGATTTGTGCCCCCACGATACATTGACAGCAATCGACGCAACGAGCGTTTGCGAGACTTCGCACGAAAGACCGAATCATTTTGCGCAAACGCGGCTGAGCCGACTTCATTTTTTACAAATATATGCGTTTACGCCGCGTATTTCGGTCTCCTCCCACCGTCCACATTAAGCCGCTCGCCCAGTGCCCGGCGATGTACCGGCGTCACATCCTGGGCATAGGCCTCCGCCTTGCGCCCTGTGTCTGCAGGGATAGGCTCCGACCACCCCTGCGAGCCTGTACAGGATTAAGCGGGCGCTCATAACGATGATCTTTACAAACGTGTGTGTATATAGACCGAGGAAAAATCACAAAGCCTTCTTTCTAGAACATTCATTCATTCATTAGGCAGCGGCTTAACTTGTAGGGTGGGAGGAAACCGGAGTACCTGGCGTAGACCCACGCGGACACGGGGAGAGAGAGAGAGAACACGCAAACTACACCCAGAAAGGCACCCGAGCCGGTAATCGAACCCAGGTGCTTCTTGCTGTGAGGAGTTAGCGCGACTCACTGCGCCACCGCGCCGGCCCATGTACATATATATGTATAACCATAAATATATTTATAGATGTTTAAATATAAACCTATATATAGATGTATAAATATAGATATATATGTAACGATAAAAGCTAACGTATATACAGGTGAAGGATTGGAACTTGGTCCCATAAGTGTGTACAAATACAAATATACCTCGTATAGCCTTAATAGACTGCAGGGTCAAGTGCTGTTAGCGAGCACCTATGAAGGTCGACACGGCACATGAGGAGGTGGGTGACCAGCACCTCGCCCGGCCACCTTTGTCTGCCTAGTGGCAATGTTTACACACTGCATTAGCTACTCATTTTTGGCTGAGTCGACCTAGGGGAAGCCCGGGACCGGAAGCCCGGGACCGCCGGGTTTGTAGCCCAGCGCGCTAACCGCTGGGCCACTGCTCCCGCGGTTGTATGTATGTATGTGTACACACATAACAAACATACAAACACTGACTCCATTATATATAGATATATATATAATCGATATATAATAATGGATATATATTCTATATATAATAATGGATATATAGAATCTATATATAATTATAGAGTCAGTGTTTGCCAGTGTTTCGTGTGTGTATGTATAACTTGTGTAAGTGTAACTGTGTATAAGTGGTGTGTATTTATATAAACCCACAACACTGATTAAGTGTGTGTGTGTGTGTATAAGTGTGTGTACACACGCGTGTGTGTGTGTTTATATGGGTGTTTCTATGGGGAGCGGTGGGGCAGCGGTTAGCGCGCTGTAAGTAGGGAGCGATGGTGCAGCGATTTACACGCAGGGCTACAAAACCCGGGCACATGAGTTCGAATCCCGCTCACGGCTCACACCAGTGACGGTTATCCGAACCGGTCCTAGGTCTCCCCTAGGTCGACTTAGTCTGTTCGGGCTATCAGGAACCCAAATATCCTGACAGGGATTATTGAACATCGCCTCCTTACGAGGCACACCGAGGAGAGGTTTGCGGAACCCCAATGTGGTTTCAGGTCGGGACGGCCTTGCACAGACGCAATATTCTCTGCTCGGCTGATACAGCAGAGATGATGGGATTTCCAACAGAACCTGCATCTCTGCATTATTGCCCTGGTCAAGGCCTATGATACCATCAGAAGGCCAGGGCTGTGGATTGTTTTTCATGCTTTCGGGATCCCTGACACCCTATGCACCATAATTAAGGACCTTCATGAGGGTGGGCAAGCCCGGGTAAAGCTACGTGGTCGAGAGTCAGAGCCATTCCCTGTTCACCTTGAGGTGCGACAGGGATGCCCTCTGGCTCCTACATTATTCAACAACTTTTTTGATCACATTGTTCGAGAGGCTTTCCATGGATGTTCCAGTAGAATTTCCATCTGGTACAGATACAATGGGAGGCTGATCGATGCCTGGGTACTGTCAAGGGATGGCTCCCTATTGGCCAACCATGTTATCTATGCCGATGATTTAGTGATCGCTGCTCATTCTGAGGAGGAGTTGGGGGCTCTGCTGTTGAACCTGGAGAATGCCACAAAGAGGTGGGGTCTTACCATCAGTCCCACTAAAAACAAGCACCTGTCTGGGTATTTAGTGCCACCGAATGTTCCACCTCCTCAGCTCTCCATGAGTGATGGGGCAGTTGTGGAGACAGTGGAGTTTACATACCTAAGCAGTGTGCTTATGGCCGGACAGCGGAGGTCTCGCTCTGAATGAGTCGGGTGGCATTATCGTTTCATCGGCTACATAACGCTGTGTAGAAGCTGTCTGGCCTGTCGCTCCACACGAGGCTTCGGGTCTTCTTAGCTGTGGTCATGCCCTCTCTTCTCTATGCTTGCGAAACGTGGACCCACCTGGTGGAACATCTGCGCCGTTTAGAAACTTTCCGGCTGGCCTGCCTATGATTCATCCTGGTTTTAACCAGGTTGGATTGTGTGAGGAGCTCACAAATTCTCTTAAGATCTTGACAAAGTTCCATTGCTGAGCTCCTCCAGCAGGCGAGGCTGCGGTGGTTGGGTCATGTAGCTCGCATGCCCGGCCACCGTATGCCCTAACAGTTACTGTTTGGTCGGATAGAGGGGGGCTAAACGGGCTCGGCACGCGCTAGAGAAGAGATGGACTGATGTGGGGCACAAGAGGATCTGGAGCTGAGTGGACTCGCTGAAGACTGGTACCAGCGGTGTCAAGATCGACCTCTGTGGAGGAGGATCGTGAATGACGCTACGGGGCAGTTGGAGGCAGTCGCCCTCCAACAACAACGGAGGGTGGAGGAGCCACGCTCACAACAACGAGCGGAGCGTCGGGCGGCTAAAACACAGCAAGTTGGCACAGTAGGGAGCATAGGTAGTGCATCTGCCAGTTATCTCAGTCAGGCAACCCTCAACACCTGGGTCTGTCCCGCGACCTCTTGTCAGCGAGCCTTCGACACTTCACGTGGCCTCAAGGTGCACCTGGCCTGGCACAGGCGCCGTGGTGACATCACTGCCACTTAGTGGCGAATCGCAGTTGTTGTTCTTCTTGGGTTCGCACAGAGAGTACCTCTGAGTACCTCTATCTATATGTAATCTATATTCAAGATATAAGCTTTACCTCCGGATTATTGATGATTACAAACACGTTTATTACACTCTCAGCTTTAAATTATACATACCTTCACAAAAGTCGCATCATGAACGCTCGACAGCCACTCACTCACCCACTCACTCACCTTTCTCACCCACTTACTCACCCACACACCACTCATCCTCTCATCCACCCACTTATCCACCCACTTATCCACCCATCCACCTACCCACTCACCCGCTTACTCAACCACCCACTCACCCACCCTCTCACCCACCCATCCACTCACGCACCCATCCACTCACCTACTCCCTCACCCTCTCCGTCTCCGTGAGAGGGTGAGTGAGAGAGTGAGTCTCTCGGGACAGCCGCGTCGATCGCTCCCCCCTTCTCTCCATCGCGACGTTTCGCTTCACACGCTCAAGGCATCTGAGCGGCTGTCCCGAGACAGCAGCTTTTTGAAGCAATCATCATGCATCGAGCCGTGAAATCTTGCATCTTCCGTCACACGTCTGCCGTTGTCGTCGTGACATCGGCAGAACGCGTTCCGATTTGGGAACAAGACGGTCCTCCGCAGGGCAGGCACTCCGCTAACAGCCGTCACAACCTTGTTCCCCCCTCACGATCACGCGTTGTTCCCCACCGCAGGTTCCGCCTCACGCGCCTCCTCCTCCTCCTCAGCGATGGGCCTGGCGTCTGTCGCAACATCATCATCAGCCACATCGTCATCAGCAGCAGTAGTATCGGCAACAGCATCATCAGCAGGTGACGTGGTAATCGATTCCACGGGGGTTTGTTCACTGCCCGAATCGATTGAGGCGGGGGTGGATGGGTGAGTGAGTGGAGAAGTGGGTGGGTGAGTGATTGAGTGAATGGATGGGTGGGTGAGTCAGTGGGTGGGTGAGTCAGTGGGTGGGTGAGTTAGAGGGTGGGTGAGTGAGTCAGTGATAGGGTGAGTGAATGAGTGACTGGAATTGTGGGTGAATGAGTGGGTGAGAGGGTGAGTTAGTGAGTGAGTGGGTGGGTGAGTGGGTGGTGTTGGTGAGTGAGTTGGTGAATGAGTTATAATTATCATAACACAATTCATAAAGCGCTGCGCAAACACCACTTCTATATATAGTCTATAGTAGTCTATAACACAGTCTATAGACTGTACATACGCCTGATCACTGACAGACGTGGATACAGAGGCATAGCGAGGAAGCCGGAGTACCTGGAGGAAACCCACGCAGAACAGGGGGAGAGACAGAGAGAGAGAACACACACAAACTCCACGCAGAAAGTTGCCCTAGACAGGAATCAAACCGCCCTGGGGCAGTGTTAGAGATGGAAGTCACAGTGTTAGAGGTAGGAGTCACAGTATTAGAGGTAGGAGTCACAGTGTTAGAGGTAGGAGTCACAGTGTTAGAGGTAGGAGTCTCAGTGTTAGAGACGGGAGTCTCAGTGTTAGAGATGGGAGTCTCAATGTTAGAGATCGGAGTCACAGTGTTAGAGGTAGGAGTCACAGTGATAGAGATGGGAGTCAGAGTGATAGAGATCGGAGTCACAGTGTTAGAGATGGGAGTCACAGTGTTAGAGATGGGAGTCCCAGTGTTAGAGGTAGGAGTCACAGTGATAGAGGTAGGAGTCACAGTGTTAGAGGTAGGAGTCACAGTGTTAGAGATGGAAGTCTCAGTGTTAGAGATCGGAGTCACAGTGTTAGAGATGGGAGTCCCAGTGTTAGAGGTAGGAGTCACAGTGTTTGACATAGCAGTCAGTGTTAGAGACGGGAGTCAATGTTCGAGATAGGAGTCGGTGCTCGGGACAGGATCCAGTGCTCGAATTAGGATCCCTGCGCTTGAGACAGCGCCCATCACATGAACAACCCGTCTCCCTCTGGTGCCAGCAGGTAGCTCCGTTGCTCCTGGCGGCTCGGCCGGCTCGGCCGGCTCAGGCGGCGCCTGCGCCAGTGGTGGCCGTCGTCGTAAACGTCCGATCCAGCGTGGGAAGCCGCCGTACTCGTACATCGCCCTCATCGCCATGGCGATCGCCAACTCGGCCGAGAGGCGGCTGACCCTCGGTGGCATCTACCGGTTCATCACCGAGCGATTCCCCTTCTACCGGGACAACCCGAAGAAGTGGCAGAACTCGATCCGCCACAATCTGACGCTGAATGACTGCTTCGTGAAGGTGGCCCGAGAGCCGGGCCGGCCGGGCAAGGGCAACTACTGGACCCTGGATCCGGCGGCGGAGGATATGTTCGACAACGGGTCCTTCCTGAGGAGGAGGAAGAGGTTTAAGGTGGGTGAGTGGGTGGAGAATGAGTCGGCGAGCGAGCGTGTGAATGGGTGAGTGGGTGAGCGAACGAGCATCTGAGTGGGTGTGTGGGTGTCTATACACACAGTATAGACTGTGTGTATAGATTATAGACTGTGTGTCACGACCATAGACTCTGTGTGTAGACTATAGACTGAGTGTATAATAATAATAATAATAATTGCATTAATAGAGCGCTTTTCACTCGACGGTCACAAAGCGCTACGCAGAGTTGCGGAGAGAGCGGCACTTCAACAACAACGACATTAAAACGGAAAATCAGCAACAATCACGTTTTTTGTTTTAACGAATCCAAGCTGTGGCGAGATTGGCATGTCAACAACATCAGGACAGTTCAACTGAAAGTCAAATGATGGCAATAAATTATAGGACATAATGTAAGCGGAGAAGAAAAAATCTTCAACAAACAAGGAAGGTATAAATGTTTATGAGTAGACGCAGGTTTGCAGCGAGCCATCATCCCGGCACGACAACAGTGAGCCACATTAACAGTCCTAGACAGAAGGCTTGAAAGCCTTACGGAACAAGTGAGTCTTGAGACGAGATTTGAAGATGGCCAAGGACTTGGCTGAACGAATTTCAGTGGAAGGGCATTCCATAGTCTGGGAGCAGCGCGCGAGAAGGCTCTGTCACCCATCGAATGGAGGTGCGACCTGGGCACATGCAGCAAACCTGTATTGGAGGATCGAAGTTGTCGTGTTGAGGAGGGTGCTTGAAGTAGGTCACGGATGTATGGTGGAGCAGCGCCAGTGAGAGCCTTGTAGGTGAGAAGGAGGATCTTGAATTCAATGCTGTATTTTACCGGTAGCCAGTGGAGAGACATCAGTAGGGGGGATATGTGATCGTGGATGAGTGTGCGAGTGAAGAATCTAGCAGCCGCATTCTGCACACGTTGGAGACGATTGATCAGGTAGGCAGGGGTGTCAGGGAGCAGTGCATTGCAGTAATTGATTCGTGAAGAGATGAAGATGTCTATTAGATCCTCAGCACAAGAGGGTAACAGGATGTTGTGCAGTCTGGCTATGTTTCTGAGATGGAAATAGACTACCTTCGTCATCTTGTTGATGTTTGTCTCGAAGCTGGCTTAGGAATCAAGAGTCACTCCTAGACTCCGGACTACCTCAGCAACTTCAAAGGTCTGGTCGTCAAGCATCAATTGGATCGGTTCAGCCTTGGACAATAGGTGTGGGGTTCCGAAAAGCAAAACTTCTGTTTTGTCGCCATTTAGTTTTAGGAACCATTAATGGAGCCAGGCCTTCACAGTTGACAGAGAGGATGACATGGAAAGACCAGACGCATTGATGGATGACTTTGCGTAGATATAGATTTGTATAGCATCGGCATAGCAATGGTAGCTGAGTTTGAGGCTGCGCAAGATATGGCCAAGTGGTTGAATGTAGATGCTGAAGAGGACTGGGCCGAGAACTGAGCCCTGAAAAACTCCAGACAAAACAGGATGGATCTCTGAGTTTTGTCCTGCAAGCCTGACGAACTGCTTCCAGTCGGAGAGGTAGGAGCTCAGCAAATGCAGGGCACAGCCAGAGATCTCTATACCCTCCAGTCGCTCAAGTAAGATCGGGTGGTCAACAGTATTAAAGGCAGCGCTCAGGTCCAGGAGGACAAGGATATTTAGCAAACCTTCATCAGCAGCGACGATTAGGTCAACTACTTTTGCCAGAGCAGTTTCAGTTCTATGGCCGAATCTGAACCGAGATTGGAAGGCATCGAGGAGGTCATTGTTGAGAGCGTTTTTCTGGAGTTACACGGCAGCTGCACGTTCAAGAACTATAGAGAAGAATGGTAGATTTGAGATGGGGTGATAATTGACAGGTATGTTGCAATCGAGGCCAGGTTTTTGAAGCAGTGGGGTCACTTCGGCACATTTGAACAGATACCAGAGTGAAGTGAGTTATTAAAGAGATGAGCGACAAACGTGGTAAGGGATTTGAAAATTTCCCGAATTATTTCATATGGGAAGGGATCCCGGGACTTTTGAGGTAAAGTAAGGTGGAGGAACGTTTGTTAAAGTATTGGTTGGTGGTTTAGGCGAAGTAGAGATACTGTGGGCTTCATTTTGTTCTGAGAAAAACTGAATCAACTGATGTATTGTCTACAGACTGTATTAGTTGACGCTAGGCTGTGTATAGACTATAGACTGTATAGACTATAGACTGTATGCAGACTATAGACCGTGTGTATAGACTGTGTAAGTCTACAGACTGTATGTGTTGACTAGACTTTGTATAGACCATTGACTGTGTGTATAGACTATACACTCTGTATAGACTATGGAATCTATATATGTCTCGACTACAGGCCGCGTGTATAGACTATGGACTGTAGAGCAGCTTCAAGCGGTTATTATGGCACGGTTCGGCAAACCTCTGTATGCACAGACCAGCGCATGGGCTTCGTCCTGCCGCCTAGCGGAGCTAATCGGTACTGCATGCGTATGATCTGTACTCAGAGAGCAATACTCACACAGACTTTTACTTTTAAGTCCGATGTAATTTCTCTTCCGAGCATATTTTCCAGCAACAAAATATGCAAGAGATACGATCTGCAATCTGTACAATCATTTACATAACCCGTGACCCACATCACTTCAATACAGGTTTATAATTTATAACGCGCACACATTAGATTCGAGTATATCCATACCCCTACCCAGAATGACAGCAAATTTATTAGCAGCAGTAGCACGTACACAATGTATACAATCAAGACAGTATACAATACAGTATACAAGACGGTATACTATGTATACAACTGTTTACAGAAAGCGTGAGAGATGATAGGGACTGAGAAAGAGATGCTAAGACCTTCAAAAATGAGTGCAAATTGAAATGAGAACTGGAGAATCCCATGAGTGTCCTTGCTCAGACCGCTGCCCCAGCGCTTCAGGAAAGTGGGAGAGAGGGGAGAGAGAGAGAGAGAGAGGAAAGAGGACTGGAGGGTCCCACGAGTGTCCGTATACAGAGCGCTGCCCCAGCACTCTACACAGAGAGCCATCTCTAACACTGACACTCACCCACCCACTCACCTACAAACCCACTTATTCACTTTCACCCATCCACCAACCCACATCCACACACCCGCCCACTGACCCACCAACCCACTCACCCATCCACACACCCACCTAGCCACTCACCAACAAACCCACTCGCCCACCCACTTAGACCCACACACACACCGACCCACCCATTACTAAATCTTTTCTCCCCCCATCATCTCAGCGCTGTGACGTGACCACCTATCCGGGTTTCCTCCACGACTCGAGTGCCTTTTCGCCTGCTCCCCTGGTCCGCCCAGTCTACTCGGCCCCCCTCTACCCTCCAGGGTCTCTCCCCGTGGGCCCCGGGGGAGGCCTCGGGGCGCCCAGCCTCAGCCCCTCGCCCTACGTGCCTCACCCTCCTCCTCACCCTCCTCACCACCACCCTCACCACAGCGTCCACCACCTGCATCAGTTTGCCCAGACCTCTCACCATCATCACACGTCTCCCGGGCAGGTGCAGCAACACCACAGTCCTCACCACCACCACCACGCCGTTCCTCACCACCACCACGCTCACCACCATGCTCAGCAGCAGCAGCAGTTGGTTCAGCAGAACCAGCATCACCATCATCAGAATCCGGCTGGGATGATGAATCACTACTCGTCATCTCGTGCGTTCAGCATCGACAGCCTCATCATGCAGCAGCAGCAGCAGCAACAGCACCAGATGCATCAGCAGCAGATGCAGCAGCAACAGCAGCAGCTGTCATCGGTAGACATCTGCTCGGCGCAGGCCCACGGCTGCCTCAGCCCCGAGATCCTGGGCGCCATGAGTCTCGCGGGGAACACGGGGTTGAGGAGCGACGAGGCCTCCTCGTCCTCCCCGTCGTCCTCGTCTGCCGGCGGAGGTCTCGGCGGCCGCGGCGGAGGAGGCGTTGGCGGTGGCAGCGGCAGTGGGATTAGTGGCGGCGGTGGAGGAGATCTTGGGGGAGGCGGTGGAAGCATTGGTGGAGGTGGAGGTCTTGGTGGAGGTGGTGGAGGTCTTGGTGGAGGTGGTGGAGGTCTCGCTGGAAGCGGAGGAGGTCTCGGTGGAGGTGGAGGAGGACTTGATGCAAGTGGAGGAGGTCTCGGTGGAAATGGAGGAGGTCTCGGTGGAGGCGGAGGAGACGTTTGTGTCAGCGACGGAGGCATCGTCACCTCCGGCAGCCTGAGCATCGGACTCCTCGGCATGGGCTTCGGGCAGACCTATTCACCCGGTGGCCCATCCGCATACCACCATCACCACCCTCACCACCTCGCTCACCACCACCACCACCATACTCACCACCCTCACCACCACCAAGCCTCAGCGAGTGGCAGCCCTTCTTCGTCCTCACCGCAGTACGGCCTGGTGGGATCTTCAGCGGCCGCCGGTTCGGCCGTGAGCTTGGGGATTGGGGTCGGGTCCTTGGGTTACAACCTCCAGCAGAGTTACCTGCCAAGTTTGGACAGATTCGTGTCCCCGATGTGACGGAGGGGATGGGAGATGGTGGTGGGGGGGGGGGAGGTGGGGAGTGGTGGTGGGGACGAGAAGGAAACCTTCAGGAGGTCAACTCGGTCAGTTTGGATTCGTGGAAGGGAACCGTTGGGATGGACGGCTCTTTTTAACAGTTGTCCGGCGTCTCGGAGCACCTGGGGGACATTCAGTCGGTAGGACAATTAACCTGGGGGCAGCAGGAGTAGCAGGCAGCGTGTGTTTGGACTGTGGGAGGAAAACGGAGAACCCAGAGGAAACCCACGCGGAACAGGAGAGAGAGAAAAAACACGCAAACTCCACACTAGTTGTGGGAGGAAACCGGAGTACCCAGAGGAAACCCACACAGAACAGGGGGAGAGAGAGAACGCACAAACTCCACACTAGTTGTAGGAGGAAACCGAAGTGCCTGGAGGAAACTCCACAGAAGACAGAGAGAACGCACAAACGTTACACGAGTTGTGGGAGGAAACCGGAGAACCCAGAGGAAACCCACACAGAGAATGGGGAGAGAGAAGGCAGAAACTCCACACCAGTTGTGGGAGGAAACCGGAGAACCCAGAGGAAACCCACACAGAGAAGGGGGAGAGAGAAGGTAGAAACTCCACACGAGTTGTGGGAAGAAACCGGAGAACCCAGAGGAAACCCACACAGCCTCAAGGCAGGACTTTCGTTCTGTGAGGATTTTCGTTCTGTCAGACTCCCTGTCGCCAAGTAGAAGAGAAATCTACGAATATTTGTCTGCTTTTTAGCGAGTTAGACCTCATTACTCCTGTGCCCCCTCCCTCCGCTCTCGCCTAATTCGCTCTGCGGGTTCGGATGAACGCCTCCTGGCAGAGCCGCCTAGGCGAGGGCCTGGGGTTAGGATGGGAAGTGTAGGCCGAGAGGCCCTGTGCGTTTTCCGGAGCGGGCTCGGGTGACGCACAGGCGTCTTGCCTAGATTGTTCTGCCCGGATTGAGTGAGGTCTCCGGGTAGGATGGCGCTATGCAAGGGTGGGGGGTGGCATCTATGGCCTTACCCTGGTTATGGTTGGGGATGTGGGGACAGTAAGAGATAAAAAAGAGATACAAAGATATATACGGAGAGATTAACACAGATGCAGACATGAACGCAGATGTGGAGATATATACACGGAGATTTACAGAGATATACGCATAGACCCATAGAGATACACAGAGACTCACAGACATTCAAAGGCACAGACTCAGACACAGAGACTCACTCATATACACAGACTCATAGAGACACAGAGACTCACTCATAGAGATCCACAGAGACTCACTCATATAGATACACAGACTCATTGAGACACACAGACTCATAGAGACACAGACACTCACTCACAGAGACACAGAGACTTACTCACATAGATACACAGACTCATAGAGATACAGACACTCACTCATAGAGATACACAGAGACTCACTCACGTAGATACACAGACTCATAGAGACACACAGGCTCATAGAGACACAGACACTCACTCATAGAGATACACAGATACTCACTCATATAGATGCACAGACTCATAGAGACACACAGACTCACTCATAGAGATACACACTCACTCACATAGATACACAGACTCATAGAGACACAGACACTCACTCATTGAGATACAGAGACTCACTCACATAGATACACAGACTCATAGAGACACAGACTCATAGAGACACAGACACTGACTCATAGAGATACACAGACTCATAGAGACACACAGACTCATAGAGACACAGAGACTCATTCATATAGATACACAGACTCGTAGAGATACAGACACTCACTCATATAGATACACAGAGACTCACTCAAATAGATACACAGACTCATTGAGACACAGACTCATAGAGAAACAGACACTGACTCATAGAGACACAGAGACTCACTCACATAGATACACAGACTCATAGAGACACAGACACTCACTCACAGAGACACAGAGACTCACTCACATAGATACACAGACTCATAGAGACACAGACACTCAT
>JAZEWT010000034.1:2228257-2238309 GCA_036362905.1 Mordacia mordax | reverse complement strand
CACACCCACAGCGCTCTAAATGTTGCACCACCACACTCTCTCCCGGTCCGGCACACATCACTGCACTCGCTCTCTCATAGTGCACTACCCGCTGCACCACCGCTCTCCACACACACACACAGGCAGCGTGTCAACCGCTGTGCCACCACCGCCCACACACACACAGTGCACCAACCACTGCGCCACCACTCCCCCGCGGTTACTGCGCGAATCGCTGTGCCACTGCTCCCCGCGCGGCTACTGCGCTACCCGCTGCACCACAGTTCCCCCGCGGCTACTGCGCTACCCGCTGCACCACAGTTCCCCCGCGGCTACTGCGCTTCCCGCTGCGCGCCTGCTCCCCGCGCGGCTACTGCGCGAATCGCTGCACCACCGCTCCCCTGCGGCTACTGCGCTAACTGCTGCGCCACCGTTCCCGGAGTTTCACACGGCCGGGGCACTCCAGACCCCCCCCCCACACACACCTCCCCCATCTCCAGTAGACACACGACAGTACACACAACGACGCCCTACTCAAACCCGCGGGGCACCTGGTACAGCACACACCGAGGGACAACACATACCGAGGGACAGCACACACTGAGGGACAACACACAGCGAGGGACAACACACAGCGAGGGACAACACACACCGAGGGACAACACACACCGAGGGACAACACACACTGAGGGACAACACACACTGAGGGACAACAACACCGCACACCCGCCGCAGCCCCGATGGCTGCCACGCAGCTCCCGCCTTCGCCGTCACCTCCCTCCGGGGTTCAACGAGCCGGGAATCCCCAAGGGCCCCCCCCAGCTCCAGCGCTGATGAGGCGCCACCACAACGGCAGCCCCCCATCGCAGACGGCTCCCAGCGGCCTCCGGCACCACACGCGCCCCGCGCACGCGCGCGGCCCGCCGAGCAACGCCAGGACGGCCTCGTGTGGCCCGCTGAGCCTGCCGCAGCTCCGACTCCTCCCGCCTTCGCTGCACTCCGAGCCGTGCCGCCAATCTCCCGCGACTCTCCCCCGCGGCTCTCTCTCGCCGCCGCCGCCTCTCCCTCCGGCCCGCGCGGCTCGTTCCACTGCTGGCTTGCTGGCATCCTCACTCCGCTCGCTGGCTCCGCCGCTTGACTCCTCGCTGCTCTCCCCCGCCGCCGCTCGCCGCAGTCTCCGACGTGAGTCCGCATCCTCACTGCTGACACCAACTGTGACGCCATGGCTTTGACTCCAGGCTTGTGACGGCTTACAGCGGCAACACCACAGCGAGAATCAGCGCCCACTCCGCGATAGATCAGCCAGCGAGCACGGATGAGCAGAGACTTCTTGATTTTCGATGCTTTATTCGAACCAGCAAGACACGGCCGGAGCAGCGGCACACAAAGAACCCCTACATCGTGACGCTGCCTCCTCCTTCCAAATCCCCCAGGAGACTCTCCCCCACGCCCCTCCAAACCCCCGCTCCTTATATGCCCGCTGCCCCTTCCAGAAACAAAAGTCCCCGCAGACTGTGCTGTCTGTCCCCCACGTGGCGTTGGTCCCCCCTCTTCAATAAAAGTCTCCCCCCCCCCCATTCCTTAACTCAGCACGCTCACCGCTGCACCACCGATCTCCACTCACACACAGCGCGCTAACCGCTGCACCACCGCTCCCCACACACGGCGCGCTAACCGCTGCGCCACCGCTCTCCACACGCACACTAAGCGTTAACCGCTGTACCACCGCTCCCCATTTACACACAGTGCGCTAACCACTGCGCCACTGCTTCCTACTCTGCTCGTCACGGAAAGCGATTCCCGTGACACATCCAGCCCAGACAAAATCCACATCAATACAATATATGGACTGTATGTATAGATTAGACTGTGTATAGACTAAACACTGTGTGTACTGTATGTATAAACTACAGACTGTGTGTATAGACAACAGACTATACGTAGTCTATAGACTTTGTATGGACTATAGACTACAGACTGTATAGACTCGACTGTGTGTATAGACTACGGACTGAATGTAGTCTATAGAATGTTGTTGGACTATAGACTATATATCGTCTGTATGATAGACTATAGACTGTATGTATAGACTATAGGCTGTGTGTATAGACTATAGGCTGTATGTATAGACTATAGACTGTGTATAGATTATAGACTGTATGTAGAGACTATAGACTGTATGTATAGACTATAGACTGTGTATAGATTATAGACTGTATGTAGAGACCATAGCCTGTGTATAGACTATAGCATGTATGTAATATATAGACTATAGACTGTGTAGAGATTATAGACTATGTATAGACTATTGAGACACACACGCATTATTATTGTTTAGCAGACACTCTCGAAACCGCTCCCAATACGCCCAGTATAAGTCGCCTCTTTGTTGAACCAGATACGATTCACGTTAAAAACCGCCGCCGTTTGCTTCTCGCAACCCCCGCGGGGTTAGTGGCCACCTCCCGGGCAGAGAATCCAGGCGAGAGCACAGGCTTCCGAGGGAGCTAGGCCCGAGGGGGTCCCCACTCGGCCGCACGACGCTTCCTTGGCGAGACCCAGCGCTCTCGGCCCTGGGGTCCCCGGGGGGCTCGGAGGTCGCTGACCGTTCGAGCGGCGCCGCGAGACGCGAGAACTCACGACAGGGAGCGAGGAAACACCGGAGAATCCGAGACACCGAGCGCTCCTTCAATCACACGGAGCCTCAGGGACCTGAGACGGTGACGTCGGCAGTGGTTACGGGGCAACGGCTGCCATCTTAGTCAGGGGTCGGTGGCGACAGTTGGCCGCATCGCCATCTTGGTAGCGGTGTCGTTGGACCCGCCATGTTACTCAGGGGACCCAACGACGACTGAGGCGACTCTCACCGACTCACTCATCCACCCACTGACTGACTTACTTACCTCCCCCCCACCCAATCAGTCACCAAATCTCTCCAACTCCACCCACTCACTCAGGCACTCAACCATTCATAAAGTCACCCACTCACTCACCCACCTATCCACTCATTCATCCACTTACTGACTCACTCACCCACCTACTCACTCATCCAATCACACACCTATGACTGAGTATGAATGAGTGTTTGAACGAGTCGTTCTCCCGAAATGAGTGTTTAATCCGTCTAACCCAAAAACATTGCAAATCGATCAACAAATCGATCATCTTACAATAGAAATCATCGACGTCCACCATGGTAACCCTATCAACGCCGCTTGATTGAGGAGGGCATTGGATACGACGACACAAACAGCACGCGTCGAGGATCATCCGAGGGAATTTGAGAGAAAGCTAAGATGTTAAGATATAAGGGGGGGGGGGTGGAAAACATTTTGGAGGAGAAAATGTTGAAGAAAGCTTTCGAAGGAAGTCTTTGGTGGAAACCTGGAGGAAATTTTGAGGAGAAAATTTTGCTAAACGCCAGCGGGCATCTTGAGGAAATGCGGAGGGAATCTGAAATGGGTTTGGGAATAATCTGGAAGGAGACTGGAAAAAAGTTGGAATAACATCATAACAACGAGTAATCTGAAGAAAAATGTGAGGGCAAGCTTGCAAAATCTGGGTGAAGTTGGGATAACACTTTAACGAGCAGAAACTTGTGGTGAACATAGTCTCGGAACGATTTTCTGTCTTCTTTTCAAGCTTGTGGAAAAACTATTCCTTGGATCGAATGCCGTGCGAGAATCTCGACGCAATCCCTGTAAGGCATGGAGAAAACCTCAACCCTGTAGCGAAGATAGTGAAGCAAAAATCTGCAGTTCATTCATAAGTTATCTGTACAGGGTCGCGAGGACTAGATCCTATCCCGTCGACAGAGGGCGCAAAGTGATGAATACCCAGGAAGTGACACCAGTACATCACAGGGCATTGAGGGCAATTTGCTCAGCAGGCCAATTAACCTAAGCAGCAGCAGCGTACCTTTGGACGGTAGGAGGCAATCGGAGTACCTGGCAGAAAGCCACACGGACACGGGGAGAGAGAGAGAAGCTCTCAATCTCTACACAGAAAGTCAACCGAGCCGGGAACGGCACCCAGGACCTTCTTGCTGTGAGGCGATGTGAATTTAAAATTCGACACAAATACTCTCCAGAAATAACGAAGAATAAATGTGGCTGCACAGCGAGTGTCGCTGCTTTCGCCTCACAGCAGGAAGGACCCCGATTCGATTCGCCTTTCAGCGTGGAGTTTGTGAGTTCTCTCTCCCCGTGTCTGCGTGGATTTTCGCCGGGTACTCCGGTTTCCTCCCACCATCCAAAGGCACACTGCTGCCTAGGTTATTTTGTTTGCGGAGTAAATTGCCCTAAAAAAATGTGCACTGCGATGTACTGGTGTCACAACCTGGGTATTCCCCCGCCTAGCGCCATCTGTCGGCCGGATCAGCCGGCCCTGTACAGGATTAAGCAAGGCACTAATAGTTAATGAACCGATAAATGAAGAAGGATTGGAATTCGACCCAGGGGCAGAGACTGGGCCGGGAGAGAAGAGAATATGATTTTTTTGTATGAACATAACCCATGTGTTCCATCTCACGTTAATCTCTTCACCATCAGCATCATCATTATTGATAGCAAAGCCAGAGCAACCCTTTGTAGCTTTAGGGTTAAGCGCGCTTATCTCTTTGTGTGGGGAGCGGTGGCGCAGCGGTCAGCGCGCTGTGTGCGAGTGGGGAGCGGTGGCGCAGCGGTCAGCGCGCTGTGTGCGAGTGGGGAGCGGTGGCGCCGCGGTCAGCGCGCTGTGTGCGAGTGGGGAGCGGTGGCGCAGCGGTTAGCGCGCTGTGTGCGAGTGGGGAGCGGTGGCGCAGCGGTTAGCGCGCTGTGTGCGAGTGGGGAGCGGTGGCGCAGCGGTTAGCGTGCCACCGCTCCCCATGAGCTATGGATAGCGACCCCTACAGAGTGAGTGACCGTAAGTGAGTGTATAACCAACACCACTTGACCACAAATGTGAGTGACTCAGTGAATGATTCAGTGAGCGAGTAAGTAAATGAATGACTCAGTGAGTGACTTAGTGAGTGAGTGTGACTCAGTGAGTGACTCAGTGAGTGAGTGACTAAGTGATTGATTCAGTGAGGCGCTACACGGGGGAGCTGTGTGTGTCGACCCATCTTGAATCCTGGATTTGAGGGCTACTGCACGGCTCGCTGTGTGGTCTCTGTGGAGAGAGACAAAGACGGACGGGGGGGGGGGTAAAGGGATTGTCAGGTCGGGGGCAGGCTAGGAGGGGGTGAGTGAGTGGGTGGTGGGTCAGTGAGTGAGCGGGTGAGTGAGTGGGTGGGTGAGCGAGTGGGTGGGTGGATAGGTGAGTGATGGGTGGGTGGGTGAGTGAGCGGGTGAGGTGAGGGGGCGAGTGAGTGAGTGATGGGTGGGTGGATGAGTGAGTGAGTGGGTGAGTGAGTGGGTGAGTGAGTGTGTGAGTGGGTGGGTCGATGGGTGAGTGCGTGGGTGGGTGAGTGAGTGGTGGGTGAGTACGTGACTGAGTGAGTGACTGAGGGGTGAGTGAGTGAGTGAGTGGGTTTGTGAGTGAGTGAGTGGTGGGTGAGTGAGTGAGTGAGTGAGTGGTGGGTAGGTGAGTGAGAAGGTGAGTCAGTAAGTGGGTAAATGGGTGGGTGAGTGTCGCGGGGGGAGGGGGCTGGAGCCTATCCCGGCCAACAAAGGGCACAAAGCGGGGCTATACCTCGGATGTGATAGCAATCCATCGCAGTGCGCACATTGTGTTGGGGAGGGGGAGGCAATTTACTCATCAGGACAATTAATGTGGGCAGTAGCAGCAGCGGCAGCAGCAGCAGCGCGTCTTTGGGCGGTGGGAGGCAATCGGAGTATCCTGCGAAACCCGCGTGGGCACGGGAGAGAGAGAGCGAGAGAGGACCCCTAAACTCCACACAGAATGGCACCGGGAGCCGAGAATCGAACCCGGGACCTTCTTGCTGTGAGGCAGCATTAGCGCTACATTTTAAAACTCTGCGATACCAACATTTTTTAGTAGGCCGAATCAGGCTCCCCCGCTTGCCTAGTTTCTCCTGCCAAGCGTGAGTGAGCTTCCTCGGCTCGGCTTCCAGGAGAGGCCGGCGTCCGGCCTCGGAGATTACGTGTAATATTGTAATTTTGTGATTACACTTGATTTGGGGTGGCGCAATGGTAACATCTGCGCCTCACGCAGAGATAAAGTCCTGCCTGAAGAGGGTTGATTCCCGTCTCGGGCACCTTTCTGAGTTTGTGTCTCTCCTATTCTCTTTGGGCTTCCTCCAGGTACTCCGGTTTCCTCCCACAGCTAGTGTGGAGTTTGCGTGTTCGCTATGCTTCCATGTTCTCTGTGGGTTTCCTCTGGGTACTCCGGTTTAATCCCACATCTAGTGTGGAGTTTGCGTGTTCTCTCTTCTGTTCTGCGTGGGTTTCTTCCAGGTACTCCGGTTTCCTCCCACAACAAGTGTGGAATTTGTGTGTACTCACCATATTCTGCGTGTGTTTCCACTGGGTTCTCTGATTTCCTCGCACAACTTATGTGGAGCTTGTGTGTTCTCTCACTCTCCCCCTGTGTTCTGTGTGTTTCCTCTGGGTACGAGGGTTTCCTCCCACAACTAGTGTGGTGTTTGCAAGTCCTCTCTCCCCGTTTCCGGGTTGGTTTTTGCCAGGTACTCTAGTTTCATTTCACTGTCCAAAGACACTCTGCTGGTTAGGTTATTTTGCTTGCTGAGTAAACTACTTCCAGTGCCCTGCGATGTATTTTCGTCACATCCTTGGTATTCCCCCATCTTGCATCCTTTGTCTGCTGGGATAGGCTCCACTTCCCCCCCCTCCCCCTTCCCTTCTCCCTCCACAACCCTGTACAGGATTAAGCGGGTACTGATAATGAATGCAATAATTAATTTGTATAAATCAATGAAGCGCAATCAGGTATCCAATGACCGCCGCGATAACCGCGGCGCCACCGCTCCTCTCCCACCTGCCGATGGCATCTGAGCGTAGCCCCCGCGCACTCCCTCCTTGAACTCGACCTCCCTCCTCAGGGCCTCCTCCACCTCTTGTTCCACCAGCGACGGCCTCCCCGGGTCCCTCCTCCTGAGGTGGACGACCTCCAGTGGCCAGGACTGGACCCCTCCTCCACCGGGCGGGGAGGGCAAGGACAAATCGCAGCCGCCGCCACCGTCGCCGCGCCCCTTCCCCGCCAGGCTCGCCACGAAGGCCAGCTTGTCCCGGATGCTCTCGAAGACGAACACCTTGTCATCGACGACGAGCACCCGCTCGCTGGGAAGCTGCCGCGGGGCCCCGACGGCTGCCGGAGGAGACCCCTCCCGGCCGCCCACCTCCATGTAGTTTCCGTCGGACGAGAGGAGCGGCTGCTCCCGTGCCGCTTTCGTCTCCGGTGCCGGGCGGCCGGGGCCGCCGCGGGCAGGCCCGGCAGCCGAGGAGGTCTTGGTGGCCACGGTAGAGGCATCAGTGCTGGCGGAGGAGGCCCTCGCACCAACCAAGGGGGGCTTGGTGCCGGCGTTTGAGGTGTTGGCCCCGGCGTGTGCTGCCGTTATTCCCTTCCTCTCCGGCCTCCGCAGGGCTCCATCCGTCTCGTCGACCACCTCCCGCGGGCGGCGCGGGGACCCGGCCCCCTCACCCGGCGCCAGCAGCCCGGGCCACGCCGCGATCTCCACCAACTCGGGCTCGCGACGCTCGCCGATCCCGCGCTCCCTCCTCAGCGAATCCTCGCGTTCCCGGTTCATGCGGATCTCTCGCTCGATCGGCGTCTCCCGGCGCGATGGCCCGCAGCCGCCCCTGTCACCGCCATCTGGCCCATCGCTCGATCCGTCACCCAGCATGCCGCTTGCTGGCGCCGCTGCCGCTGTTGATGCCACACGTTCCCCGCCCCCTTCCAGGCTGCGCAAGGGCCGCAGCGTTGGGATAGCAGCGGCGGTCGACGACGGCCTCCCGACTCCACCGGATAGCGGGCCGTGGCGCCGTGCGGGCCACATCCCGCCGCCACTGCTCAGCACCGGCTTTGTCCGGATCTCCACCACTTTGGCGCCAGACGGCTTCACCGCCAGACCGCGGTCGCGCCGGAAAGACTCCTCCCGCTCCCGCTCCGTACGCATTCCCCGCTCCAGCGGAGTCTCCTCCTCCGCCTCCGGCTGCTGCTGCTGCACAGACTGCTGCTGCACCTGCTGCTGCAGTACTGGCTGCTGCTGCTGCATCGGCTGCAGCTGCACCAGCTGTTGCTGCTGCACTGGCTGCTGCTCCTGCAGCAGGGAGTCGATCGATCCCCTCCGCTGGACTGCCCCCAGCATGCGCATCCTCCCGGACTTGAAGATGCGGATGTCGCCGACGCTAATGGCTGCGCCCCCGCCGCCGCTGCCAGAGCGGGCATCCCCGCCACCCCGCGGGGGCCGTGCCCACTCCACCGCCATGTCCAGGCTCCGATATATGCCGGGCCTTGCGTCGCTGCCGGGCAGGATTCTCCCGGCGGGCACCGAGGGGCGGCCATCGCGGGTGCCGGGCCAGGTCCCGTGCTTCGGATGAAGCCTTGCCTCGTCCACCTCGTCTTCGGCATGGACGCCGGGTGGTTTTCTCGAGGGTTTCCAGATTTCCACTGTGACGCTTCCTCCAATTTTTCCCGGTTTCTCCACCGCTGCTGCCTTCTTTCTGCTGGCGCCCTGCGGGATCCCCGCAGCGGCGGCGGCAACGGCGGCGAATCCTGGGCGCGGCCGAATCTCCACCAGTTCGGGAAGGTGGCCGGAGTCCGAGAGCCCGCGCTTCCTGCGCAGCGAGGCCTCGCGCTGCAGCCCTACGCGGATCTCGCGTTCGATCGGCGTCTCCGGTGTCGCCGGGGGCGACCCTGGCGATGACACCGGCGAGCCGCCATCCACGCGCCAGTAGCCACCGCCCACACCCTCCTCCTTTTCATAGAACGACTTCCTGGACCAAGGCCGTTCGAGCGTGGAAGCCGCCATAGACGAGGACGAGGAGGCCTCATTTGGTCGCCTGCCGACAACTCCGTCCAGCGACCCCATGCTCCGTACTGGCGGCCTCGTGCGAGTGGGCGCGGTGGCATCGACGGGGCCAGGAGGGGGACCGGCGGGGGCGAGGCTGACGGGGGGCGCGTGCACCACCCCGATTCCTGGGCCGCGAGACGACGGCGCCGCCGCATCATTGAAGAACACATCGCCGCCGTCGCCACTGTGACCACCGCTGCCCGGCGGGGCCGACTGGCGCCGCCCGTCCAGGATGTCATCGGTGCTGTGGCGCCGGGGCCGCCAGCCAATGGGGCCGCCAGTGCGGGCACCGCTGGCGGGACCGCGGGGGATGGAGTTCCCCGCTGCCTCTCCGCCGCCCCGCAGGATGTTCCGCGTGCGGATCTCCACATACTCGTCAGCGCCTCCGGGCGCTGCGATGCCGCGCTTGCGCCGCAGCGAATCCTCGCGCTCCCACGCTGCGCGGATCTCGCGCTCGATCGGTGTCTCCTCACCGGTGGAGGCGGGCGAGGCCGCTGGTACCTCGAGTGCAGGGATGTACGGCGAGGATGCTGTCCGCTCGTCGTCCCTTGCATGGGGATCCGACGGGGATCTCGCACCGACGCCGCCGCCGCCGGCGGCGCCGTTTGCCGAGCCCCACGCGTCCGGCGTCCACCCCGGAGCCGCCGCCACCACCACTGTAGGTGAGGTCACCCCGGCACGAGCTCCGTAGCGCGCCAGCCAATAGGCGTCGCCCTCCCGCCGGTTCGGGGAAACTGCTGCCCGCGCCAACGGCGCCGGCGCAGAGGCGCCATCCAGAATCTCGCGACTGTTCCAGCTTGGCTGGTACTGCATCGTAACCTTGGCGGCAGATGGCGAAGAGGAGGAAGATCCCTCCCATGCCCCGCGGACCTTCGCGAAGTCGCCCGCACGCTCGCTTGTCGAGCGAGCGCCGGCGCCGTAGTCGTCTGCGGAGATGGGGGGAGGGGGGGGAGGAGCCTCGAGGGTGACGTCAAAGTCACCCTCGTCGGGGTTGTCCAACTCGTCTGCGGAGAACGGCTTCCAGGCCACGGGGCCGTAGATGAGTTCGCCCGACATCCCCGCTGGAGGGAGCGGGCACGACGGTGGGGGGGAGTGGTGGGTG
>JAZEWT010000034.1:2179272-2192086 GCA_036362905.1 Mordacia mordax | reverse complement strand
CCACTAGTATGTGTGGCTTTTGCAAACTGGACACATTGTAAAAATGTGTCTATTTTGGTGTTTGGGATCTTAACACCTGCATAATTGCCTGGCAATTATGCATGTGTTAAGATCTTCACACCTGCATAATCGCCAGATACGGTAAAACCTATTGTAATCTTATGGAAAAGAGATGGACTGGTGTGGTGCAGAAGGATGTGGAGCTCAGTAGACTCGCTGAACACTGGTACCAGTGGTGTTTATATCGACCTATATGAAGGAGTTTAGTGAAGAATGCTCATTGAATGCCAGGCTAGGTGCACCCTGGAGGCTAATGGACAGTTGACAACTGTCACCTCTCCAGCAAACAGCAGACGGCAGAGGAGCAATTCTTACAACAGCGAGCGGAGCACCGGACGGATAAAACACAGCAAGTTGGCAGTGGGGAGCACAGGGGGTGCCTCGGCCACTCCTGCACTTAGCCTGGCACAGCAGTCAGTTCATGGCACCTGGGTCTGTCCCATGACCTCTTGCCAGCGAGGCGTCGACACTTCACGTGACAACCTCAAGATGCTCCTTGCCTGGCACAAGCGTCGTGGCAAAGTCACCTCCAGCGAGCCTGACGACCCGAGTTAGATTCGGCCTCAAGATGAGTATCTGGTACCACGCTGTGTCGTAAACTTTGCCACTAGGAAGACAAAGACGGTCAGGCGAGGTGCTGGCCACCCACCCCCTCAAGTGTGCCGTGTCGATCTTAACAGGTGCTGCTCGCTCCCAACAGCACTTGATCCTACAGTCTGTTGAGGCTATGTGGGGGATCTTTCTATTTGTACTGTTGTGAAATCAATATTCAAGTAGAGACCTGCGCGGGACAAAGACAAAGATCCCCCGTGTATCCTCTACAGACTGCAGGGTCAAGTACTGTTAGGAGTGAGCAGCACCTGAGAAGGTCGACAGCACAAGAGGGGGTGGGTGGCCAGCTCCACGTGATTCAGTGTTAATCACTGGGCCTCTCCTCCATAGGTTCAGTGTTCATCACTGAGACTCACGCAGGGTTCAGTGTAAATAATTGAGACTCAGTGGAGTTCGGTGTTAATCACTGAGAGTCACGCATTGTTCATTGTTAATCACTGGGACTCACAGGGTTCAATGTTAATCATTCAGACTCAACATAGGGTTCAGTGTTAGTCATTGAGCCTCTCATAGGGTTCAGTGTTAATCACTGAGGCTCAGTGGGGTTCATTTCTATAGGGTTCACTGCTATTGCCCGGGGCTCATGGAGCCAGACTGTGGATACCCAGACGTCACGAGGTGGGTGGAGGAGGCATTTGTGGGTTTTCTCTGCCCTGCCTCTATAATTGTGCGTGCGTGTGTGCGGGTGTGGGGAGCGGCCTCAGAGTGCACCTGGCCTGGCACAGGCGCCCTGGGGAAGTCACTGCCACTCAGTGGCGAACGGCGGTTGTTGTTGCGTGAGTGGCGAGCGGTGGCGCAGCGATGAGCGCGCTGTGCTATGGAACGGCCTGTGAGCCGTCACCAACACCGTCAGTGACGATTTCCTGAACTGGTCCTGGACCTCACCCAGGTTGACTCAGCCCTAAATGAGTACCTGGTGCGTTGTGTAGTAAACATCGCCACGAGGGAGACACAGGCGGCCGTGCGTGGTACTCGTCACCCGCCTTCTTGTGTGCTGTGTCGACCTTCATAGGGGCTCACAAACAGCACTTGACCCTACAGCCTGTTAGAGACACGGGGAATTTTTGTGTGTGAGTGTATTTCAAAGTGCATCTGGCCTGGCACAGGAGCCATGGTTGTTGTTGTATCTGTGCGTGCTGTGTGTGCATTTGTTTGTATCGGGAGTGGTGGCGCAGCGATTAGCGCGCTGGGCTATGAATCCCATGAGCCGAGTTCGATCCCCGCTCACGGCCACCACCAACACCAGTGACGAGTTTCTGAACCTGCTGTGGGCCTCCACTGGGTCGACTCAGCCTCAAATGAGTACCTGGTGCAGGGTGTAAACATTGTCCCCAGGGAGATAAAGGCAGCCGAGCGTGGTGCTGGCCACCCACCCCCTCTGTGTCCCCTGTCGGCCGGTATCAGCGTTTTGTGACCCTCGGGTGAAAGGTGCACTAGAAGTACAATTATTATTGTAGGCGCTACTCGCAAATGACACTTAACCCTAGAGCCTGTCAAGCTATACGGGGGATCTTTGTCTGTGTGGGACTGCGTGTCTGTCTGTCTGTGTGTCAGTGTGAGATGCATTATTCGTGTGTGTCGTGTCTTATCGGATAGTCAGGTCCGACAGGTTTATACAGTCTCACACACACACACACACCCCCCTCCTCTCGATTCTCCCCCCTCTCTCATTTCTCTCTCCGCCATCTCTCCATTCTCTCTCCCCTCTCTCTTCTCTCTTCCCCCCTCTCCCCCTTCTCTTCTCCCCTGTCTCTCCCCTCTCACACGTCTCTCTCACCTCTCTCCCTCCCGCCTCCCCCCTCTCCTGCTTCCCCTGCTCTCACCCCCCTTTCTGCCCTCTCCTCTACCCCCTCTCCTTTATTTTATCTCTCCCCCCCCGTCTCCCCCATCTCCTCTCTCTTTTTTTTGGTCGATCAGTAAAAAACATCAGTTCTGTGGCTGAGAACTTCCGGCTTAATCCTCCGTTCAGCGTTTGCAATTTTTGTCTCCGATGCAAACAAAGGACCTCCACTCTCATCCTCATCCTCTCGCACTCACACTCTCACCCGCTCTCACCCTTATACTCTCGCACTCACTCTCTCACCCGCTCTCACCCTTATACTCTCGCACTGTCTCACCCGCTCTCACCCTTATACTCTCGCACTCACTCTCTCACCTGCCCTCACCCGCTCTCACCCACTCTCACCCTCATACTCTCGCACTCACTCTCTCACCTGCTCTCACCCGCTGTCACCCACTCTCACCCTCATACTCACGCACTCACCCTCTTACACGCTCTCACCCTCATCCTCTCGCACTCACTCTCTCACCCTCATCCTCTCGCACTCACTCTCTCACCTGCTCTCACCCTCATCCTCTCGCACCCGCTCTCACCCGCTCTCACCCTCATCCTCTCGCACTCACTCTCTCACCCTCACCCCTTAAATCTTCATGGTTTTATGCAAAAAATGAAAGGCGCATAAACCCAGTATAATAATAATTCCCGTAGTATGATGACCTAGTGGCAGCCCCCCTTGTCCGTGCACTACGGCAGCATTGAGAAGAACCTCACTCATGTTCAGGTTCCCCTCATCAGACACGCGGCACCACGCCTCTTCCCTAGCCCAGTGAGTGGAGGAAGATCCCAATTCTCCTGTCAGCTAAGCGTTTTGAAATTCCAGCCAGATGCTGGCGGAGAGCAGCGATTTGAAAATGCGACAGTGGTTTGGTGAGCATTGCTCCTCCATGGCTACTTTCCTAGCGCTGTAAATAACGAGGATAGCGTTATTCATAATACAATTAACAAACCCTCCTTCCTCTTTGCTTTCTTTGCCGTTATACCAAAATATGAGAATGGTGGGGGATAAATGAAGTTTGAATTTAAGTAAGATGTTCTTCAGGAGCTTAAAGAATCTCGGAGCTTGCACTGTGTATACTGATGGATTATTGTCTCTGTCTCCACAGAAGATACATTCTGATCTTGTGTTTGTGAAATAATAATAATAATTGTATTTATAAAGTGCTTTTCACCCGAGGGTCAACAACAACGACATTAGAACGGAAAATCAGCAACAATAAACTTTTTTTTTATTATAGACACCGTTACAGAACAGCGTGCAAAGCTATGAGTGTTAATAATACATATATTGGGAAATGGTTTAATATAACATTTATCATATGATAATAATAATAATTGTATTTCTCGAGTGCTTACGAAATGTGCCAGGAGAGAGTTGGTCGTCAGTCCCATGAGCAGTGCTCCAGCTGAAGTCTCCCTGACATGCGATGGCCTTGAGTAGAAGAGTCTTAGCTGTGGAAGTGCGTGGCCACGGTGGGACAGTGTCCCTTCCAGGCATGGCGTTGATGTGTCGTTATGGTGATGGTAGTGAGCTATGGAGAGGTACAGCGTCCTCCGTTCTGCATTGCAGAACCGTATTCTCTCGGATTGAAATGTGTACAGTCCGGGTCTGTGTGGTGCCAGCGGTTGGTGCTTCATTACTGGCGCCACCATTAACTCTCGTGGAAAGGGTCCAGCAGGAGCTACCGTGTCCCCGGTGTTCAGCGCCCCATGCTACCTCCACGTACGCCTTCCGCACTGTGTTGAGTATTTTTGCAGCGAGCCTCAGAGAACTTATCCCCATTACTCTCCTCCCTCTTCCCCCCGCTTTCCTCTCTCTCTCTCCCCTGCCTCTCCCCCTCTTCCCCCCTCTCTGCTCTCCCCTCTCTCGTTTTAACCCTCCCCCCTTTTTCCTCTCCCTCCCGCTCTCCTCCCATCTCTCCCCCCTTTCCTCACCCCCTGCCGCTCTTCCCACTCTCCCCTCCCCTCTCTCCCAGAAGCCTCTCTCTCTCTCTCTCTCCCACATCCTCACAAACACACGCACACACCCGCCACGATAGATCCCCAATTACCGGACAACAGCGCAGCACAACAATAGCTGCCTTTCGCAACTAAGTGGCAGTGACGTCATCACGACGCCTGTGCCACGCCAGGTGCACCTGGTGGCCGTCATACGACATTTCAAAGGCTCGCTGGCAGGAGGTCATGGGACACTCCTAGATGCCATGCGCTCACTCCTGTGCCAGGCTAGGTGCAGGAGAAGGTGACCGGCCAGACCCAGGTGCGTGGGCTGGTTGACTGAGATGAGTGGCAGAGGGACCACCTCTGCTCCCCACAAATACAACGATCCCTCATATAGACGAGCGACACACACGCATACACACGCACACAACAGCAACAACCGCCGTCCGCCACTTATGGTGGTAACGTCCCCACAGCGCCTGTGCCAGGCCACGTGCATTTAAGTGACGTGACAGACCCAGGTCTTGTGGGGAAACACGCGCGCGCACACAGCCACACAGCGACACAAAGTGCCGTTAGCGAGCCTATAAAGGTCGACACAGCACACAAGAGGGTGGGTGACCAGCACAACTTCCGGCCACCATTATCTCTCTAGTAGCGATGTTGAGTACACAACGCACCAGGTACTCATTTAAGGTTGAGTCAACCTAGGGGAGGTCCAGGACTGGTTCAGAAAATCGATACTGGCGTTGGCCGTGAGTGCGATTCGAACTCGGGTCGCAAGGTTTTCAGCCTACAGGGCGAACCGCTGCGCCACCACTCCTCATAAGACCACATACGCAGACTTGTACACACACGGACACACAGACATGTATACACACACACACAGACACACGAACAGACAACACGCGCACAGACAACACGCGCATGCACAGACGCACACACAGACAACACGCACACAGAGAACGCGCACAGACACACACGGACACACAGGCAGACACACACAGACACGGGACTCGCACACATTCCCGTCTACCCAGAGCTGTCTCCCTCTCCAGGAGTTCTTCATTCACACCTCCACCACTGCCACCTGTACCACACGCTCCCTGAGCAGTGCCTCCACACATTCTCACACAAAGACAAAGCGCCCCCGTGTAGCTTCAATACACTGTAAGGTCAAGTGCCGTTTGTAATGAGTAGTGCCTATGAAGGCCAGCACAGCACGAGGTGTGTGGGCAGCCAGCACCACGACTGGCCGTCTTTGTCTCCGTAGTGACAATGTTCACTGCACACCGCACTAGGTATTCGAGGCTGCATCCATAACGCGTAGGCCCAGTGTCTCCCTCTCTCCCCCAGTGTCTCCCTCTCTCCCCCAGTGTCTCCCTCTCTCTCTCTGTGTCTTCCTGTCTCTCCGAGTGTCTTCCTGTCTCTCCTAGTGCCTCCCTCGCTCTCTACTCGTATCTCTCCCCATATCTCTCTCTCCCCATGTTGGCCCCCTCTCTGTATACTCTGTCTCAGTAATCCCTCCGTCTGCATCTCCCCTCTATCTCATCTCTCAGTAGTCTCCAAATGACAACAACTCACACATCAGTGTGTAGGTGTCAGTGTGTAGGTGTCAGTGTGTCACTGTCTTTATGTGTATTTTGGGGAGCGGTGGCACAGCGGTTGGCACGCTGTGCTATGAACCCGGCTATGACCCGAGTTCGATTCCCACTCACAGCCACCACCACCAGTGACGATTTTTCTTAGGGCTACACGGGGGATTATTGTCTTTGCGTGTCGGGATGAGTATGTGTGTGCTATGTATGGGAGGGTGGGGTAGCCCGTGTGGTGGTGGATGTGGCGAGGCTGGTCGGTAGTGCTGTGGTGGCTGTGCTCACAGCCTTCACTGCAGCCACAGGGGCACTGGGCGAGTGCGGGGGGCTGGTAACCCCCCCCCACCCCCCACCCTACATTTCATTACAAAAAAAACACTAAGCTCGTGTCAGAGATCCCGGGGGGATACGTGTTCGTTACGCCTTCTGGCAAAACTCCATCTGGCGGAGCCAGGAGACTCATTACCCACCATTGGGGTTCCTCCAAATACAACAGAAAGCTGCCACGTGTGGTGATATGGAATATTCAAACAGTTTTGCGGAGGAGAGGCTGCCACTCTTCTGTCTGGAGATGGACCAATACAGCCTGTACCTCTATGAGGAGTGGACAGTCCTCCACTTTGGACAGGAAATTTCCAAACAACAGGCAGTGGCTCTTTTTCTGAATAACAATGAAGGTACCATAGGAGTGTGGTAGTGAGGTGTGGGAACCTGTGAGTCCCAGGAAATTGTGGGCTTACCTCCCTATAAATGGGAGGCGAGGAATGGTGGTGGTGGTGGTGGTGGACTACGCCCCCACCAAAGGTGAACATAAGTGGAGGGATGACAGCAAGGCCGATGAGTCAGATGCCTTCTGTGACCTCTTGACCTGGGTGCTGGCTATGGTGGCCCCTCGGGTAGTCATCCTGCTAGGTGACTCTATTGCCTGAGTCATGATGCAGACGCATGCGCTGGAGTGAATGCAAAGCATGGGCTGGATCAACGTCATAACAATGACAGGAGGCTGGTAGACTCCTGTGCAGCCCATGGGATTGTAGTCACCAACACGCTGTTAAGTCATCAGCGCATCCACACAACATCATTGGATGCATGCAGGGTCCAAGCAAGAACATCTGCTGGACTACATAGTAGCTGACAAGAGAGGATGCGGACTCATCGACTTGACGCCGGGACCTTCTGCGGAGCTAATTTCCTTTGACTATCGGCTGCAGGATGTGTCTGCCATTCTTCACTAGCGTTGGTGGTGAGTCTACATAGGACCCCATTCAAGCCCACAATTGCCTGGTCTCGGCTGTCTGATGAAAGTTGCAAGCGAGAATGCCATCATCGCTTGCAGCTGTGGCTGGTATCATCCCCCCCCTCCTCTCTTGATGCTTAGGGGAAATGGCTAAGGTTTAGGGCTGTGGCTCATACAGCAGGAATGATTGCACTGGGTACACGGTCCAGGCCTCCTCGGAAGCCTTGGCTGATGGAGGTGGTGTTCCAGCTAGTCGAGAGAAAGCAGCAGGCCCGCCCGTACCGTCAACAACATCGCACACCCGAGAATGAGGAGGTTTGCTGCAACCTTCCCTCGGAAGTTCAGAGAGCTGTGTTGCATTGCAAGCATGAGTGGTGGTCACGAGCGCTGAGGAGATAGGGTCTACCTTGGCAGTATGTGATTGCAAGTCATGTTTTAATGTCATCAGAAGATTGACTTGCAATGCTGCATCTATTGCCTTGCTTAAAGGAGAAAATGGTGATCCGGTCCCCAGGACAATGTTTGTAGGTTTGATGATTGCTTTGAAAAGCTCTTCTCTCGGGACAGCCGTGTCGATCGCTCCCTCCCCTCTCCTCGATGCGGCTGTCCCGAGAGAGCAGCTTTTCAAAGCAATCATGCATCGAGCCGTGAAAACCTACATCGTTACGTTTGTAGGTTTGCCGAACATTTCTGAGAGGTCTTGTGGGAAGGGAACCCCTCAGCTCAGACAACACCATGGGACAATATGGAGGTGACCCTGCTGGGGCTGGGGTGCCACAGATAAGGAAGAAGTAGCCACTCCCTCCGAGGTGCCATCTGTAGATGAAAAGGCGACGCAAGGCCAGAGACCAGGAAAAGCACTGGGGAGAGATTAATTTGCGACATAGTCTGTGGTTGTCCGCAGACACGTAGTGGGTCCTGCTGTAGGCCCCAGGTATGGAGGTTTGCTGGGCACAGACGAGATTCACTCGTTCCGATGTCCTCTGACTGGGGCTGCCCACTGCTGCGCGCGTGGATGATGGCGCACTGTCTGACCTGTCTGCTCAGGAACACTGATTCCTGCCTTTATTTGTTTTAATAGTTGTTATAATTTTTATGTGATGTCCGTTGATTTTACAGTAATTATTTTACTCAATTGATCTATTCTGATGTTGATATCCCGTTCTCTCCACAGCTCTGTGCAGTGCTTTGTGACCTGCGGATGAAAGGCGCTTTATAAATGCAAAAATGTTGATTATTATCTCCAACACTGGCTCCCATCGCAAACACTGGCTCCTGTCTCTAACAATGGCTCCTATCTCTAACACTGCCTCCTGTCTCTAACACCGCCTAAGGCAGTTCGATTCCCACCTCAGACGCCTTTCTGTGTGCAGTTTGTGTGCTTTCTTCCCCTGTTCTGCATGAGTTTCCTCCAGGTTCCACAATGTCCTCCCACAAAAAAATTGATTGGCTGATAGCGAAATAATCTACAGAACACATTGGCTGGAAAATGTTGGTATCGGCTGACTGTATGAGTACCTTCCCCCTCTCCTCCACTCTGCAGTTTCCTCACTACGCCTCTGTGTGTCATCCATGACCCGGCGTGGAATTTGTGTGACGCGTTCTAATTAGCGTTGTTATTTATTATGCTGATGATAATGTCTTGTTGATTAGGATATTGATTATGTTGACGATAGCAAAGTTGCTCTTTCAGAAAAGCCGTGTAACTGAGCACTGCCCCCCCTCTCTATCATCTATACCTACTGTCTATACAGATATTCTGTAGTCTATACACACAGTTTGTAGTCTATAAACGTAGTCTATAATCTTTACATGCAGTTGGAGTTGTTAATGAGGATGATGTAGGTGTTAATGATGTTGATTTTAATGATGATGATGATGTCGCTGCAGCTCCTGCCCATGAAGTTTCCTTTGTTTGAGTTGGGGAGTGCACATGGAGGCCTGGAGAATCACTCCCCACCTCCCACGCCCTCCACGGTGATGTTCACACTCGTACAGACTCACACATAAACTCACTCACAAACTCACTCACAGACTCACACACAGACTCACGCACAAACTCATGTACAGCAGCCACGGGGGCGCTAGGTGGGAGCGGGGGACTAGTAATCCCCCCACCGTAAATTTTATTAACAAAAAACACAAGTCAGAGAAGAACCTAATCTAGTGCCAGAGATCAGGCATTCATGACACCTCCTGGCAAAGCCCTATTTAACGGAGCCAGGAGACTCATTACCCACCCCGGGGTTCCTTTAGAAATAACAAAAAGCTGCTGCGTGCAGCCACGTGGAATGTTTGAATGCTTGGTGCGGAGGAGAGGCTGCCACTCCTCTGTGGGGAGCTGGACCGGTACCACTTGGACGTTAGGGGTATACAGAAGGTCTGGTGGATTGGTTCTGGCTCCATTCATCATGATGGGAGCACAGTACTCCACTTGGGACAGGAAACTATCAAACAACAGGGAGTGGCTCTACTAGCTGAATTAAAGAATGAAGGGGGCGTAGGCACGTAGCGGTGAGGTGTGGAACATGTAAGTTCCAGACTACTGTGTTCTCGCCTCCCGATAAATGGAAGGAGAGGGAAGGTGGTGGCGGTGGCTAACGCACCCACTGAGGAGGAGTTGGGGGCTCTGTTTTTAAACCTGGAGCATGCCAGATATAGGTGAGGTCTTGGCATCAGCCTCATGAAAACTAAGCACCTGCCTGTTATTTGTGCTATCAAGTACTCCACCCCCTTAGCTCTCCATGAGTGATGGGGCGGTTGTGGAAAGAGTGGAGGAGCTTCCATATCTAGGCAGTGTGCTTATGGCCAGCTCCGGTTTCGCAGCGGAGGTCACGCTCCGAATCTGTAGGGTGGCTTTATCTTTTCGATGGCTAAGTATCGCTGTGTGGACGCTGCCTGGCTTGTAACACCACACGAAGTTTCAAATCTTCTCAGCTGCAATAATGTCCTCTCTTCTCTATGCTTGCGAAACGCGGACCCCCCTGGGGGAACATCTTCGTCGATTGGAAACTTTCCAGCTGGCCTGCCTGTGATCCATCCTGAGTTTTACCAGATTAGATTGTGAGGAACTCACAAATTCTCAAAAGATCTGGACAGGGTCTCATCAGTGAACTCCTCCGTTTAGCGAGGTTGCGGTGGCTTGGTCACGTAGCCCAGCCACCTTCATGCCCAAGCAGCTTCTGTTTTGGTCAGATAGAGGGGGCAAAACAGGCACGGCATGGGCTAGAGAAGAGATGGACCGATGTGGCACAGGAGGACCTGGAAGTGAGTGGACTTGCTGAAGACTGGTACCAGCATTGTCCATATCCTCTGTGGAGGAGGATTGTGAAAGATGCTAAGGGGCAGTTTGAAGCAGTCACCCTGCAACAACAATGAAAGGCTGAGGAGCGATGCTCACAACATCGAGCGGAGCGCCGGGCGGGTAAAACGGAGCAATTTGGCAGAGTAGGTGGTGCATCTGCCAGTAATCTCAAGACAACTCCTAACACCTGGGTGTGTCCCTTTACCTCTTGTTGCCGAGCTTTCAACACTTACCGTGGCTTCAAGGTGCATACGACCTGGCACAGGCGCCGTGGTGACGTCACCACTACTTAGTGGCGAATGGTGGTTGTTGTTGCTCTGTGTGTGTGTCTGTGTGTGTGTCTGTGTGTGTGTGTAGGGCAATAAGATGATGCAGCCTCTGGCACACGTCCACCCGCTGTCTCCTCTGTTAACCTATGGACAAGACTTCACTCCCACGAGCACCCCGCCACCTGATGGCAAGACTGGTACACGCACAGACACGCGCACAGAGATACACACACACTGCCATACAGACGCGCGCACACACACATGCACATACACACTGACATGCGCACAGACATACGCACACAGACACACGCACACAGACATGCATATATAAACACATGCACACAGATAAGCACACACACAGATGCGCACACACAGACACGTGCACACACAGACACGTGCACACACAGACACGTGCACACACACTGTACATATGTGTGATTTTATGTCTGCGCGGCTCTGTGCATCTGCGCATGTGCGTGTCTGCACACGTGTCTGCGTGTGTGTCTGCATGCGTGTGTCTGTGTGTCTGCCTATTTGTGCACGTGTGTGTGCCTGTGTGTGCGCACGTGTGTCTGCGTGAGTCCGTGCGTGTCTGTGTGTGTCTGCGCGTGTCTGTGTGTGTTTGCGCGTGTGTCTGCTTGTGTGGCTGCGTGCATGCGTTGATGTGTCTGCGTGTCTGTGCGTCTGTCTGTGTGTGGCATGTCTGCGCGCGTGTCTGCGCGTGTGTGCACATGTCTGCGCGTGTCGGCGCGTGTGTCTGTGTGTATGCGTGGCGTGTCTGTGTGCGCGTGTGTGTGTGCGTGTGCGCGCCTGTGCGTGTGTGCAGTGCCGGCACGGAGCCCCTATGGAGCAGAGCTTTCTCCCTACTATCCGCTCTCCCCAGGGCCGATGGCTCATCCCTTCGGATGGGTCTTCAACCAGTGAGTGGGCGCATGAGTGTGTGTGTGTGGGAGCGTGCGCGCATGTGAGTGGGAGCGTGCGTGAGTGGGAATGGGAATGGGAGCGTGCGTGTATATGTGAGTGTGTGTGAGTGGGAGCGTGCGTGTGTGTGAGTGGGAGCGTGCGTGCGTGTGTGTGGGAGCGTGCGTGCATGTGTGTGGAGCGTGCGTGCGTGTGTGTGGGAGCGTGCGTGCGAGTGAGAGCGTGCGTGTGATTGTGAGTGAGAGCGTGCGTGCGTGTGACTGAGTGAGTGTGAGCGCGCGTGTGTGCATGTGAGTGTGTGTGTGGAGTGAGTGGGAACGTGCGTGTATGTGTGAGTGGGAGCGTGCGTGTGAGTGCGCATGTGTGCGCATGAGTGTGCGTGTGTGAGTGGGAGCGTGCGTGTGTGTGAGTGGGAGCGTGCGTGTGTGCGCGCGTGTGTGCGTATGAGTGTGCGTGTGTGTGTGAGTGGGAGCGTGCGTGTGTGAGTGTGTGCGTATGAGTGTTTGTGTGTGTGGAGTGAGTGGGAGCGTGCGTGTGAGTGTGAGTGTGCATGCATGCGTGTGTGTGTGAGTGGGAGCATGCATGTGCGCGCATGTGTGTGAGTGGGAGCGTGCGTGTGAGTGTGTGCGTATGAGTGTGTGCGTATGAGTGTGCGTGTAGTGTGAGTGTGAGCGCGCGTGTGTGCGTATGAGTGTTTGTGTGGAGTGAGTGGGAGCGTGCGTGTGCGTGTGATGTGGGAGCGTGCGTGTGCGTGTGATGTGGGAGCGTGAGTGTGTGTGCGTATGAGTGTTTGTGTGTGTGGAGTGAGTGTGAGTGTGTGCGCGTGTGTGCGCGTATGAGTGTGCGTGTGTGCGTGAGTGGGACAGTGGTTCAGTGGTGGCCGACACGCTTGACTACAAACCCGACAACCTGAGTTGGAATCCCACTGATGGCCAACGCTAATAACAATTTCTAAACCTGTCCTGGGACTCCCCTAGGTTGATTCACCCTCAAATGAGTACCTCGTGCATGGTGTAAACATTGCCAAGGCGGCCGCGG
>JAZEWT010000034.1:2071599-2085298 GCA_036362905.1 Mordacia mordax | reverse complement strand
AGAAGAGTGTGGGAGACCAGAGTGATGGGGAGAAGTGTGTGGGAGATCAGAGTGATGGGGAGAAGTGTGTGGGAGTCCAGAGTGATGAGGAGAGAGTGTGGGAGTCCAGAGTGATGGGGAGAAGAGTGTGGGAGACCAGAGTGATGGGGAGAAGAGTGTGGGAGACCAGAGTGATGGGGAGAAGAGTGTGGGAGACCAGAGAGATGGGAGAAGAGTGGAAGTGGATTGGGGCAGAAGAGGTCGGATTAGAAGACTGATTCCCCTCTCCCCTCTCTGTATCAGTCATCACATCCGCCTGTGCTGTAGGTTCCCCTCCTGCCTCTTCCCCCACTCTCGCCTGAGGACCACGCTCTCGGTCTGACGGTGACTGCAGTTTGAGATTCGCCTTCCTGCTATCAGTAGAAGATTCGTTCAGGATGGATATATGCATGGATGATATTGATAGAGCCGGGCTGAAATCTCAGGCAGTTTTCCAAGTCATTAAGACTCAAGTCACGCTAGATTATTTGGGTTCATCAGTGTCGCGGTGAAGTATAACATTATGTCGTCGCGTGATAATGCCAATCGGAGCGACATATAAGTCAAGCAGTGGTGGAGCGAACACAGACCCTTATCAGACATCTGCAGTAACCGCAGGGGATGAACATTTTTAATAGCGATAGACAGGAATTGTTTCTGATCAGTAAGACCCTACCGAGTCAAGAGCAGGCCACAATTGCCAAATTGTTTTTCCAGGCGATTAAAAAGGATGCAGGGGTCGATGCCGTCGAAAGCTAGATTAAATCCACCATCATCAATAGCACAATTTTACCGAGTCAATCGCAATAAGAAACTCGTTTAGGGCAAGCAGTGGGGCAGTTTCTATTGTGTTTCTGTACATCTCGACTGAACAACCTCAAATTCTGAATCTGAGGTCAGATGCTTGAGCAGTCGATTAGCGACCACACGTTACATATTTTTTTTCTGTATATAAATGAGAAGCTAGAAACTGGGCGATGATTAACATGATTCGATCCATCTGCATTGTGTTCTTTGAAGACCAAAGTGAGCGCTGTCGTTTTGAAAGATTTGGTAATGCCCCGGACTCCATAGAGTTATGAATTAAGCAATAATAATATTATTTCAGGGAGCACAATTACTTGTAAGTAGACATTTAGGAATGGGGTCTACGGAGCAAGTTTGCCATTAACATTCTTTAATGAACTTTTTTTTGCACCCAGTGGGTTGTTAAATGAAGCCTTAAAGAGTACGCCAGCATACGTTCAAGGTCTAAGGTTTTTGGAAGGGTCGTATCGGCTGTAGTGACCACGTTTGCAGTTTAAAGGGGCTTGTCCCGAAAACAATCTATACATTTCCAACAGACCTCCATTGAGGGAGTTACCTGCCATTTATTTGTTGCGATAGCAATTGTTGAAAATAAATATGGCCTTATTGTTTATAGGATCAGCATAAAAAGCCTTGGTAGCTGGAATGGCAAGGCGGAAGATGCTATAATGTCCGTTGTAAGACAGCTCAAAAACAGTTTTTAAATGCACCGTTGTCATTCCAATACCTGGCAAAAGGTTTTGATGCCTACGTTCAATGCATTATCATGGTTCAGGCACAATGAATGCACCACTACATGAACCACATGCATATTTTACAAAAAACCTGCATATATACAGGTACCTTTTGCAAAATAAGAAAAGACTTTCACCCTTCCGGTTAATTGATAAAAATACCCAATAAACATCTTTCACACGGTGTCAAGTTTGCAACAACAAGAACCACACATGCTTGTGGCAGAACGTGCCAAGAAACTATTTTGATCATGTACGCATTGTCATTGAAACTGATTGGCTCACACTCGAGATGATTTTCTTTAGAACATAGTCTCAGTCTTAACTAGGTGTTGCCAAAAAAGCAATCCCTCGGGTGATTAGCACTCTAGAAATGCAATTATTATTATCCAGAGTAATTATATTTTTTATTCAGTAATCAGTTTCACCCTGAGCGGTGATCATCAGCACTCCCGGAGGGAGGCCCCTGCGCGTTGTGAAAATAAATTCAAACGCTCTCACACGCACCGCGGTATTGAACTCATCTCTCGACTACCCGCTAGGAGCAGAGACGGGGGGTGAACGATGCAGCCGATGACGAGGTGGCGATAGACGAGACAATGAAAAACCATCGCCCCTCGCCTCCCCCCGCCGCCTCACCCCCCCCTCGCCTGACCAGATGTTCTGCTCTTTGAACTGCTAACAATGTCCATTGTTGATTCGTTCATCCATGTCGAGAGACTCTTGACACAAGTCCATCTCGGCCGTCCGCGTTCCTGCTTTCCTTCAATTCTTCCAGTTACAACCAGATGTTCGATTTCCTCTCTCCTCATAATATCGCCCCGAGAGACATTGACCGTCTTCTTCACGTGTCATTCAACACCCTTTTTTTCAACATCCCTTTCGAGAAAGAATGCCTTCATTCACGTTACTATTCAGGGTGGCGCGGTGGGGCCCAGTGGGCAGCGCTGTCGCCTCCTCACAGCAAGAAGGTCCCGGCTTCGAATCTCGCCTCGGGTGCTGCTTTCTGTGTGGGAGTTTGCGAGTTCTCTCCCCCCGTGTCCGCGTGGATTTTCGCCGGGCACTCCGGTTTCCTCTCACAGTCCAAAAACATGCTGCCGCATAGGTTAATTAGCTTGCAGACTAAATTGCCGCAGTGCCCGGTGATGGACTGGCGTCCCATCGTGGGAATATCCCTGCCTAGCGCCCTGTGTCTGCCGGGATAGGCTCCGGCTAACCGCGACCCTGTACAGGACTAAGCAGTTTCTGACAATGAGATGATGAGATGAGACGTTAGTATTCACAGATTTAATTAAACGTTAGGAATCGTCGACGGTAACTGCCGTGTAGCAGTGTAGGTTTACATGGCTCGATGCGTGATGATTGCTTCCTACACATGTACTTTAGGGATAACTTGTCGAGCAGGGTAACTTGTCGAAAGAGCAAGTTTATGAAAGCAAACATCACCGATATTATATTTTTTTATCCTAGTATTTTTAAACCCTTGTGGTTGTGTTTCCAATCCTTGCACATGCCAACACCGAGATCTGAGAGAAACGGCGTTTCGATCCTCTCTCTGTCCTGTACATATGGCAGAATTGACAATAAAGTTGAAATCTCATCTCATCTCATTGTCTGAAACCGCTTAGTCCTATATAGGGTCACGGTGAAGCCGGAGCCTATCCCGGCAGACACAGGGCGCAAGGCAGGGATACACCCACGATGGGACGCCAATCCATCACAGGGCACTGCGGGCAATTTAGTCCGCAAGCTAATTAACCTGTGCAGCAGCATGCTTTTGGACTGCGGGAAGAAACCGGAGTGCCCTGCGAAAACCCATCGGACAATAATCGCTATTGTTTGTGATTTGCCATTCGTGTCGTTGTTGACGTGCCGTCCTCGCTGCAGATCTGTGCAGCGCTTTGTGACCCTCGGGTGAAAAAAAGGTGTATCAATGCAATTATTATCATAACCTGTTACACGGGCATTGACGCCTGCGGACTGCATAACTTCCTTCCCTCACCTCTCCGTGGTTTGCCCACTACGTGAGTCGCGCTGATGTAAGGGCGTCTCGTAAATAATCATTAATCATGATAATAGTTATCCAAGGCGAAACAGTAACTGCTTCCTCCAAGGGCGCGGTGCTTTAGCCCCCGTGCAAATGTTGTTTGTCCAGACTTTCCACATTCCTGAAGTGCTGCGTGAGAGAAGAGGACTCAGTGCGACAGCATGCAGTCATCATTGTCATGTACAGGTTGGCGAGGGCGGGCAGCTCATCGAGGCAGACACAGGGCGCGAGACAGGGTTATACCCAGGTTGCGACGTCAGTACCTCGCAAGATCACAGGAGGAAATTTACAATTATTCCTTCCTTCGTTCGTTGAACAATTATTATTCTTATTTTTATGCCCTGCTTTTAATTGTAGCTGTTAATTGATTTTCAATTGAACTTCTCCGACATTGTTGTGGTTGTTGATGACGTGCCGTTCTCTCTACAGCTCAGATTTGTAACAAAAAAACGTTATTGTTGTTGATTCGCCGTTCATATGTCATTGTTGTTGCCGCAGGCATGAGTTCTCTGCACAGCTCTGTGCAGTGCTTTGTAACCCTGGGGTGAAAAGCGCACTAGAAGTACAATTATTATTTATAGCTTAGGTGGAGCTGTTAACGCTATGGGTACTTTTTTGCCAGTATACATATCTAAGATTACAACAGGTTTTACCGTTTCTTGCGATTATGCAGGTGTTAAGATCTTAACAAACACCAAAAGACACATTTTACAATGCGTCCAGTTTGCAAAAACCACACATACTAGTGGCAAAGTATGCAAACAGGTAGCTTTGATAACCTATGCAATGTCCTTCAACTGACCGACTTTCACCTGGCAGTGACTTCCTTTTGAGCCGATTTGCCGGTGTCAGTCGTTGCCAAAAGGCAGTCAGCTCAGGACAACGCAGCATCAATGCTTTATAGCTTAGGTGGAGCTGTTAACGCTGCCGTCTTGTTAACTGATGACTCATTATCTCATCGCATTGTCAGAAACCGCTTTGTCCTGTACATGGTCGTGGTGAGCCGGAGCCTATCCCGGCAAATATAGGGCGCAAGACAGGGATATACCCACGGTGGGACGCCAGTCCATCACCGAGCACTGCGGGCAATTTAGTCTGCGAAAACCCACGCGGACACGGGGAGAGAACTCGCAAACTGTACACAGAAAGGCACCCGAGTCGAGATTCGAACCCGGGACCTTCTTGCTGTGAGGAGGCGACAGCGCTACCCACTGGGCCACCGTGCCGCCCTCGATCAATCAAATATATATTTAAAAGTCCTGAAATCTACGTGTGTTTTAGTGCGTAGTCGGGGTTGAACTTCTCCGCCTGATCGAGGGCTGTGCGCATCGTCTGGTGCTGTTTACGGCTGTAAACGTGTAATGATCGCAAGGACAGGGCTCATCAACACCACGAACCGGCAAGATCACACGACCTCCACCCCCCCACTCTCCTCCACTCTGCCCTCCAAGAACGGGGACCGGCCCCACGTTGACCGCACGAACGCTCGTGAGCTCGGTAACGCGCTCAGCTTGTCACAACGCTTGCCATCACAATCTTCAACCTCGGCAATAATTAATCCGTCCGTGTTTGTTGAAGAATTCTATGTTTTAATCGCTTCCTTTATGTCCGATAATTTATTGCTACCGTTTGGCTCTCAGTTGAACTGTACTGATGTTGTTGTTGACATGCCGTTCTCTCCACAGCTCGGATTTGTAAACAACAACAAAAACCCAAAAAGAAGTGATTGTTGCCGATTTTCCGTTCTTATGTCGTTGTTGTTGACGAGCCGCTCTCTTCGCAGCTCTGTGAAGCGCTTTGTGACCCTCGGGTGAAAAGCGCTGTATAAAAGCAATTATTAATTATTATTATTATCATCACCAGCGGGTGAATATTGAGCGGGCATTGTGTTGCCAACACTCACCTGCTGGTGAAGGTCAGGCACGCATTGCTTCACTACTAAGGCAGCGCGGTGGCTGAGCAGTGTCGCTTCACAGCAACAAAGTTCCGGTTTCGATTCCCGTCTCGGTGCCTTTCCGTGCGGAGTTTGCGAGCGTCTCTCTCTCTCTCTGTCTGTCTCCCCCCTCGTGTCCGCGAGGCTTTTCGCCGGCTACTCAGCTTTCCTCCCACTGTCCAAAGACACGCCGCTGCCCTAGGTTAATTGACCTGTTGAGTTAATTGCCCTGCGATCTACCGGCGTCCACATCCTGGGAATGGCTCCGCCTTGCGCCCTACGTCTGCTGGGATAGGCTTCGGTATTTGCGACCCCGTACACGATTAAGCCGGGCACTGACATTGAACCGAAACAGGAGTCTGTGAGGTCTACGTGAAGCTTATGTGGGAGAGAAGCATTCTGCACGCGGTGAGTCGCGGTTTGTGTATCTTGTGCTGCACACACACACACAATAACATGGTTTCAATGACAACTGCGATAACCTGTGAAAATGCGCACGTATTTCGAGACTTAAACAGAAGAGTCCCTCGACTTGACGCGTATCTATTTGACAAACACTGTGTTGCTTGAAAGTTGAAACATAATAGTTATTCGCCGGTATTTGCGCAACTATTTATCTCATTGTCAGAAACGCTTAGTCCTGTAGAGGGTCGCGGTGAGCCGGAGCCTATCCCGGCAGACACAGGGCGCAAGGCAGGGATACACCCGCGCTGGGACGCCAGTCCATCACCGGGCACTGCGGGCAATTTAGTCTGCGAGCCAATAAACCTATGCAGAAGCATGTTTTTTGGACTGTGGGATGCAACCGGAGTGCCCGGCGAAAACCCACGCGGACACGGGGGGAGAGAACTCGCAAACTCCCACACAGAAAGGCTCCCGAGCCGAGATTCGAACCCGGGACCTTCTTGCTGTGAGGAGGCGACAGCGCTACCCACGGGGCCACCGTGCCGCCCGCAACTATTTATTTTACAACAACAAAACATTACTTCCTCAGAACGATTCGAATTGAGGCTATCCCATCAGACCATGACACCATGACACCATACAGTTATGGGAAGGCAAGTGACTGGACACAACGTGGAACATCCAGGGCGGGACCGTAGCCGTCCGTGTGGAGTTGCACTTCACCCGAGGGCAACAAAGCGTTGCACAGAGCTGTGGAGAGCACGGCATGTCAGCGACGACAACGACAGCACGAGAGTAGATCAATTAGAGTTTTTAAACGATGGCTATGAATCAATGAAGGATGCAAAATAACAAATAAAATTAGTGTTCAACAAAGGAAGGAAGGACTAAGTGTCCCAAGCAGGCGCAGATTGGCAGCGAGCCATCATTCCGGCACGACAACATTGAGCAGCATCAACAGTCCTCGCAAGAGGGGCTTCAATTATGTTACGGAACACTGACACGTCACACTCTTAACACCAGAAGTGCTATTATTATTATTATCATCATCAAAAACCGCTTAACCCCGGAGCCTATCCCGGCCGACAGAGGGCGTACGGCGGGGGGAATGCACAGTATGTGACGACGCCAGTACATCCGCGGGGCGCGCGTTATTATGGGGCGGCGGGCGGGGGGATTTACACAGCAGGAACTCTTAACACCAGAGTGTTAAGAGAGTGAGGTCAACACCGCAAATTTGCAACAAATAATGCGCGATTATTTAAAAAAAACACACCGACGTTGCGAATCGCACTATGAATCCTCGACTCCGTGTGTTTTTTTCCCACGTACGGGTACAGATTCAGCCCAAGAAATCGCTCGCTCAATCCGCAGCTGTCAGCAGCTCGTCCGCTTGAAGAAGAGTCGATGAAGAGGTGAGTGAGCCGACACTGCGCCCCCTCTTCGCTTGTGACCGTGTGACAATCGTCTCTTCGCACTGCCAGCGACTCAAAAAAGGGCCACTCCAATGAAATCCATTTTTTGGGTCAGGTCACGTAAAAAGTTATAGATTATAAAATAGTGTCGTTTAACCCTCCACCACCCGACACGGCCAATCAGCAAGGGGTTGTCACGTTGAACAGAAGACGCGCCAATTCCTTTACTATCTCAGCACACCGGTGTGTTGAAAAGCGACCCCACAATATTTTACAAAGAATGTATCGTACATTGACGTTTCGCTGACAACTACGTTCAGCATCATCAGGCACCCGCGCCAGCAACTGGGCGGGCAAATGAAATGGCCCGCAAACCGCTTGCGGGTCGGTTTATATAGGGGTTGTGATGTCACCACCCACGTAATCAGGCGCCCCGGGACACAATGGGCAATCTGGTTTATTAGTTGTACAAGCAGGTGTTTCGGGTCAATTGAGTTATTCAGACAAAGGGTGCGAGCGATGTCTGATAACTCTGGTCATGAGGTGTTGTGCGAGGGATTACGTTGGGCAATGATGTGTGTGCGATGGTTAGTTTGTTAATTGATAATGCGTTTCCAAGCCGCACTTAATTTGTAGCTATCGGAGCGATTACAATTGTTCTTATTTTTCTCAATTTCAATTCAGTCACGGATCAGACTTGGCCAATAGTGGTTAGTTTTACATAAGATGTCGACATTGTCAAAGTCAATTTTGTGGTTATTTTGGAAAGCGTGTTCCGCAACTGCCGATATCTGGGTTTGACAATTTTTAATGTTTCTTTGGTGTTCTTTTAAGCGTGTGCTAACGTTTCTACCCGTCTGGCCAATATAGCATTTGCCACACGAGCATTTAATGCGATAAACTCCCTCTGTGGAGTGTTTGGGTAGTTTATCTTTAACATTAGTTAGTGTTGCTGCGATTGTTTGTACTGTGCCAAATGTACAATGTACAATACATTTTTTGTAAAATATTGTGGGGTCGCTTTTCAACACACCGGTGTGCTGAGATAGTTAAGGAATTGGCGCGTCTTCTGTTCAACGTGACACAACTCCTTGCTGATTGGCCGTGTCGGGTGTGGAGGGTTAAACGACACAATTTTATAATCTATAACTTTTTACGTGACCTGACCCAAAAAATGGATTTCATTGATAATATTGGTCACGAAAGCCTTCGAATTAAAGTAACCAACCTCTATGGGGAGGATACCTTTCTTAAGATCAGAAAATTGGAAAAACTGCGGGTAAAGCGGGGGAAAACTGCTGTCTTCATTGGCGTTCCTCAAGCGTTGCCGGGACTCAAAGGTATTACCTAACACTGTTAAAATAACACATCACATTCAGTCCGATAAAGCCACTCAAATATTACATAAAGCTAGTCAACTATTACTAATGGAGAGAATACAATACAATAGAATTAAACTAACACAGGTGTGTAAGGACCTAATACAATTGCACTTAGAAATGAGTAATACAATGTGCGCAAGTCACTGGAACAAAATAGATACTATTACACAACGATTGGCTGAAAGAGTGTTCAACCACACTAAAAGCCAACAGATTAACAAATTCAACAAACTAATTACTAAACAGCGCCCACATAAACCTACCCAAATAAAAAATACTGTCATCAACCTAACTAATACGGAACTAACTACTGACATGATGTCGGCATTGACCAAAGGTATTAGTTTTGCAATTACACCACGTACACTACCAGTTGATAACATAATCGCGGAAGTGGAATCCGCCATAAGACAACTTCCACACAATGAGGCAGAAAAGACGAGATTTGACGTAGCAAAAATAATCGAAAACAGTAATTTACCAAAACCCAACATTACCTCAAACGAACTCAGAGCCCTTAGAGCGCTGAGATTAAATAAAAACCTTGTAATCCTAGCAGCAGACAAAGGGAGATCCACCATTGTGATGTCCCGTACTGATTATGATAATAAAATAAAAACATTACTAAACGATGGTAACTATATTAAGCTTAAACGCGATCCTACTAAATCGCTAGAACTTAAGATTATTAACTTAATTAATAAATCATCAATCCCTAAGAATGAACAATACATCATAAAGCCTAGGTCATCAAAACCACCAAGGCTTTATGGTTTACCAAAAATTCATAAACCTAATATCCCACTGAGACCAATAGTAAGTACTATTGGCTCTGCCACATATAAACTAGGGGCGGCGCGGTGGCCCAGTGGTTAGCGCTGACGCCTCACAGCAAGAAGGTCCCGGGTTCGAATCTCTCGGCTCGGGTGCCTTTCTGTGTGGAGTTTGCATGCTCTCCCCGTGTCCGCGTGGGTTTTCACCGGGTACTCCGTTTTCCTCCCACAGTCCAAAAGCATGCTCCTGGATAGGTTGATTGGCTCGCAGACTAAAATTGTCCCGCAATGCCCGGCGATGGACTGGCGTCCCGTCGTCGGGTGTATTCCTGCCTTCGCCCTGTGTTTCCGGGATATGCTCCGGCTCACCGTGAGCCTATATAGGATTAAGCGGTTTCAGATAATGAGAATTAACCTAGCGCAGCGGCGTGGTCTTTGGACGGTGGGAGGAAACCGGAGTACCCGACGAACTCAACTTTCGCTCAGATGGACATAAACAAAGACAAAGATCCCCTGTATAGCCTGAACAGACTGTGGGGTTACGTGCCGTTAGCGAGCACCTATGAATGTCAGCACGACACACGAGGGGGTGGGTGCCCAGCACCACGCTCGGCCACCTTTGTCTCCCTGGTAGCAATGTTCACACATTGCGCCAGGTACCCATTTGAGGCTGAGTCGACCTAGGGGAGGCCCAGGACCGGTTCAGAAAATCGTCACCGGTGTTGGCCGTGAGCGGGATTCGAACTCGGGTCGCCAGGTTTTTTAGCCCAGCGCGCTAATAATAATATATTTTCATTTCTAAAGCGTGTTTCACCCGAGGGTCACAAAGCGCTGTACAGAGCTATGGAGAGAATGACATTTGCCAAGAAATCCTGAATGAGCCTTTGGACAACTTCCCAGTTATTCATGTCACCAGTCTACAAAACATCAAGGTGCAGCCCTGAAATTATTTGTTCCTGTACAGTATCTGAAATTGAAAAGAGTGAAACCGAAAAGTCTACATTTGCATAAAAATCACTAAAGTGTGACACGTTAACTAAAGAAAAATATTTTTTAAATCTTAACGGTTTTGAAACCGATTAACGACCATTACAGAATGTCCACTAAACCGAAATGCATCGTAAGAAAGTGCCATCTACTCTCATGTGCAGCTGTATAAACATATTAAACTCAAACCTTTTGTTGTTCCTCTCGGGGTATACCCATTCATTTCCCTTTTATTATCTCTAAAAACGAACCGTATTTTGCAGTTTGCCCGTGTGTCAGTCCCTATAGTTTGCCTTTTAATATCACAACATAGCATTCGGGCGGCAGGGCGGCACGGTGGCCCAGTGGGTAGCGCTGTCGCCTCCTCACAGCAAGAAGGGCCCGGGTTCGAATCTCGGCTCGGGTGCCTTTCTGTGTGGGAGTTTGCGAGTTCTCTCCCCGTGTCCGCGTGGGTTTTCGCCGAGCACTCCGGTTTCCTCCCACAGTCCAAGAAACGTGCCGCTGCGTAGGTTAATTGGCTTGCAGACTAAATTGCCCTCAGTGCCCCGTGATAGACTGGCGGCCCATCGTGGGTGTGTTCCTGTAATTGCGCCCTGCGTCTACCGGGATAGGCTCCGGCTCACCGCGACCCTGCACAGGACTAAGCGATTTCTGACAATGAGATGAGATAAGCATTCGTGGTGTGTGAAAAAGTCTCTTTGTTTGTGTTCATCAGCAAGCCAGTGTGGCTGGCCTGCTGTTGCGTCCAGCTTCTTTCCGCATTCATCGATAGAAGTAATGCGGGTATACATCCTGCTGCATGCGTTAACTTCCAAGCGCTGGGTAACCGCTCCTCACTGATTTTTAGAGGGGAGAGGGAGGCATATAACAATCTCATCTCATCTCATTGTCAGAAACCGCTTAGTCCTGTACAGGGTCGCGGTGAGCCGGAACCTATCCCGGCAGACACAGGGCGCAAGGCAGGGATTCACCCACGATGGGCCGCCAGTCCATCATCGGGCACTGCGGGTAATTTAGTCTGCAAGCCAATTAACCCATGCAGCAGCATGTTTTTTGGACTGTGGGAGGAAACCGGAGTGCCCGGCGAAAACCCACGCGGAGAGAACTCGCAAACTCCACACAGAAAGGCACCCGAGCCGAGATTCGAACCCGGGACCTTCTTGCTGTGAGGAGGCGACAGCGCTACCCACTGGTGCCACCGCGCCGCCCCATCGGATGCAATTGTTCATGGAAATCAATGTGACAAATGATGACAACGGAAATTTTCATTTCAGGTTCTGAAAAAAAAATCCTAACTCATTCGGAAGCAAGATGTCATCAAAGAACAGAACTATTCAGGAAGAGCTTAAAAAAGTGGTGCTTCCAGCCGTAATCGAGGGAATGCATACTCTGGAAGAAATAAAAAATGCTATAAGAGGTAAAAGTTACCGCATAATTTGCGATGACTATGCCTTGAAATGCGACATTGACAATGCAAATGTAAGCTTTACAACAGCCCTTCGATTTTCGAGCGAGATGCTTGACGATTTAAACGCTGAGACGGAAGAGGCGATTGTCATGCACGGACTAAAGAAGAAGGATTTGAGTCGGAAGCAAATGTTGCTCGGCTCCATGCAAACTCAGATGGCTCTCGTTTTGAAAGCAAAAGAAGAACGCAATGGAGAGGTCTCGTCGGCAAAGAGGGCATCGCAAACATCGGAGAGGGAACACGCAGTTGCCGCAGAGATCCTCCAAAGAGCAGAAGACGAGTTCGCGGATTTTAAGAAGACCTGCACACGTGTTCCGATCATAGGTAAGCACAAACCAGGAGAAAGTCTGACATGTACTTGACTGTTGCATCCAATAACGTGACGCACCCTACTGGTCGCAATTGCCCTGTGTGGCGCTATGCGTTTTTGGTTCGTTTACGATCATGCTTGCTGATGAATTCCATTTGTTGGGTTAAGTCACGTCAACAATGTTTGTCGTAAACCCTCCACCACCAGACAGTGGCCAGCAAAACGTGCCAATTCTTCACCACTGTCTCAGCACACCGATGTGTTGGAGAGCAAACTCGCAGTGTTTATAAATGAAATTCGACATTTCGCCGATGATTGCAATCAGCATCATCAGGGAAACTCGCACCAACTTGAGACGAGCTCGCTTCTGAACAAATGGCAACCGTTTCGATCTCCTCATATGGGCGGGGGGGGGAGCTGTGATCATTTTTTACGTGTCCTAATCCAAAAAATGAAATTTCATCAATAACATTGGTCACGGGCGGTGCGGTGGCCCAGTGGTTAGCGCTGACGCCTCACAGCAAGAAGGTCCCGGGTTCGAATCTCTCGGCTCGGGTGCCTTTCTGTGTGGAGTTTGCATACTCTCCCCGTGTCCGCGTGGGTTTTCGCCGGGTACTCCGGTTTCCTCCCACAGTCCAAAAGCATGCTCCTGGATAGGTTGATTGGCTCGCAGACTGAAATTGTCCCGCAATGCCTGGCGATGGACTGGCGTCCCGTCGTCGGGTGTATTCCTGCCTTACGCCCTGTGTCTGCCGGGATAGGCTCCGGCTCACCGTGACCCTATATAGGATTAAGCGGTTTCAGATAATGAGATGAGACATTGGTCACAAAAGCCCTCGAAGTAAAGATCATGCTTACTGTTGGGCTTTCATCCTTGCTCCAAAAAAACGTTGTTGATGATTTACCGATGTTATCTCGTTGTTGATATTTGCCACTCTCTCAGCGGCTATGTCTAGCGCCTTGTGGCCCTTGGGTGACTAGCGCTCTAGAAATGCTATTATTATTATTGTTGTACGGTAAATGTTAAACTAAACAATTTCCCAATATATGTATTATATTCACTGATAATTTTGCATTTTAAAATTATAGTTGAAAGTCTGATTATTTTACTTGTTGTTCTGCAACGTTGTTGATATATATTTTTTAAACCCCAATTTTTTATTATCGCTGCTGATTTTCCGTTCCAGTGCCATTGTTGCTGACGCGCCGTTCTCTCCGCAGCTCTGTGAAGCGCTTTGTGACCCTCGGGTGACAAAGCTCTATTGATGCGGTTATTATCATTATTATGATTGTGCAGTAAAATCTCTTAATTAGATTTATTGGCCCTGTGATTTTATATGTTGTTCGAGTTGGTTAGTAGGGCGGCACGGTGGCCCAGTGGTTAGCGCTGTCGCCTCACAGCAGGAAGGTCCCGGGTTCG
>JAZEWT010000034.1:1945836-1960805 GCA_036362905.1 Mordacia mordax | reverse complement strand
TTAAAATAGCAGCCGTTTTACTACAGAACAAGCCTCTCAATGGGATCCATGAAATAAAGTACAGCCTGTACACAATATGGTTACGGATGTGATTAAATCATTGCTGGGTGCCACAGCAAGAAGGTCCCGGGTTCGAATCTCGGCTCGGGTGCCTTTCTGTGTGTGGAGTTTGCGAGTTCTCTCCCCCTGTCCGCGTGGGTTTTCGCCGGGCACTCCGGTTTCCTCCCACAGTCCAAGAAAACATGCTGCTGCACAGGTTAATTGGCTTGCAGACAAAATTGCCCGCAGTGCCCGGTGATGGACTGGTGTCCCAACGTGGGTATTATATCCCTGCCTTGCGCCCTGTGTCTGCCGGGATAGGCTCCAGCTCACCGCAGCCCTATACAGGACTAAGCGATTTCTAACAATGAGATCAGATGAATCATTTCCTCCGCCCGCATCCCCCCCTCCCTCTGATGTCGGGCATCTGTTTTTTAAAAAAGCTCCACTCTTCGCATTTTCCAAAGCACTTAGCAGATTGGATTACATAGAGGAGCAACGCATCCATTATCCGCTCGAACTCAGAGCTAAAAGGTGCGCTATCGCAATACGCAATAATAATAATTGCATTTATAGAGCGCTTTCACCCGAGGATCACAAAGCGCTGCACAGAACTGCTGACAGAACGGCCACGCCAACAACGACATTAGAGCGGAAAATCGGCAACAACAACTATTTTGTCTCATCTCAACTCATTGTCAGAAACCGCTTGGTCCTGTACAGGGTCGCGGTGAGCCGGAGCCTTTCCCGGCACACACAGGGCGCTAGGCAGGGATATACCCACGATGGGACGTCAGTCAATCACCGGGCACTGCGGGCAATTTAGTCTGCGAGCCAATTAACCTACGCAGCAGCATGTTTTTTGGACTGCGCGAAGAAACCAGAGTGCCCGGCGAAAACCCACGCGGACAGGAGGGAGAGAAGCTCGCAAACTCCCACAGAGAAAGGCACCCGAGCCAAGATTCGAACCCGGGACCTCCTTGCTGTGAGGAGGCGACAGCGCTACCCGCTGGGCCACCGTGCCGCCCGCAACTATTCTGTTTTGGGTTTTTGTTTAAATGTACACATCCTTGCGTGTACATGTGCAGGCTAGTCGGCGTGCAGCCACCACACCTGCTCCACGCTGCACGTACGTCTGACTTGCAGGCTCTTGTTCATCATACAGTAGGCTCTGGCCGTGTGTTGCCTGCAGCTATGTACAGTATTGTGTTGGCTGTTGTATTGGCTACAGCATTGCATTGACCTGTATTGGCTACAGATGCACACTGTATCGGCTAATTATTCCTTGTTTGTTGATTGATTATCTTTTCCCCTCTGACTGTCCGATAATGTATCGCTACTGTTTGACATTCAGTCGAACTGTCCTGATGTTGTTGTTGTTCCACAGCTCGGATTTGTGAGAAAAAAAAGAATTCCCAAAAAAAAACGCGACTGATGCTGATTTTCCCGTCTCGTGTCGCTATTGTTGACGTGCTGTTGTCTCTGCAGCTCTGTGCAGCGCTTTGTGACCCTCGGGTGAAAAACGCTCTATGCATGCAATTATCATTATTATTAATGTATTGCCCATAGCATTATTTTGGCTATTATATTGGCTGTTGCATAGTATTGCACTGGCAATTGCGTTGGTTATAGCAATGTATTGTATTGGCAGTTGTATTGGCTATAGAATTTCATTGTATTGACTATTGTATTAGCTCTAATGGTGAATTGTGTTGGCTGTTGTGTTGGCTACAGAATTTCATGGCATTGATGATTGTATTAGCTCTAATGGTGAATTGTGTTGGCTATGGCTACACAGCAACTACCGCCGATTAACTGCATGTGACATCATCGTGACGTTCAAGGTCGCTTTCCGACTCACCAGGGCGGTCCAAATGTCTTGTGACTCCCCATTTCATGGTTTCTCTCAACATCATCATCATCCTCATTATCAACGCACAACCTCCTCGCCCAGCCACTCAGTGCTCCTTATAACTCCGCGGCGCCGTGAGGGTGACTCATGCACGGCTCGTTGGTCAATCATTAACATTATAAATTAAGTCACCACATCACGAAACACTGCATGACGAGATGCAAAGCTATTAAGTCACCATGCCCCCTCCCCCCCTATTCCTTAACTCTGAAGTTATGTATCTACTCAAATCATATTGAATGTGTGCGCGTTGTAAACTCTAAACTGTATTGAAGGGGATGTGGGTCACGGGTTCTGTAAATGGTTATACATGTTGTGTATTGTATCTCTTGTATGTTTTGTTGTTGGAAAATTTGCTCGGAAAAGCAATAAAATCGGACTTAAAAGTCAAAGTCTACTTTCAGGGATCATATCTAATTTTGTAACTTATAAAATGGCCGCTAAGCTATTTCAGGAGCCGGTTTGAGCAACGGCCAGCTAAACATATTAATAAATATTGCCAGTACTTTTGTAGGCTTTCGTGGCTCAAACCACTTAGTCAGAGGGCACTTGGAGATGCCTCTAGCGTGGGGGGGGGGCGGAATGTCGCGAAGGAGAGGAAGGAACGCTCAGTTATATGGCTACTGGCTGCTATCTCTAACACTTTGACTCCTCTCTCTAACACTGTGTGAAGACACGACTTTTGACTCCGGGCTTGTGACGGCTTACAGCGGCAACGCCACGGCGAGGATCAGCGCCCACCCCGCGATAGATCAGCCAGCGACTACGAATGAGCAGAGACTTCTTGATTTTCGATGCTTTATTGAAACCAGCAGACACGGGCCGGAATGTAGCGACATACAACGAACTCATACATCGTGACGCTGCCTCCTTCTTCCAATTCCCCCAGGAGACTCCCCTCGCCCCTCCAACCCCCCGTTCCTTATATCCCCGCGGCCCCTTCTAGAAAGTTCTAACCGACGTCACCCCTCTACGGTAAAAGTCCCCCCCTCCCCGCAGGCCGTGCTGTCCGTCCCCCACGTGGCTCTGTCCCCCCCCCCTCTCCTGTAAAAGTTCCCCCCTCCCAGAGTTCCTGAACTCTGCAACTGTGACTCCTATCTCTAACACTGTGACTCGTATCTCTAACCCTGAGACTCCTATCTCTAACACTGAGACTCCTATCTCTAACACTGAGACTCCTATCTCTAACACTGTGACTCCTCTCTCTAACACTGAGACTCCTATCTCTAACACTGTGACTCGTATCTCTAATCCTGAGACTCCTATCTCTAACACTGTGACTCCTATCTCTAACACTGTGACTCGTATCTCTAATCCTGAGACTCCTATCTCTAACACTGTGACTCCTATCTCTAACACTGGGACTCCTATCCCCAACACTGACTCTAGCACAGAAGCAACGTTGTCGCAGCCATCCCGAAATAATATCTTTCATAAGCAATAGTCGCACAGTGACACCTGAATAATAATAATAATGATGATGATAATTGCATTTATAGAACACGTACATCAGCACGATTTGTCTGTACCTGAACCACCAGCTTACTCCACGCAAACAAACATCTGGACGTACCGATGCAATGCGAGGCATATTTGCAGGTCTCTCTCGGCCATCATTCTGTGTGGAGTTTGTGTTCGAACTCTCCTCCTGTTCTCCGCAGGGTTTGCCTCTGGATTCTCCAGTTTTCCTTTCACAACGATGTTTCTTAATTGGACAACATCACAATATTGTCCGAGACAAGTGTCTGGCAGGTTGGCGCCGGCTGACCGGTTTCCTCACTACGCCTCTGTAAGAATTGCATTTCGAAACGCACATTTCACCCGAGGGTTACAGTGCTGCACGGAGCTGTGGAGAGAGAGCTGCACGCAAATAACAACATCAGAGTAGATCAATCAAAGTGAAATAATGACTGCAAATCGATGAAGGATATCAAATAATAAATTAAATAATTGCTCGGAAAAAAAAGGAAGGATAAATGTTTCCTGGTCGGCAGCGAGCCATCATCCCGGCACGACAACAGTGAGCCGCATCAACAGTCCGAGCCAGAGAACTTGAAAGCTTTACGGAACGAGTGAGTCTTGAGACGAGATTTGAAGATGATTCCCAGGGACTCAGCTGACCGAATCTCCAGTGGAAGGAAGTTCCAGAGTCTGCGAGCAGCGAGAAGTCTCTGTCACCCATCGAATGGAGGTGCGATCTGGGCACATGCAGCAAAGACCCGTGTTGGAGGATCGAAGTTGTGTTGAGGAGGGCGCCTGAAGTTGGTCACGGATGGATGTCGGAGCAGCGCCAGTGAGAGCCTTGTAGGTGAGGAGGATTTTGAATAAAATCCTGTGTTTTTCATTATAATATTATACCATTCTTAAATATGTATTTTTTGTTATTCTTTGGGACAGCGCTGTCATTGAGGATATATTTCCACCTCAAACTAGTGAAATTAGCAACGAGACGAGCAGTAGCCAGTGGTTCCACAATCCTGAGAGACACACGTACACACAGAGGCACACACTTATTTACACGATGAAGCAAGCGTTTGTGTGTATGTCTATGTCCACACTGAGAGAACTGGTTTAGAATCTTTCATAAGCACGACACTGAGGCTATGGCCTCTTATTTCATCGTCACTGGTTCAGGTTTAAATTCCCACTTTTGCACTGCCAACGCCAATCTTCTTAAGCACTGATCCGTCTTCATCCTGATATCAAATGAGCGTGTTACACGCTTGGAACTAGATCACCTATACGACGGACGAAGATATCTAGAATATGATTAACATGTATAAGATTACAACAAGTTTTACCGTATCTGGCGATATGCAGGTGTTTACCGTATCTGGCATGGTTAGACGAATCAGACGCACCTCTTACCCGGACATCGATCTGCCTCCCCCACTCTATCTGCAGCGGATGGAAATTCCTCTATGGCAGCCACACATTCCCATCTCAACTCCAAGGATGTAAGCAGAATGGCTCTGATTCCCGACCATAGAGATTTAACCAACCGGCTGACTCTCTCCCAAGCAGCCATTAATTAAATGACTGCAACTATTTGGCATCGTCAAATGGGGTTTAGCCAGGAGATGTCACAGATGACTGTTGCCCAGGGGCCTCCGTCACAAGCTGAGTTTGTTATTTTCCAGGTAGAGGGTAATCAACCGCCATTCGCCACTAAGTGGCGGTGACGTCACCACTGCACCTGTGCCAGGCCAGGTGCACCTTGAGGCCACGTGAAGTGTCGAAGGCTCGCTGACAGGAGGTTACGGGACAGACCCAGGTGTACTGGGGCGCTTGACTGAGATGATTGCAGCTGCACCACCTATGCTCCCAACTGTGCCAACTTGCTGTGTTTTAGCCACCCTACGCTCCGCTCCTTGTTGTGAGCGTGGCTCTGCCGCTCTCCATTGCTGTTGGAGGGCGACTGCCTCCAACTGCCCCGTAGCGTCCTTCACGATCCTTCTCCACAGAGGTTGATCTTGACACCGCTCGTATCAGTCTTCAGAGAGTCCACTCAGCTCCAGGTCCTGCTGTGCCACATCAGTCCGTCTCTTCTTTAACCCGTGCCGCGCTCGTTCAGCCCCCTCTATCCGACCAAACAGAAGCTGCTTGGGCATGCGGTGGCTGGGCATGCGGGCTACATGACCCAGCCACCACAATCTCGCCTGCCGGAGGAGCTCACAAATAGGATTTTGTCCAGATCTCACGAGAATTTGTGAGCTCCTCACACAATACAACCTGGTTAAACCCAGGATGGATGGTAGACCTCACACACACACACAGACGGACATCTACGACTGCAGATGCTCTCCTGAGCAGTTGTCCAGCAGTTTCTTTTGTTTACAAGTAAGAGGAAACCATATCACTCACGGAAAATGTACTTGTGCATGACGGCAAATACTCTATACCGTGCAGATGAAAAAGTGGAGATTATTCTACTGCTCCTGCCAAGCTAGGGCACGGTCCTTTTAAAATATCCATGGGAAGGGAGGTAGGTTAACTCTACGTGAGCCACCAACCCCTAATGACACTGCAATAGGTTACAAGCCACGTGCTCTCTGTGACTTTTACTGGGGGACTGAAAAAATAAATATCGTGCCGACGAGTGTTTTGCCGAGATATGAAACCGCACAACATAGAAACGCCACAACCACCGCGGTTTTCGAAGGAAATGACCCCAAAATATGCAGGCAGTGCCAGGCCGCGTGCATGTGGGGACTATGTTGGGGCTATACGGGGCCCTACCGACGTATCCACGTGGTATTAAAGGGACCGGGGGGGGTGCGGGGAGGACACTCACGTTAAGCTCGAAGTAGGGGACAGCGCCTCAGTTGTTGACCAGACGTGGGTTGGTTGAGCTATTGACCGGACGTTGACAACAGCTCGCCGGACCATGGATTGGTTAATTGGGGGCTGGACAATAGCGGGAGTAGGCGAGGGTTTAGGGGGATGAGGTCATTCGGGCGCCGAGGGAGCTGGTGATGAGTTCGTGCCCGGGGTTTTGTGATGCGGTTCTGTAACCATCGTCTGTGTGGCCGAAACGCGTTGATGTTGCGCGTAATTGTTGTCGGAGTGGCCACGTGGCCGTTTGTTCGTTGTTCAATTAAACCCCGTTCGCCCTTGCGATGGAGTCTGCGCCTGATGGATCATCCCAGCAGGAGAGTGGATCTCGGGAGTCGACGGTCGCTCAGCCAGACCGCGACACACGTCAACAATATTGTCCAGCCATCAAGGAAGACTAACGGGAGACGCATGCACCCGTGTATGACGCACGATGATCAGTAACATAGCTGCCCTGGAACATCTCAACGCGAGACCTAGCGGGAGAGAAGCTACCTTTGGTGACAGTGACTCCTATCTCAAACACTGTGACGCCCATCTCTAACACTGTGACGCCCATCTCTAACACTGTGACTCCCATCTCTAACACTGTGACTCCCATCTCTAGCACTGTGACTCCTATCTATAACACTGTGACTCCTATCTCTAACGCTGACTCCTATCTCTAACACTGTTACTCATATCTCTAACACTGTGACTCCTACCTCGAACACTGAGACTCCTACCTCTATCACTGAGACTCCTATCTCTAACACTGTTACTCCTATGTGCAGCACTGAGATTACCCTCTATAATACTGTGACTCCCATCTGTAACACTAAGACTCCTTTCTCGAACACTGTGACTCCTATCTCTAACATTGAGACTCATATCTCTAACACTGTGACTCCCACCTCCCACCCCTCTCCGCGGGACAACAGTTAGTGAGAGTCAGATCGCTCAACAGTTCCTTCCGGGTTTGATACGAACTGACTCATCAGGGCTGCTGATCTTCGGTAGACGGACAAAGCTTAAACGTAATCCATTTAGGGGCAGGACTCTTAACTATGCACAGCCGCAGATCGTGCTTCCTCCAGGTACTGGGGGTTCCTCCAAGAACTAAATTAATTCAGTGGCTACATCAACAGTCCTAGCCAGAGGATTTGGTTCCATTGAGTTTCGTTACCGGAGGAGACTGGAGAACCCAAGAGAGAAGCCGCTCTGAGGAGCGCTAAGCAAACGTTCGTCAAGACAGACGTGGTGTTGTGGCGAGAATACTCACCGCTCATGCTGGGGGCGGATGATCCCTTGTCTGCACACGCAGACACAGAGAGCACGCGTGCGAGTCAGAGAAGTGGAACATCGACTGCTGGGTCCCATGAATAATGCAACATGGTGCTGGTAGACTTACACTGCCCGTACACTCACACTGCCCGTACACTCACACTGCACGTACACTCACACTGCACGTACACTCACACTGCCCGTACACTCACACTGCACGTACACTCACACTGCACGTACACTCACACTGCACGTACACTCACACTCCACATAGACCCCACGTGGATACGGGTGAGAGAAAGAACTCGCAAACTCCGCGCATGAAGGCACCCGAGCCGGGATCCGAACCGGGGCGCTTCTCGCTGTGAGCGCTGCTCGCAAAGCGCTGCGCCACCGTGCCTCGCAAAGCCTGTCCAGGTGCAGACGCTCGCACCCCGCCGCTGCACACAATCGAGGTCTTCCCTGCACGGCCATCCGCACTCACCAACAGTGACCACCTGGTCGAATCCATTGCCCATGATGACAATGGGTAAACTCCTCACACCGCACACGATCTTGCCGGTCACATCGCGCTGCGCAGGATTGAAAGACAGCCGTATGGATCCCTTGGGCAGATCAGCTCTGCAGGACAAGTGATCCTTGACTTTGGCGTCGCTAGAATTCCTCTCCATTTCGCCGATGATGCAGATCTGCGAGCCAAAGAGGGGGGTGGGGAGCATCTTTTCAAACGCTTCGTGGCCCCCCCGGGTGAATGGCGCTTGAGAAATGCAATTATTATTATTATTGTCTTGAACGAGGGCGGCACGGTGCTGTCGCCTCACAGCAAAGAAGATCCCGGGTTCGAATCTCGAGCCTGGTGCCTTTCTGTGTGGAGTTTGCATGCTCTCCCCGTGTCCGCGTGGGTTTTCGCCGGGCACTCCGGTTTCCTCCCGCAGTCCAAAAAAAACATGCTGCTGCATGGGTTAATTGGCTTGCAGACTAAATTGCCCGCAGTGCCCGGTGATGGACTGGCGTCCCATCGTCGGTATATCCCTGCGTTGCGTCCTGTGTCTGCCGGGCTAGGCTCCGGCTCACCGCGACCCTGTACAGGATGAAAGCGGTTTCTGAGAATGGTGCGACGATGTATTGAACGAGGATGCAAGACTGATGACGAAACATCCTTTCCTTCGCCGCCACTCCAGTGTTCCGAATTTAGAGATGGTGAGATTAAGTGACAACAGGCGGCTTGCCACGTTAGGCCAAACCCCATTGACGGGCCGAATTAGTCTTAAACGTGAACACATGTCTTGGCTCGTTAGCCCAAACACAAGACATTTTCCGTGTTAACAGCCGACGTGAGCACCTGCCAACCCGGATGAGCGTCGCACAATGGTCGTGAATAAAAGAAGACGGTGCTCGTGAATAATTTGAAGCCCATTTTTCAATTCACCGCGGGATGAAGGGCTTCCAAGTTCGTAATCCTCAGGGAGAAGCGCGTTCTATGTGTGGCTGTCTCACCGCCGTGGTTGTGGCCACCTAGGGCGGAATTGTCGTAAAATTTGGGCCTTGGAGAAATAAGGTCCTGCCCTAGACGGGTCGATTCCTACTTCGGGCACCTTTTATTACGCGAAGTTTGTGTGTTTCCTCTCCCTCCCCCCCCAGTTCTGTGTGGGTCTTATCCGGGTACTTGGGTTTCCTCCCACAACTAGTGTGGAGTTTGCGTGTTCTCTCTCTCTCTCTCCACCTGTTCTGCGTGGCTCTCCTCAGGGTTCTCCAGTTTCCTCCCACCGTTCAAAGACGGGCTGCTGCCTTGGTTAATTGGCCTGCTTGAGTACATTTTCCCCCAATGTCCTACGATGTATTGGCATCACATCATGGGTATTGCCCCACTGTGTGACCTCTGTCTGCCGGGATAGGCTCTGCTCCTGCCCCCCTCCGCGACCCGGTGACATGGAGGCGTGGGGGGTGGGAAGATTGCCACGCAGTCAACCAGCGCCAACATTTCCTATTGCAGGTCCCGTGCATTGCGTCTTGCGTATTACGCGTCCGATATATCGCGATGGCCAGTGCATTAATGCACGGTTTCTTAATTGTTGTTGTTGTTATTGTTCTGGTTGAGAACACCGGAGAACCCGGAGGAATGCTGTGCAGAAGACGAGGGGAATGACACGCAAATGGATGAAGGCGCCCGAGGCGAATACCAAACTGCCTCGGACAGCAATTTCGTTTACTGATGCCCAGATGCTGCACCACTGCCCTAATATGCTGGCCCGTGAACAAACGTGTCGGGTGAAGCGCTTTGTGAACCTCGAGTGAAAAGCGCTCTATAAATGCATTTATTATTAATATTAAGAGGGCGGCGCGGTGACCCAATGGTTAGCGCTGTCGCCTCACAGCAAGAAGGTCCCGGGTTCGAATCTCTCGGCTCGGGTGCCTTTCTGTGTGGAGTTTGCATGCTCTCCCCGTGTCCGCGTGGGTTTTCGCTGGGCACTTCGGTTTCCTCCCACAGTCCAAAAAGCATGCTGCTACATAGGTTGATTGGCTCACAGGCTAAATTGCCCCGCAGTGCCCGGCGATGGACTGCCGTCCCATCGTCGGTATATCCTTGCCTTGCGCCCTGTGTCTGCCGGGATAGGCTCCGGCTTCACCGTGACCCTGTATAGGACTAAGCGGTTTCAGACAATGAGATGAGATGAGATTAATATTAAGAGACTTGGCGAATGTTTCACTGCATCCGCGGACCAGCGGCAACGTTGAGAGATCCTAACCACAAGCAACGTTTGCGCAATGTTCAGTTGAGTATCAGTAACCAGCGTCATCCTGTACGAGATCGCTGGGAGGGGGGGGGTGTCAGAACCTATCCCGGCACACACAGGGCGCAGGGGCGGGGGCTATGCCCAGGGTCTGAAGGCAGTAACGCTTTTCTCGCAGAAACTCACTCGGCGACGGGCCAATCGACCCAGGCGGCATCGCGTCTCTTTTTTTATAGAGTGGGACGAAACCGGAGTACCCGACGAAAACGCCCCCCCCCCACACACACACACACAGAGGAGAGGCACCACGAGACTCGCTGGTCGCGCAAGCCTGCCGTGGAGGCCGATCAGAGTCTAAGGCCATCGCCAAACTGACCTCGGCCCCTTGGAAACTCCAACTGCTCCGAGGTGCGATGTTGTCCGTATTCGAGGGGTCATTGCACGTAACGTGCCAGCTCTGAAGAGGCGGCTGACCACCCGGCGCTTGGGTCATGGCCGCGTCGCTCTTCGCAGGCTCTGGAGGGAAAAAAAATATATGAATTATTATTATTATGATCGCAACAGTTAGCGTCCAGGATGCACGATTTGCAAGGACATCGAATATTGATGCAATGAGGATGATTCGGAGACACAGAGACACTGGGTGATACGATGGAGCAATTAGCAGTGCGGCAGCCTCATAGCTGGAAGGTGCCCGCGCGTTGGGTTTCCGCCGGGTGCTCCGGTTTCCTCTCACAGTCCGAAGACCTGCGTGGGTTAATTGGCCTGTTAGCTAAACGGCACATCAGTTGCTCAGCAATGAACGGGCGTCCCGTCTGATAACAGTGTAGCCTTGTATCCTGTGTCTGCAAGGATAGGCTCTGGCTCATCGCAACCCTGTGGAATATGAAGCCAGTCACGATAATGAATGTTTAACACCGTCTGTGCACTCGTAAACTTGACCGAAAGAGACGGGAAGTCAATAGTGTTTGTCTACATATGATAGGGAGAGTATATATTTTTTAATGTACGTATGTATTTCCGCACAAAGTGTATTGGGGTGGCATGCTTCATACTGCAAATTAAGCTTTCAAGTTGCTCTGGATAGGAATTTTGATGCGGTTCACTGTTGCCGTGCCGGGATGATGGCTCGCTGCCGACCTATGCCTAGTCGGGAACATTTATCCCATCCTTTGTTGAACAATTATTTTTCATCGCTTATTTTATGTCCTTCCGTAATGTATTGGCATTATTTGACTTTCAGTTGATCTGTTCTGGCGTTGTTGTTGTTGCTGACAATGCGTTCTCTCCACAGCTCAGATTTGTAACAAGCACACAAAACAAGTGGAACGTTATTGCTCGTTTTCACGGCTCGATGCATGATGATTGCCTCGAAAAGCTGCTCTCTCGGGACAGCCGCGTCGATCGTTCCCTCTCTCCCTCCATCGCGACGTTTCGCCCTCATTTGCTGTTCTTGTGTCGTTGTTGTTGCTGACGCGCCGTTCTATTACTAAATGTTCTCTGCCAATAACGAAGGCTTATTGATTAATCTTCCGAAACCTCACAGTGCCATCGAGAGTCCCAAAGGGACAAGGACAAAAAACAGTCAAAGCGATCACGTTGGCTGAAAAGGTCATCGGCAGGAGGCTGAAAAGGTCACCGTATTACTGGCTCTGAACAATATGTCCCGTAGGGCGGGGACTCTGCTACTGAAGGGACTTTCCAATGCCGCTCTTAGCTTTACCCGTTGACGAGAGTGAGTTACGCGCCGCAATGAAAACTCCAGTCTCGTCTCGGGCGATAGAGGCATAGCCAGGAAACCACAGAGAGCGGGGGCGAGTGTGTGTGCGTGTGCGTGTGTGCCAAAGGGTGGCAGTTCGCTGGCCCATGGTGTTACCGCCCAATTAATTAATATATTATGGTGTTACCGCCCCATTCATTAAATTAGTTTAATGCGAAGGCATTCGTGGATAATTATATCCACGAAATCCATCAGGTCACGTAAGGAAAAGCGTTGTCCTTCGATAATTATTATTCATGTGAACTGGCGCCCTGGATATATTCACGCTTTGCGCCCTCTGTCTGCCGAGATAGGCTTCGGCCCACCCCCCCCGACGCGACCTTGTGCAGGATTAATCGAGTACTGTGTCGTAAACCCGCCTCCACCCGACGCATCCGATCAGTAAGGTTCTTGTCACGTGAGCACAGTCGCGCGTCAGTTCTTCACTCTCTCTCGGCAGGATGCATAATGAGAGTCGCTGTTTCGCTGGTCAGCTAAACTATATCAATCTCCAGTGTGGACGCTGCTCCCACACAATGGAACTCCTTCCATTGGAGATTCGGTCAGATTTTGTGGCGGATGACCCTCCTTTTTGGAACAATATGGCCGTGAGCTTGAGACTGCAGTCTCTAACTTCTGTAGACCACCTGAGATTCTCATTAGGATTTAAATACCCTGCCTAGTTGCAATTGCAAAAACTGACAGGTGATTTGAACGGCTGGATATGCTCTTTCCTTGTATTGTCCAATACGCTACTTTGCATCTCCATTCGATGGGTGACAAAGCCTTCTCGCGCGCTGCTCCCAGACTCTGGAACTCCCTTCCATCGGAGATTCAACCAGCTGAGAACATGGGCATCATCTTCAAATTTCGTCTCAAAACTCAATTGTTCCGTAAGACTTTCAAGTCCCTCTGGCTTGTACTGTTGATGCGGCTCACTGTAGTCGTGCCGGGACGATGGCTTGCTGCCGACCTGTGCCTGCTCAGGGAACATTTATTCCTTCCATCATTTGTTGGACAATTATTTTATCGCTTATTTTATATCCTTCTCTCAATTACAGCCATTGTTTGACTTACAATGGAACTGTTCTGACGTTGTTGTTGACATGCCGTTCTCTCCACAGCTTAGATTTGTAGCCAATATAAAACACGCAAAAAAGCTGTTGCTGTTGATTTGCTGTCAATGTCATTGTTGCCGCAGATACGCAGTTCTCTCCACAGCTTTCTGTGCAGCGCTTTGTGACCCCCGGGTGAAGAAACGCTCTAGAAGTGTAACCATTATTGTTACGCGCACCAGCTTTGGGGACCATCTGCTCGTGGCGCGAGATGGCAAAATAATTGACGCTTCTTCGTTTGAGACCGGGTGTCGAACCGGCACCCGTCTTGCTGCGAGGCTACAGTAACCACAACTACTCATTACGCAACCACAGCGCCCCGCAAAGAGCGTGGGCCTCCGCGTATTTATAAGAAATACGCGCAGCGTTTGCAACCGTATTAGTAACCACTATGGAAAGTTTCTAAAAATGCTATGCCGACAGAGGAGTATCAATGCAGAGAAGGCAACATTGGTTAGCACAGTGAGCTTCGCTGCCGTGTCACGGGAAATGCCCAGTTCGATTCCCGGCAGGGGTGACGCGTTGCATGCTGTCCCCATTGCTGCGCCGAGTCATCGGCTCTCGCTCTCTCTCTCTCTCTTTCTCTCTCCTCGTGTCCGCGTGGGTTGTCATCGAGTACTCGCGCTGTTCACTCGCCGAGGTTGATTGTGCTGCTGAGTAAATTGTCCCAAAAAGTGCGCTGCCCTGCGATGTACTGGCATCACACGCTGGGTATAGCCACTTCTTGTGCCCTTTATCTACCGGGATAGGCTCTGGTCCCCCGTAAACTTATATAGGATTAAGTGGATATTGATATTGAACTAAAAATCAATGGGAAATGTATTAATGCGCTGCAGTGTTAATGACTATATCCTAAGCTTCATCATATACATGCAAATGAACCCATTAATTGGTATTTAATTTTATTTATAACGTCCTATTGAATACGATTTTATCGACCACTTGATGAGAGTTAAGGCTCCACAGGGGATCTGTACTTATTGTGAGTGGGTGGGTTAATGAGCAGGTGTGTGAATTGCGTGGAGCGCTGGCTCAGCGGCTATCGCGCTGGGCTACAAACCTGGCTACCCGATATAAGATCTTATATATGTATACTGGCAAAAAGTACCCATAGCGTTAACAGCTCCACCTAAGCTATAAGGCATTGATACTGCGTTGTCCTGAGCTAACTGCCTTTTGGCAACGGCTGACACCGGCAAATAGGCTCAAAAGCAATCCACTGCCTGGTGAAGGTCGGTCAGTTGAAGGACAATGCATAGGTTATCAAAGCTACCTGTTTGCATACTTTGCCACTAGTGTGTGTGGCTTTTGCAAACTGGACGCATTGTGAAATGTGTCTATTTTGGTGTTTGGGATCTTAACGCCTGCATAATCGCCAGATACGGAAAAAATGTTGTAATCTTATATATGTATACTGGCAAAAAAGTACCCATAGCTGGCTACCCGAGTTCGAATCCCGCTCACGGCCAACAGCAGTGATGAATTTCTGAACCGGTTCTGGGCCTCCCCTAGGTCAACTCAGCCTCAAATGAGCACCGGGTGTAATGTATGAACATTGTCACTAGGAAGACGAAGGCGTGGTGCTGGTTACCCTCCCCCCCGTGTGCCGTGTCGACCTTCATAGGTACTCGCTAACGGCACTTGACCCTACAGTCTGTTAAGGCTCTACGGGGCGTATTTGTATTTGGAGTGAGTGAGTGGAGTGAGTGAGTGGGTGGGTGAGTGGGTGAGTGAGTGAGTGAGTGAGTGGAGTGAGTGAGTGAGTGAGTGAGTGGAGTGAGTGAGTGAGTGAGTGAGTGGAGTGAGTGAGTGGG
>JAZEWT010000034.1:1640982-1652015 GCA_036362905.1 Mordacia mordax | reverse complement strand
GGAACAACGGTGTGGGTGAGAGATTGGATGAGTGAACGAATTACTCGCTAGTGAGTGGTGTGTGAATGAGTGGGTGTGTGAATGAGTGGGTGTGTGAATGAGTGGTCGAGTGAGTGAATGAGTGGTCGAGTGAGTGAATGAGTGGTCGAGTGAGTGAATGAGTGGTCGAGTGAGTGAATGAGTGGTCGAGTGAGTGAATGAGTGGGTGTGTGAATGAGTGGACGAGTGGGTGTGTGAATGAGTGGGTGTGTGAATGAGTCGGTGTGTGAATGAGTGTGTGAATGAGTGGACGAGTGAGTGAATGAGTGGACGAGTGAGTGAATGAGTAGCAGCAGCAGTGACAGCAGTAGTAGCAGCAGTGACAGCAGCAGTAGCAGCAGTAGCAGCAGCGGCAACAGCAGTGGCAGCAGCAGTAGTAGCAGCAGCAGTAGCGGCGGCAGCAACAGCAGCAGGCGGCGAGGCCCCCACACTGTAACGGTTCAATGTTACTGCCTGGACATCGAGTCACAGTCTCGCTACTCCACTGGGATCCGTTCTACAAGCGGAACAACAATAATAACAACGATATTAATAACGATAATAACGATAACAACGATAATAACAACGATAACAACGATAATAACAACGATAACGACAATGACAAGGATAATAATAACGATAATAACAACGATAATAACAACGATAACGATAATAACAACGATAATAACAACGATAACGATAATAACAAGGATAATATTAAGGATAATAACAACGATAATAATAACAAAGAATTAATTTCACCTCGGATCAGACTGAGTCGCCACAGCCGCTCAGCTCCACGCTCATCCGGCTTCCGATTCACAATGACGTCATCTCGAGGGTAAGACCCGGGTGATGACGTCATCCAGAGCGTAAGACCCAGGTGAAGACGTCACGTGGGCGTGGTCAGAGCGCAGAGTGACGCGGCGAGGGGGGAGTATTGTATGTGGAGTGTGTGTGAATGTGTGTGGTGAGTGTGTGTGAGTGTGTGTGTGAGTGTGTTTGAGTGTGTGAGTGTGTATGTGTGTGTGTATGTGTGTGAGTGTGTGTGTGTAGTGTGCGTGGTGTGTGTGTAATGTGAGTGGGGTGTGTAGTGTGAGTGTTCTGTGTAGTGTGCGTGTGTGTGTGCGTGGAGTGTGTGTGGTGTGCGTGGTGTGTGTGTGAGGTGTGCGTGGAGTGTGTGTGGTGTGCGTGGTGTGTGTGTGAGGTGTGCGTGGTGTGTGAGTAAATCCAGAGCCGGAGACCACGAAAAGCACCGGGCAGAGATAATCTCCCAAGCGAAATGCTTGGGGAAGGTGGTATTTGTCTGCAGATTGCCCTGCATGACCTACATCTTTATATTGTGACACCACGGCTTCGACTGCGGGCTTGTGACGGCTCACAGCGGTAACACCACGGCGAGGATCAGCGCTCACTCCGCGATAGATCAGCCAGCGAGCAGGGACGAGCAGAGACTTCTTGAGTTTAGATGCTTTATTGGAACCAGCAAGACACGGGCCGGAGTGTAGCGACACACAACGAGCAGCTACATCTTGACGCTCCTTCTCGTTCCCCCAGGAGACTCCTCTTGCCCCTCCAATCCCCCCGCCAATATATATCCCTGCGGCCCCTTCTAGCGCCTTCCAAATGACATCACCTTCCTACTGTAAAAGTACCTCGTACTCGCCGTGGCCCGTTGGTCGTTCATTAACCTTATGCATCGTCACCACATCACGAGAGAGCTGAGTCACCATATCACGAGACATCACGAGGCACCGCGAGACCAGACCAGAAAGCTGACGCCTCCCCCCCCCCGCCTATATTCCTTAACTGTGCAATATCGTTAAAACCGTCTGGAGCACAGGAAGGATCCGCAAGAATGGAAGGATGCCCTAGTGGTCCCCCTTCTTAAGAAGGAGAAGGGGGACCGCACCGATTGTAACAACTACAAGGGCATTTCGCTCCTCAGTGTGCCGGGAAATGTCCCAGCAAGGATCACTCAACATCGCCTTGCTAGGCTTGCAGAGCCTCAATGTGGTTTCAGGCCGGGGCTGTCCTGCACAGACGCCATATTCTCTGTCCGGTTGCTACAGCAGAGATGTAAGGAATTCCAACAGAACCTGCATCTTTACTTTATTGACCTGGTCAAGGCCTACGATACCATTAGTAGGCCAGGGCTGTTCTTCGTGCTTTCGGGATTCCTGACACCCTGCTCACCATCATTAAGGACTTTCATGAAGGTGGGCAAGCCCCGGTAAAGGACCTTAGAGTGCGACAGGAATGCCCTCTGGCTCCCACATTATTCAACATCTTTTTTGACCACGTAGTTCGAGAGGCTTTCCATGGATGTTCCAGTTGAATTTCCGTCTGATACAGGTACATTGGGAGGCTGATCGATGCCCAGGTGCGGTCAAGGTTTGGCTGCCTATTGGCCAACCATGTTATCTATGCCGATGATTTGGTGATCGCTGCTCATTCTGAGGAGGATTTGGGGGCTCTGCTGTGGAACCTAGAAAATGCCACAAAAGGTGGGGTCTAACTATCAGATCCACCCAAACAAAGCATCTGTATAGGTATGTAATGCCCCCAATACTCCACCTCAGCTCTACATGAGTGATGGGGCAGTTGTGGAGACAGTGGAGACATTTCCATACCTAGGCAGTGTGCTTATGGCCGTTTCCGGTTTGACAGCGAAGGTTGGGCAGCATTATCGTTTTATCAGCCATGTAACGCTGTGTGGAAGCAGCCTCGCCTGTCGCTCCACACGAAACTTCGGGTTTTCTCAGCCGCGGTCATGTCCTCGCTTCTCTAAGCTTTACGAAACGTGGACCCCCCTAGCGGAACATCTGCGCCAACTTGAAACTTTCTGGCTTGTCTGCCTACGATCCATTCTGGATTCAACCAGGTTGGATTGTGTGAGGAGCTCACAAATTTTTTTAAAGATCTGGACAAGGTCCTATTGGTGAGCTCCTCCGGCAGGCGAGGCTGTGGTGACTGGGTCATGTAGCCCGCATGTCCAGCTACCGCATGCTCAAGTAGTTGCTGTTTGGCCGGATAGAGGAGGGGCTAAACGGGCGCGGCACGGGCTGGAGAATCGATGGAGCGATGTGGCACAGGAGGACCTGGAGCTTAGTGGACTCGCTGAAGACTGGTACCAGCGGTGTCAAGATCGGCGACATCTGTGGAGGAGGACCGTGAAGGACGCTACGGGGTAGTCGGAGGCAGTCGCCCTTCAACAACAACAGAGGGCGGAGAACAAGCGCTCACAACAACGAGCGGAGCGTCGGGCGGCTGAAACACAGCAGTTGGCACAATAGGAAGCCTAGGTGGTGCATCTATCAGTCATCTCGGTCAGGCGACCCACATAACACCTGGGTCTGTCCCATAACCTCCTTGTCGAGCCTTTGGCACTTCGCCTGGCATCGAGGTGCACTTGGCCTGGCACAGGCACCGTGGTGTCAACCACCACTTGGTGGCGAATGGCTGTTGTTGTTGTTGCTGCTGCTACGTGTCCTTGTGTGCGCGGTAGTTTCGCTGGTCAACGTATTTCTTTTGGCAGGTTGCCCCGCTGCAGAAGTCCATCTTTGGAGCAGCACAGAAGAGGAAGGGAATGGAGCACTGGGCATTGGGCACCAGACACTGAGCATTAGACCCCGAGCACTAGGCAATAGACAATGGGCACTAGACACTACATAGGCACTAACCCTTAGAGACTGGACACTAGGCATTAGACTCTGGACACTAGACCATAGGCACTAGACACTACATAGGCACTAACCATTAGAGACTGGACACTAGACAATGGGCACTAGACCATAGGCACTGGACACTAGATACTGAGACTGAGCTCTTGGGCGCTGGAACTGACAGCAAACTACAATGGGGAACAAACCCTCAGAGTATTACGGCTGCCAGTGCCACATCTGTAACAAACAGCTCCCACCCTGTAGGAGATTCAAAGACTTCCGTAAGGAGCATCGGTGTGGTCGCCACGTGTTCGTGTTCAACAACGGGCAGTGCTTCAGGGAAAATTGGGTACAAACACGAGTGTCCCTCCTGCTTCTATACGAAACACAAGCAGACGATGATGGAAAGGAAGAGGGAGGAGGAGAGGAAGAGGGAGGAGAGGAAGAGGGAGGAGAGGAAGAGGGAGGAGGAGAGGAAGAGGGAGGAGGAGAGGAAAAGGGAGGAGGAGAGGAAGAGGGAGGAGTGGGAGAGGGAGGGGCAGAGAAAGAGGGACGAGAGGAAGAGGGAGGAGAAGAGGAGGAGGAATGAGGAGTGGGAGTTGGAGGAGCAGAGAAAGAGGGACGAGAGGAAGAGGGAGGGGGAGAGGAGGAGGCAGCAGGAAAAGGAGGAGAGGCAGAGGCAAGAGGAGGAAAAGGAGGCCCAGAGACAATGGCTACATTCATTGGGTCAAGAAACAAACGCGTGGCTCCAAAAGGAAAAAAACGTTGAAAGTAAACTCTACCTGTGCAGAATCGATCCAGGTTTCTGTGCAAATCTTCAACGAGGTCGAGCAAAGGTCAACAAAGCCTCGATTACGACGATGATGACGGCAGCGCCGACGACCTCGATGAGCTGCAATCAGAGCGCTGGGTCTCCAGCCTCCTGGATCTCAGGGAGACGGAGTCCGGTCTCTCTGAGGAGCAACTTGTGATCATCGTCGCGGAGCTCCTGTTTGGTGCCTGGGCGACCGGCGCCACGCCCAGGACGTTCACTCTCCAGCGCGTTCAGATGTTCCTCATCGAATTCCTGGTGGACGCTCGTAACGTGTGGGAGAAAGAGGAGGAGGAGTGGCTGTGTGGCGTTGCAGACGAAGTACAGAGCTTTGTGACAGACGTGTCGAGATCAGCCCAGAATCAACGAGAGCGTCTCCTTGTGACCCAGTCTCTCGTGCTAGTGGTGCTTGACAGTCAGGTGGCATCGCTAAAGTTCTACGTCAAGATGCCGGACGTAGCCAAGGTGTGGAGAGGGGTCAGCTTGGATTTGCCTATGGCCAGTGATCGTTTGAGAGACACCAGACTGACGCAGAAGTTAGCTAAAGTGTTGGGATGACCAGATGGATGATATATACGTGAATGCACTTGAGGATATTCAGTTGGTAAAGTTCTGCGTTGTGTATTTTCTTATGAAGCCTCCTTGTGCTTCACACACACCACTGGTCAACTGTGATGAATTTCTTCCACCACCAAAGACTTGAATCTACACCAGCACGTATCTACTCTTGTAATTATATTTATTAATTCTGCACAAACAGCACCCGCGTATTAGCACACAGCCACATTAGCTTCCCGCTCGACTGAGGCGTGTCTGCAAGGATGGGCGTGGCTCACTGTACGTGGGGCGTGTGAATGCGAATACGTCAAGCACCGTTGATTAATTATCACTCTAATATGTGCGACATGCATACGTGCAAATCAACTCATCAGTTGACACTGGCTACAATAGCAGCAAGAGATGTCCAAGGTCTACACGATGACAGGGGGCCATTGTCTATTCTGGCCGCTCATATCAACACAGTCTTGCAGACTGAAGCGGTGGGTGCAGCAGGCGCAGCAGGAGCTGCACGCACCGTGCTCTCAAATATCTTCTGCACACCCTCGCTTCTCCACCACCGCACTTCCTGCCTGGAACAGATCACCCCTCCCTCCCTATCACTCAATGCATCTTCCACTGCCTTAAGGCTGCAACACCCTGCTACCTCATCACCCTGCTATCTCCCACCACCTTGAAACAGCAACTCAAAAGAGATAGCAGTTCACCCCGGTACATGCACAGAAATAAATATTGACAAGTGGTTAAAAGCAGAGCAAAGAATGCGACGTCTCTTGCAATAATAAATGTGTTAGGATCTTTAAAAAACGAAATATACACCTTTCACAAGGCATCCGGTTTCAAATAATCACACATGCCTGTGCAAAATGAAAAGACCATACCTTGATATTCTAGCATTGTCATTGAGATTGAGTGGTCCACACCAGATATAACATTCTTCATAGCCTAGTCTAACCAGTATTATAACTAGACTCACCGGAGTTAAACCTCATCTCAACAGCGTTAGACCTCGTCTCAATAACGCTCGACCTTTTCTCACCAAATTAGACCTTGTCTCACCAACGTTAGACTTCATCTCACGAATGTTATGCCAGGTCTCACCAACTTTCGACTTCATCTAACTAACGTTGGTCCAAGTACCAGCAACGTGAGCTCCTGCAAGGGCAAGTTTGGAAACCAAATCTGTTACGTCAGCACCGCTCCCAATCAAAACAATATCTTTAACCCGATATGAAGCGTCAGTGAACCATGAGGAATCTCGAACAACTGCAAGTGATGGTGTGTTTTTTTTTTGCCTGTGCTGAAATTTAACGTAAACAAGTCAATGCTTAGTCGCTCAGGTGGAGCTGTTTACGCATAATTGCCAGGAATGGTAAAAACCTGTTCTGTTAATTACATATGTACACTGGCAAAAAGTACCCATAGCGTAAACAGCTCCACATGAGCTACTAAGCATTGATAGTGCATTGTCCTGAGCTGACTCTGGCCGACACCGACAATCAGGCTCAAAGGAAAGCCATGTCTGGTGGAGGCCGAACAGTTTGAAGGACAATGCATATCAAAGCTTCCTGTTTGCATCGTTTTCCACAAGTATTTGTGGCTTTTGCAAACTGGACACATTGTGAAATGTGTCTATTTGGTGTTTTAAGATCTTAACACCTGCATAATTGCCAGGAATGGTAAAAACCTGTTATGTTAATTACATATGTAAACAAGTCAGCTGCTCGCTGCAGCTACTTTCAAATCAACGAGGAACCCCAGCCGGGGAATATCTGAAGGACAAACGGATGTGGAGTTCGAGCCCGACAGCCGCCGCCATAACCACTCCATGGACCCGAAACAACCGCCTTCGTCTCCCCGGAACTTGGCGCTGACACACAATCGTTTCCCAAAGCAAGAAGCCTCTAGGTTGGACTCTTAAATATATATTCTCTCCCTGCCAGCCTCCCGTTCGTCCCTCCACTCTCCACCTCGCCACCTCCTATCCCCACACGCCACACAATCCCGTGATAACAATGGTCTCGCTCGATTGATCTGGACTATGGCCGGTCCCTGCTATAATTATAGATCCATACAGAATACAACACGATAGAACCAAACTAATTAAAGTGTACGTCTAATTCACTTAAATTTTGAAATTAGTCATGGCATCTCTGTAGTGACTGGAATAAAATCGACACTATAACACAGCGAATGTTTGTTATAACATAGCGAATGTTTGCATGATGTTCTCTCCATAGCTCTGTGCAGCGCTTGTGACCCCCGGGTGAAAAGCGCTCCATTGGTGCAATTATTATTAATTTATTTGCTGATCGACCTATAATTGTTACGGTTGACTCTTAGCCTCTTGAAGAATTAAAGCCACAGAGTTTAACGACTCGTTTTAAAAATAATAATAATTTCATTTCTAAAGCGCTTTTCACTCGAGGGTTACAAAGCGCTGCACAAAGCTGTTGAGAGAACGACCATGTCAACAATAGATCAATTGTGATAAAATAATGACTATAAATCAATGACGGACGTTAAGTAAAAAATAAAATAATTGCTTTAAAGGGAGTAAGGAATAAGTGTTCCTGAGCAGGTACAGGTCAACAGCACTCAGCAGTGAGCAGCATCAATAGTCTCAGCCAGAGGACGTCAAGGCCTTACGGAACAAGTGAGATCTTGCAGATGGGATGTGAAGATGATTCCCAGGGACTCAGCTGGCCGAATAGATCTGAGCACAGGCAGAATTATAGCAGAGTGCTCACCCTACGGGCGATCTTGTTCCAGCTGGTGATCAGGTTCAGAGCGAGCTGTATCGACTCTCGGTGTGTCGGACCCGAGTGAGACTCCCCACGCTTACACCCCCCTCTCACCTGCCTCGAGACCAGCCAGTCGTGATCACGAACATTTAAAAACCAAAATAATGCTTGGCTGCGTACGTAGATGCAGCAACTGCTACAGTTCATTATACGCCATGCACTGCAATTGCTTTCCCTTATAAGATTACAACAGGTTTTACCGTATCTGGCAATTATGCGGGTGTTAAGATCTTAACACCATAATTGCCAGGCTATGGGGGTGTTAACACCCGCATAATCGCCAGATACGGTAAAACATGTTGTAATCTTGTATATGTACACTGGCAAAAAAGTACCCATAGCGTTAACATCGCCACCTAAGCTATAAAGCATTGAGGCCGCATTGTCCTGAGCTGACTGCCTTTTGGCAACGGCTGACACCGGCAAATAGGCTCAAAAGGAAGCCACTGCCTGGTGAAGGTCGGTCAGTTGAAGGACAATACAGAGGTTATCAAAGCTACCTGTTTGCATACTTTGCCACTAGTATGTGTGGCTTTTGCAAACTGGACGCATTGTAAAATGTGTCTATTTTGGTGTTTGGGACTTAACACCTGCATAATTGCCTGGAAATTATGCAGGTGTGAAGATCTTAACACCCGCATAATCGCCAGATACGGTAAAACCTGTTGTAATCTTATCTATGTACACCGGCAAAAAAGTACCCATAGTGCTTTCCCTTAATTCACAGCTTCATTCTGGGTCATTACTGGCAGCGTAGATCAAGGCAGGTCAATGCTGGCCAATACCGATCAGTACGGGTCAGTGCAGGACAGTGCCAGTTAGTATATGTCAGTGAGGGTCAATACCAGTCAGTGCAGGTCAGGGCAAGTCAATACCAGTCAGTACTGGTCAGTGCAGAACAATACCGGTGGGTACCAGCCAGTGCAGGTTAACACCAGTCATTGCTAGTCAGGGCAGGTCAATACATCAGAGCAGGTCACTTCCAGTCGATATCGTTTTATGCAGGTCCATACCGGTTAGTACTGACTTGTACCGGTCAGTGAGAAAACTAATCAGTGCCGGTTAGTGCAGGTGAATAACGGTCAGTACTGGTAAGTGCAGGACAAAACCGGTTAGTACCAGTCGGTGTAGGTCAATACCAGTCAGTGACGGTCAGTGACGGTCAGTGCAGTTCAATACTGGTCAGTACTGGTCAAGGAAGGTCAATACCGGACAGTACCAGTCACTGCAGGTCCATACCGATCAGTATCGGTCAGTACTGGTCAATACTGGTCCATGCAGGACTATTAATCAATCCCGGTCAGTGCAGGTCAATACCAGTCAGTACTGATCAGGGCAGGTCAATACCGGACAGTACCGGTCAGTACAGCACAATACCTGTTGGTATGGATCAGTGCAGGTCAAAACCAGTCAGTACTGGTCAGGTCAGGGCAATATTGATCAGCAGTGGCCCGTGCGGTGCAATACCGGTCAGTGCCAGTCAAAGCAGGTCAATACCAGTTAGTACTGGTCAGTGCAGGATAATGCCAGTCAGTACCTGTCAGTGTGCGTCAGTGCAAGTCCATACCGGTCAGTTATCGTCAGTACCGGTCAGTGCAGCAATGCCAGTCAGTGTTGATCGGGGCAGACAAAAACCGGTTAGTACTGGTTAGTGCAGGACAAAGCAAGTTAGTACCGGTTGGTGAAGGTCAATACTGGTGAGTACCCCTCCGGCCGGTCAATATCAGTCTGTAACGGTCGGTGCACGTCAATACCAGTGGGTGCCGATCAGGATAGGTCAATAAATGTCAGTAACTGGTCCGGGGGGGTCAATACCTAGACAGCTGAAATTCCTCTCCCTTCCCTCAATTGGTAGCTTTGGTTTCCTCGGGTTTGAGCCGAGGACCGTTCAGTTATGCTTGGTTTCTTATATCCAAGCATCAATGCAGCTTGATGTATGTAAAATTCTATGCCAACTAGTGTTTCCTATTGATTTAGTTTTCAGAGTTCAATGCATGTCACGTTTACGGACATGTGACGTGAAAACCACGCCCTCTCCCTTATATGGATGTCAATATGACTGTTACGTGAGTGTAATGCAAAGACTTTTAAGGTTATTCACATACACCGAGTTAGTGAAAACCTGCTTCAGCACGTGGATAAAATATACCAAGTTGACTAGAATGTGGACGGGGATACGTCCGATTAGAAGTGTCCGATGTGATAAATGCAATGAATATGGTGAAGTGGCGGCAAGGAGCCTTTCTTCTGCTGGATCTTTCTGGGTGTGCTTAAGTGGCTGAAGCAAGAGCAGAGCAGAGAGTATTATGATACTGCTGATGTGGAATTTATGCACGTTATATATTTTATTATTCTCACTTTTGTTAAAGCCAACCTCAAGTTTTCTTTTAGTAAACGTTTAAACATTTTAAAGGGGAGATTAATTTTGATTGGTATCTGCGAAATACCTGTTAATTGCTTCCAACTTAAGTTCAACAAAGATTGTGTGAACAACTAGATAGCTGAATTTCCTTTCCCTTCCCTCAATTGGCAGCTTTGGTTTCCTCGGGCTTGAGCCGAGTACTCACAGGAAACACGACGAGAACGTAGCTGCACATGTTTCCCAAAAATAAGAAACTAAAATAAAAAAATGTGCTCAAGTCAAAACCCGCCCAAGTTGTTGATGAACAACTCAACTATAATGCTTTGGCTGAATGTAGCTGAAAACCCTACCTCTAAACATCGCTCCTGTCAAAACGATACCCCCTAACCTAATCCTAATTCCCACGATGTTCCAATATAAACATAAAACCCTAAACCTAGCTCAATGTTTTCTCTAATCTTACCTGCAATCACAATGCTTATTACTTACCCCAACCCGAAAATAACCACCACCCCTACGTATGACTTTTATAAACCTAACTCAATATATCCCTAGCTCGATTTAATGGAAACTCCAACCATAACTGTTACACTAAATCTAGCACATACCTAACCCCAAAACCAATAGCCCAAAGCCAATGTGAAACAGTAACCCACTAAACCTAACCCTACCCATACCTATGTCCTTACACAAGTTTGAGCCCGAATGGCTAAGTTCTCAGAAGTTCGTCAAACTAAAGTAACCCTAACCCTCTACGAGCACATTGGACAAAATCACATACATCGAACAAGGAAGACTAATTCAATACACAGTAG
>JAZEWT010000034.1:1551694-1577044 GCA_036362905.1 Mordacia mordax | reverse complement strand
TCCACTCGCTGTAGCTTCATTCGTTCGTTCACTCATCCAATCTATAACGTAATAGACGCTATCCAAATGTTTTTTATTGTTGTTGATATGTCGCTTGTATGTCACTATTGCTTACATGCAATTCTCTCCATAGCTCGGTGCAGCGCTTTGTGACCCTCAGGTTAAAAGCGTTCTTGAAGTGCATTTATTATTGCGTCTGCAGAATCAGTCGCATGGAGAAGAGAGCTTCAACAGAGTCCGGTGCTAAAAGGCATCAATGTGGCCAGTGTCCATACAGCACAGATCGTGCTGGGAGCATGAAGAGGCACCAGAGGACACACACGGGTGAGAAGCCCTTCAAGTGCACTACGTGTGGGAAGACATTTTCAGAGTCTGGACATCTTCATAGACACCAGAGAACACACACAGGAGAGACGCCCTTCAAGTGCACTACGTGTGGGAAAGCATTTACACTTTCAGGACCTCTTCAGGCACACCAGAGAACACACACTGGTGAGGAGCCCTTCAAATGCACTACGTGTGGCAAGGCATTTACACAGTCAGGACATCTTCATATTCATCAGAGGATACACACAGGTGAGAGGCCTTATAAGTGCTCTGTGTGTGGGGAGGCTTTTCGAGCATCAGGACATCTGCAGACACACGAGAGAACGCACACGGGTGAGAAGCCCTTCGAGTGTCCAGTGTGTGCGAAGGCATTTAGATCATCAGGTTCTCTTCAGATTCATCAGAGGATACACACGGGAGAGAAGCCTTATGAGTGCTCTGTTTGTGGGAAGGCTTTTACACGGTCAGAAATTCTTCAAAATCATCAGAGGACACACACTGGAGAGACCCCCTTCAAGTGCACTACGTGTGGGAAGGCATTTACACAGTCAGGACATCTTCAGATTCATCAGAGGATACACACAGGAGAGAAGCCTTACAAGTGCTCTGTGTGTGGGGAGGCATTTGCAGAGTCAGGATCTCTTCGGAAACACCAGAGAACACACACTGGAGAGAAGCCCTATAAGTGCACTACGTGTGGAATGGCATTTTCATACTCATCAAATCTTAGAACACATGAAAGAATACATGCTAGGAAGAAGACATTTAAGTGTACTCTTTGTGAGAAGGAATTTGCAAATTCAGAAGATCGAAACAAGCATGAGACGATTCACAGGGAGAGGAAGGTGAAAGAGAATATTGAGAGTCAAACGGCTGCAGTGAGCCAAACTCTCATGAAACAAGAACAAGAAGGAAACCCCAGCTTTGAAACATGGCCAGGAGTGCAGGTGAAACGTGAAGTGCAGGTGAAATGTGAAGATGTCAAGCTGGAATTTGAGGAAGTGAAAGTAGAAAATAAACGTGAAGATTCGACTCCAGGACCTGACCTCCAGGTCGATGGAGGCAGCGTGAAGCAGGAGGGGAATTCAGACACTGATAGAGAGCAAGGTGACCTCCATGAGTTTGTGGATGTGGAGGTGTGGGTGGACTTTTTGGACAAAGCACAGTAGGAGAGGCCAGCGCGTGTGAGTGGAGTTTGGGAAGGCACATAACCTGACGCGTAGGTCCCGGGTTCGAATCTCTCGGCTCGGGTGCCTTTCTGTGTGGAGTTTGCATGCTCTCCCCGTGTCCGCGTGGGTTTTCGCCAGGTACTCCGGTTTCCTCCCACAGTCCAAAAGCATGCTCCTGGATAGGTTGATTGGCTCGCAGACTAAAATTGTCCCGCAATGCCCGGCAATGGACTGGCGTCCCGTCGTCGGGTGTATTCCTGCCTTACGCCCTGTGTTTCCGGGATAGGCTCCGGCTCACCGCGACCCTATATAGGATTAAGCGGTTTCAGATAATGAGATGAGAGATAACCTGACGCTCGAGACAATCTCCGTAGTGTTAGTTTTATTAGGATTCCCTAAGAAGCATGTATGCAGGTGTATGCATGATCTATTCAGTCATTATCTATACCCATTTAATCCGGTACCGGATTGCAGGGGGCCAGATCCCAGCCAACAGCCAACAGGTGGATTGTCAATAGGACTGTTGATGCTGCTCACTGCTGTGTTTGGGTGAAAGCACGCCGTTGACCTATGCCTACTGAGGAACACTTCTTTATTTGTTTTAACAATTGTTTTGTTTGTTACTTTATGTCCTTCGTCAATTTAGAGTCATTATTTCACTTCATTGAAATATTCTGTTGTTAACATGCCGTTATAAGTAAGCATTAGCATTTGTTGATTAAGTAATAATAATAATTGCACTTCTAGAGAGCTTTTCACCCGAGGGTCACAAAGCGCTGCACAGAGCTGTGGAGAGAACAGCTTGTCAACAACAACATCAGAGTAGAACAATTAAAAGTTAAATCTCATTGTCAGAAACCGCTTAGTCCTGTACAGGGTCGCGGTAAGCCGTTGCCTATCCCGGCAGACACAGGGCGCAAGGCAGGGATATACCCACGATGCGACGCCAGTCCATCACCGGGCACTGCGGGCAATTTGGTCTGCGAGCCAATTAGCCTATGCAGCAGCATTTTTTTAGACTGTGGGAGGAAGCCGGAGTGCCCGGCGAAAACCCACGCGGACACGGGGAGAGAACTCGCAAACTCCACACAGAAAGGCACCCGAGCCGAGATTCGAACCTGGAACATTCTTGCTGTGAGGCGACAGTGCTACCCATTGCACCACCGTGGCGCCGCAGTGTCGAATTTGTCATTACATTAAAAAAAGCACTCGCTGTGAAGAGGAAGTGTTGTCTGGCGTGGCTGTCTTCCCCCCCCCTCCTTTTTGTGGTTTTTCTCGCTTTGTCTTTGAACGAAACTGCGCCTTGTGTGAGTTGTGGTTTCATATAATTGTCTGTTGGTGAACGCTCCATGACAGGAATGGGGCACAGATTCAAAACGCACGCAACGGGGCCTGCAATCCGTTTTAATTTTCATCTCTGCGTTGCACTCTGTGAAGCTGAGCCACTACCGAACGTACCGGTACCGAGTTCTGATCAGTTGTGTTGAGTGATGTCACTCGTTTTTGGAACTGTACCGCGTTTTTTTATAAGCCCTAGTTGTGTTTCAGTCCTTTTACGTGCCAACACCGGGGTCTTGAGAGAAACTGCATTTCGATCCTCGATGTGTCCTGTACATATGGCAGAATTGACAGTAAAGTTGAAATGATCTCATCTCATTGTCAGAAACCGCTTAGTCCTGTACAGGGTCGCGGTGAGCCGGAGCCTATCCCAGCAGACACAGGGCGTAAGGCAGGGATGTACCCACGATTGGACGCCAGTCCATCACCGGGCTTTGCAGGCAATTTAGTCTGCAAGCCAATTAAGCTATGCAGCAGCATGTTTTTGGACTGTGGGAGGAAACTGGAGTGCCTGATGAAAACCCACGCGCACACTTGGGGAGCACATGCAAACGCCACACAGAAAGGCACCCGAGCCGAGATTCGAACCCGGGCAATGTTTCCTGTGAGGCGACAGACAGCGCTACCCACTGGGTCACCGTGCCGCCCTCAGTTGAAATGATGATGATTCTGGTCGCACATTGGAGGTTTTATTCACGTGAAAAAAAAATTAAATGTGATCGAATACCATTTACCGACGTCTGTGTGTGCTTTCTATCGATTCCCCGGTTTCCTTCACAAATCACCCCCCCATTAACATATAGGGGACGCGGTACTTAACAAATGTTGGCGCCGGCTATCTGTGTGGCTGCCTTCTCTCCACACCTCTATAGCCGTGTTTCGTCGATGACATGTTGACTTTGCAACATTGTAAAATTGTTTACTTTTCTCACGTAAGTTCAGCAGTGCTGTCCACAGCGGCTGTTATGTCCTCGGCGAGTGTTATGGCTGTTTTCCCGTCTCTTAAAGAGTATTTGCATTTCTAGAGCGCTTTAAACCCGAGGGTCACAAAGCGCTGCACAGAGCTGCGGAGAGAGAGTAATGATTTCCCCGCGGCAAATCCGCTACCCTTGGCCACTTCCGCATCATCGTCACATCATCATCATCTTTTCTCGGAGTTGCCAAAATTTGATGGGACACAAGGTACCCACCAAAGGTCATCGTCAGCATTACCAACCCCCCCCTCCCCCCAAATGTTATTGCTGCTGATTTGCCGTTCATATGTCATTGTTGTTTCTGAAATGCGGTTCTCTCCGCAGCTCTGTGCAGCGCTTTGTGACCCTCGGGTGAAAAGCACTCCAGAAATGCAATTATTATTATTATGCACTTACCCCCACCCCCTCTGCCCGCGACTACGTACATGAGTAAGCGGGTATTGTTACTGAGTGAACACAGTACAAATATCCCTGCACAGCCTTAACAGGCTGTTGCGTCAAGTGCTGTTAACGAACTCCTATGAAGGCCAGCACGGCACAGAAGGGTGTGGGTGGCCAGGACTCCGCCCAACAGCCTTTGTCTCCCTAGTGGCAATATTTTCACACTGCACTGGGTACTTATTTGAGGCTGAGTCGACTTAGGGGACGCACGGGACCGGTCCAGAAAATCGTCGCTGGTGTTGGCTATGAGCGGGATTCGAACCGGGGTCGCCGGGTTTGCAGCCCAGCGCGCTAACCGCTGCGCCACCGCTCACACACGCACACATACACACACGCTCACGCACACGCACACACACGTACACACGCACACACACGTACACACGCACACACACGTACACACGCACACGCTCACGCGCGCGCACACACGCACACACACGTACACACGCACACATACACACACGCTCACGCACACGCGCGCACACACACGCACACGCTCACACGCACACACATTTACACACGCACACACACGTACACACGCACACGCTCACACGCGCGCACACACACGCACACACATTTACACACGCACACACATTTACACACACACACGCACACGCGCGCACACACATACACACTCACATGCACGCAATCCTCGCTCCACGCTCAGTCGCTACGCGCTGACGTCACCGTGACCCGGAAGCCGGATGAGCGGGGAGCTGAGTGGCTGTGGCGCCTCAGTCTGATCCGAGGTGAAATGAATTCTTTGTTATTATTATCGTTATTATTATCGTTGTTATTATCGTTGTTATTGTTATTATTATCGTTATTATTATTATCGTTGTTATTATTATCGTTGTTATTATTATCGTTATTATTATTATCGTTGTTATTATCGTTGTTATTGTTATTATTATCGTTATTATTGTTATTGTTGTTAGTATTATCGTATTATTATTGTTATTATTGTTGTTATTGTTATTATCGTTGTTATTATTATTTGTTGTTCCGCTTGTAGAACGGATCCCAGTGGAGTAGCGAGACTGTGACTCGATGTCCAGGCTGTAACATTGAACCGTTACAGTGTGGGGGCCTCGCCTCCTGCTGCTGCTGCTACTGCTGCTATCGCTGTTATTATCCGGACACTTAGAGAGAGAGAATCATTCACTCACTCGTCCACTCACACGGGGACTCATTCAATCATTCATTCACTCGTCCACTCACACGGGGACTCTCATTCACACATTCACTCACTAGAGTTCATTCATTCGTTCGTTCATCCAATAATCACCGATAACATCGTAATGTATGCGACTCATTCATTGTTCAGTGGTGATAACCGCATGGGTGTCTGCCTCTGCCTTCCTGGTTATTATACATCATTATTTATTATTTAATTGGTTTGCAAATTAAATTGCCCGCAGTGCCCGGTGATGGACTGACGTCCTACCGTGGGTATATCCCTGCCTTGCGCCCTTTGTCTGCCGGGATAGGCTCCGGCTCCCCGCGACCATGTACAGGACTAAGCGGTTTCTGACAATGAGATGAGATTATTTATTATTCATTATTATTTAGCCGTTATCCAGGGCGACTTACACCATTATGTAGGTTTCTCGTAGCGAACTGCGGCAGATTTAAAATGATCAGAGCTGTGGAGAGAACGGATGGGGTGTATGGGACTCTGCAGGTGGCACATGCGTAGATTTGAATATAACCGCTAAGACAGTTCGAGAATGGCTCTTAGGCTACCTGGATCCACACCGTGAGTACATGAATACAGGGATATAGAATCTGGATAAGGAGGACTATCTCTGTGTATGTGTGTTTGTGTATATTGTGTGTAATGTATATGTACGTCTACAGAATCGGTCACATGGAGAAGAGAACCTCAGCACAGTCTGGTGCTAAAAGGTATCTATGTGGCCAGTGTTCATACAGCACGGATCGTGCTGACCGCATGAAGTGGCACAAGAGAACACACATGGGTGAGAAGTCCTTCAAGTGCTCTGTGTGTGGGAAGGCATTTACATCATCAGGAACTCTTACGATTCATCTTAGAATACACACTGGAGAGAAGCCTTACAAGTGCTCGGTTTGTGGGGAGGCATTTAGAGTGTCAACACAACTTCAGATACATCAGAGAATGCACACGGGTGAGAAGCCCTTCAAGTGCTCTGTGTGTGGGAAGGCATTTACATCATCAGGAACTCTTCCGATTCATCTGAGAATACACACTGGAGAGAAACCTTACAAGTGCTCTGTTTGTGGCAAGGCATTTGCAAGGTTAGAGAATCTTCACAATCATCAAAGGATACATACGGGAGAGAAGCCCTTCAAGTGCTCTGTGTGTGGGAAGGCGTTTACATTGTCAGGAACTCTTCAGATTCATCTGAGAATACACACTGGAGAGAAACCTTACAAGTGCTCTGTTTGTGGCAAGGCATTTACACGGTTAGAGCATCTTCAACATCATCAAAGGATACACACGGGAGAGAAGCCCTTCAAGTGCTCTGTGTGTGGGAAGGCGTTTAAATTGTCAGGACACCTTCGTAGCCATCAGAGAATACACACGGGAGAGAAGCCTTATAAGTGCACTACGTGTGGGATGGTATTTGCATACTCCTCATATCTTCGAAAACATGACAGAATACACATGGGAGAGAAGACATTTAAGTGTACTCTTTGTGGGAAGGAATTTGCAAATTTAGAAAAGCGAAACAAGCACGAGACGATTCACAGGGAGAGGAAGGTGAAAGAGAATATTGAGAGTCACACGGCTGCAGTGAGCCAAACTCTCATGAAACAAGAACAAGATGAAAGCCCCAGCTTTGAAACATGGCCAGGAGTGCAGGTGAAATCTGAAGACGTGCAGGTGAAATGTGAAGACTTGCAGGTGAAGTGTAAAGACGTTCAGGTGAAATGTGAAGATGTCAAGCTGGAATTTGAGGAAGTGAAAGTAGAAAATGAACGTGAAGATTGGACTCCAGGACCTGACCTCCAGGTCGATGGAGGCAGCGTGAAACAGGAGGGGAATTCAGACACTGATAGAGAGCAAGGTGACCTCCAGGAGTTTGTGGATGTGGAGGTGTGGGTGGACTTTTTGGACAAAGCACAGTAGGAAAGGCAAGCACGTGTGAGTGGAGTTTGGGAAGGCGTAAAACCTGATGCTCGAGACAATCTCCGTCGTGTTAGTTTTATTAGGATTCTCTAAGAAGCATGTATGCGAGTGCATGCATGATCTATTCACTCATTATCAATACCCATTTAATCCGGTATCGGGTTGCAGGGGGCCAGAGCCTATCCCAGCCAACAAATAGAAGAAGATGAAAGCCCCAGCTTTGAAACATGGCCAGGAGTGCAGGTGAAATGTGAAGACGTGCAGGTGAAATATGAAGAAATGAAGCTGGATTTTGGGGAGGTGGAAATACCTGACCTCCAGGTTGATGGAGGCAGCGTGAAGCAGGAGGGGAATTCAGACGCTGAGAGATAGCGAAGCGGCCTCCAGGAGTTTGTGGATGTGGAGGTGTTGGTTGACTTTTTGGATGACACAATAGGATAGGCTGGTACGTGTGAGTGGAGTCTGTGAAGGCATGTGTCCTGAAACTCCAGGCGAAGAATCTCCATAGCGTTAGGCTTAGCCGCATTGTTTTCTCATTAAAAGCATGCATGCAGGTGTATGCGTGATCCAACTCACAGCAGTGAAAGATTGTCGATTTGTAAAGTGGTCGAGATGCCTTTTTTGATATGGCATTAAATTTGTAGATTAACTGATTTTGAGTCTTTATTTTGACTGTTGGACTTTACTGGTAAATTGCCTATCAGACATACCTATGCCGTTGTGTTATCATGCATTCAAAGGTTATTAATTGTAATCGTGATGACATTAATTGCTTAGCCCTGGTACGGCGTTGAAATTATGATTACAAAGAATACAGTGTGGAGAAATCAGTGTCTGGCATATGTCCACGCCTCTGCGATATTTTGTATCTCTTTGAATCGTTCTCTCTTCGAGAGTGGACGAAACTGCGTGCTATACATTGTAGATTTTTATTATAATTCCCCGTTGGAAAGCGCTCTGTGATCTGAGCAGGGCGCAGAGCCAAATCACAATAGGGGGCCTCCAAACCTTTTCCGTAACGCTGTCACCTCACAGCAAGAAGGTCCCGGGTTCGAATCTCGGCTTGGGTGCCTTTCTGTGTGGAGTTTGCATGTTCTCCCTGTGTCCGCGTGGGTTTTCGCCGGGCACTCCGTTCTCCTCCCACAGGCCAAAAACATGCTGCTGCATAGGTTAATTGGCTTGCAGACATAAATTGCCCTCAGTGCCGGTGATGGACTGGCGCCCCGTTATGAGTGTGTCCCTGCCTTGCGCCCTGTGTCTGCCGGGATAGGCTCCAGCTCACCGCGACCCTGTACAGGATTAAGCGGTTTCTGACAATGAGATGAAACGTTTAATGTGTCAGGAATACCTCATCGAGAGCTTTGTGAGCTCACTGCGTACTTCTACTGGAATAATAAACCTCTTATCTACTGGGAAGATAATGAGCGTTTTTTAGTTAAGGGCAGAGAACCCAGCGGAAATGTAAGCAGAACAGGGGAAGAACACACAAACATCTTACAAAAAGGCTCATGAAGCTAGAATCTCAGGTCCTTCTCAGAGACATGGCCAGACTGCACAACATCCTGTCACCCTCTGAAGCTGAGAAGCTAATCCATATCTTCATATTTTCACGTGTCGACTATTGTAATGCACTACCTGGCATCCCTGCCTACCTGATCAATCGTCTCCAAAGTATGCAGAATGCGGCTGCTAAAGTCCTCACTTGCACACCCATCTACGATCACATATCCCCAGTGCTGGTGTCTCTCCACTGGTTACCGGTTGAATATAGGATCGATTTCAAGATCCTTCTCACCTACAAGGCTCTCCCTAGCGTTGCTCCGACATACATCCGTCACCTACTTCAGACACCATCTTCAACACGACCACTTCGATCCTCCAATACAGCTTGCTGCATGTGCCGAGATTGCACCTCCATTCGATGGGTGACGGAGCCTTCTCGCGCGCTGCTCCCAGACTCTGGAATGCCCTTCCATTATAGATTCTGTCAGCTGAGTCCCTGGGTAATCATCTTCAAATCTCGTCTCGAGACTCGCTTGTTCGTTAAGGCTTTCAGGTCCTCTAGATTAGACTGTTGATACGGCTCACTGTTGTCGTGCTGGGATTTGTGGCTCGCCGCTGACCTGCCTTTGCTCGGGAGCACTTATTCCTTCGTTTGTTTAACAATTATTTTGTTCTCTTATTTTATGTCACCTACATTATAGACATTATTTAACTTTCAGTTGAGCTGTTCTGATGTTGACATGTCGTTCCGTCCACAGCTCAGATTTGTAACAATGAATAAAAAATGTTGATTACGCCGTTCATATGTAGTTGTTGATGACTTGCTGTTCTCTCTACAGTTCTGTGTAGCGCTTTGTGACCCTCGGGGGAAGAAACGTTCCATAAGTGCAATTATTATTGTCATCACCACATTGTCCACATCACAAATGCACAGACAATGCAATGAGGGGCGGCACGGTGGCCCAGTGGGTGGCGCTGTCGCGGGTGCTGCTTTCTGTGCGGAGTTTGCATGTTCTCTCCCCGTGTCCACGTGGGTTTTTGCCAGGCACTCCGGTTTCCTCCCACGGTCCAAAAAACATGCTGCCGCATAAGTTAATTGGCTTGCAGACTAAATTGCCCGCCCGGCGATGGACTGGCGTCCCGTCGTCGGGTGTATTCCTGCCTTACGCCCTGTGTTTCCGGGATAGGCTCCGGCTCACCGTGACCCTATATAGGATTAAGCGGTTTCAGATAATGAGACTAAATTGCCCTCAGTGCCCGGTGATGAACTGGCGTTCCATCGTGGGTGTATCGTCTTGCTTGCGCCCTGTGTCTGCTGGGATAGGCTCCGGCTCACCGCGACCCTGTATAGGACTAAGCGGTTGCTGACAATGAGATTTTATTTATTAGAAATGTGTGTGTGTGTGTGTGATTTGCTGGAAGGTTGCCCTGGATAAGGGCTGCTAAATAACAATGCTAATTATGTGATTTTGTTGATTAATTTGTTATCTTTATATATTTTTAAAAAATGCAACTCGTGTGTTTGTCATGTCACAGGAATCACGTAAAGAGTTTGCAAGCCCACTGGGTATTTTTGTCTGCTGTAATAATAAACATCTGACACTAGATTTCTGGCAAGTACATCGCAGAGTACACTTTTTGGGGCAATTTACTCAGCAAGAAAATTAACCTTTGCAAGAGCGTGTTTTTTTTATGGTTGGAGGAAACCGGAGTACCCGATGAAAATCCATGAATACAATGGGAGAACATGCAAACTTCACGCAGAAAGGTACCCAAGCCTGGAATCGAATAACTTAATATCTCACTCCATATTTTACAGACCACCGTTAGATTATCGTGAGAAGTTACCCCCCCCCCCAACAAAGAAAACATTGTTGCTGATTTGCTCTTCTTATGTCATTGTTGACGTGCCGTTCTCGCCACAGCTCTGTGCAGCGCTTTGTGACCCCTGGGTGAAAAGCGCTCTGTTAAGTGCAGTTATTATGAATGCCTTGTGCAATGTGAAAATATCGCTACTAGGGAGACAAAGGCGGCCTGGCGTGGTGCTTGTCACCCACCCCCTCCTGTGCCGTGTCGACCTTCATAGGCGCTGTTCGCTAACAGCACTTGACCCGACAGCCGTTAAGGCTACACGGGGGACCTTTGTCTTGCACCTGAGTAAATAATGATGATCCTCCAACGTGACGTCATCATCCCGAGAGCTCTTGGGATGACGTCACGATGATCCGGCAGCGAGGTGAGCGGTGGGAGATTTGTTATTGTTGTTCCTTTTGTTTACTCGGGAGAGGTCTGGTCCACGGAACGGATCCCAGTGGAGTAGCGAGACTGACTCGATGGCCAGGCTGTAACATTGAACCGTTACAGTGTGGGGGCCTCGCTGCGCAGGCCTCGCCTCCTGCTGCCGCTGCTACAATCGCTATTATTATCCGGACACTTAGAGAGAATCATTCACTCACTCGTCCACTCACACGGGGACTCATCATTCACTCACTCGTCCACTCACACGGGGATTCATTCACACATCCACTTACTAGAGATTCATCTCAACTCATCTCATTGTCAGAAAGAGCTTAGTCCTGTACAGGATCGTGGTGAGTCGGAGCCTATCCCGGCGGACACAGGGCGCAAGGCAACTATATACCTTTGGGACACCAGTCCATTACCGGGTACTGAGGGCAATTTAGTCTGCAAGCTAATTAACCTATGCAGCAGCATGTTTTTTGGACTGTGGGAAGAAACTGGAGTGCCCGGCGAAAACCCACGCGGACACGGGGAGAGAACTCGCAAACTCCGCACAGAAAGCAGCACCCGAACCGAGATTCTAACCCGAGACATTCTTTCTGTGAGGCGGCAGCGCTACCCACTGGGGCCACCGTGCCACTCTTAAACTGGTAACCATACAATACAAATCTTGTGAGATTGCACCGCTGATCATGTCACTAATGAAATATATCATGCATCGCGTTTCATGGCAATGTAAATTCCCTGTAAACTTTAGGATTGGCACAGGATGACCGTGTGGGTGACTCCCCCCCCCCTTCACTGCCTCGATGCGATTTCCTCGCGTCTGCAATATGCTTTATGCAGTGCCTGGTGATGGACTGGCGTCCCAATGTCGGTGTCCCTGCCTTGCGCCCTGTGTCTGCCGGGATAGGCTCCGGCTCACCGTGACCCTGTGCAGGATTAAGTAGTTTCTGACGATGAGATGAGGTTACCTGTTTAACATTTTCCTGTTTATGGTTATCAAGTGGTTATTTTCTACTGAGATAAATGCCTCTGTTGTGCCTTGCGTACCTCTCTTCCCTGAGCAACTGTTAAAGAGCTACACAGCTAACTCATCCGCCAGGCACCGTCCTGTAGATTATTTTGTGGTCGGATAATTCGTTAGTGTTTTTTTTGTTGTGTGTGAAAGGAAATCGGAGCACACAGAGGAAAGCCATGCAGAACAGGGGGAAATACGCAAGCTCCGCACAGAAAGGTGGGAGTCGAACCGCCTCGAGGCGTGAGGCTATCACTGCGCCACCCTGCCGCCACAGCCGGCATCAAAATGCGGAGTGTAGATGGGATAAACGACACGTGTGATAAGCTTTGTGTCACTGTGCTTGCGAGAGAGTAATGTGCGGAGCAGTGGCGCAGCGGTTAGCACGCTGCGCGTCGAACACCCCCACCTGAGCTTGACTCCCGCTCGTGGCCAATATCGGTGAATATCTGGACCGGTCCTCTCTGGCCCCACCGTGGGTCGATTCAGCCTGCATATGAGTACCTCGTGCGGTGTGTAAACATCACCACTGGGTTGACAAAGATGGCCTGGCATGGTGCTTGTTACACTACACCCTTATTTATTATTCCAGCACTAGTAATAATTGCACTTCTAGAGCGCTTTTTACGCAAGGGTCACAAAGCGTTGCACAGAGCTGTGGAGAGAACGGCATGTCAGCAAAAACAACACGTGAACAGCAAATCAGCAGCAAGGTTTTTTGTTACAAATCTGAGCTGTGGAGAGAAGGGTTGGGGTTAGGGTTAGCATGTCAACAACAACAACATGAGAGCAGTTGAATTGAAAGTCAAATAATGGATATAATTTAGAGAAGGACATAAAATAAGGGATACAAATAATTGTTCAACAAACGAAGGAAGAAATAATTGTTTCCTGAGCAGGCGCAGGTCAGCAGCGAGCCATCATCCCAGCACGACAACAGTAAGCCACATCAACAGTCCGAGCCAGAGTATTTGCACCAGCAGTTTGTTTTGTGGTAGTGTACTATGTTGCTTGAGTGTACACTCAGTCCTCCACATTCATGGGGTAGGTGGCAAAAGTCACTGTGGATAGTGAAAAGACACTGGCAGCACCCCACAAATTAATATAAATATGCCCAATTAGATTCTAAATCCATTCACACCTTAACAAAGTAACAGTACAGCTGTATTGTATATATCAAAAAGGAAATCATTCACAAGACATTACAGAAGATAAATATTGTTAGAAAAATTCCTTAGATGCAAGAAAACATCAATGGGATGCTGCACACTACGGTACCAAGGCACAGTGTAGAACTAATCGAGCAGAATTGGATACAGGAGAGAGGCGGCAGGTGGCACACGCGGAGATGTAAACAGAACCTCTGAGATTGTTAGCGAAGTTTTGAGAACGGCTATTCGGCCAGACTTGCCCGATCCGCAGAATACATGAATCCATGGATAGGGAATCTCAGGATAAGGTGGACAAGGTGTTCTGTGTGTGTGTATGTATATATTGTGTGTAATGTGTATGTACGTCTACAGAATCAATCACATGGGGACGAGCTCCTTGACAAAGCCTCGTCCTAAAAGGCACCAATGTAGCCAGTGTTCTTACAGCACGGATCGTGGTGAACACATGAAGAACCACGAGAGAACACATATGGATGAGAAGGACTTCAAGTGCTCTATGTGTGGGAAGAGATGTACACTCTTAGCAGCTCTTAAGATTCATGAGAGGATACACACAGGTGAGAAGCCTTTTAAGTGTTCTGTGTGTTCTAAGGCGTTTACAGTGTTAGGAACCCTTCAGAGTCATCAGAGGACACACACGGGTGAGAGGCCCTTCAAGTGCTCTGTGTGTGGGAAGGCGTTTACAGTGTCGTCATCTCGTCAGAGACATCAGAGAACACACGTGGGAGGTAAGCCCTATAAGTGCACGGTGTGTGGGAAGGAATTTGCATACTCAACAAACCTTAGAAAACATGAAAAAATACATGAGAAGACATTTCAATGTACTCTGTGTGAGAAGGAATTTTCTAATAATTCAAAAGAGCGAAATAGGCACGAGAAGACGCACAAGAAGGAGAAGATAATGAAATCAACCGTTGAAATTCAAGCCGCTGCATTGAGTCCAACTCTCCTGAAACAAAAACCAGAAGAAAACCCCAGCTTTGAAACATGGCCAGGAGTGCAGGTGAAATGTGAAAGGGTGCAGATGAAATGTGAAGACGTGCAGGTGCAATGTGAAGAAGTGCAGGTGAAATGTGAAAGTGTGCAGATGAAATGTGAAGACGTGCAGGTGAAATGTGAAGAAGTGCAGGTGAAATGTGAAGGTGTGCAGGTAAAATGTAAAGAAGTGCAGGTGAAATGTGAAGGTGTGCCAGTGAAATGTGAAGACGTGCAGGTGAAATGTGAAGAAGTGCGGGTAAACTGTAAAGAAGTGCAGGTGAGACGTGAAGAAGTAAAGTTAGAATTTGAGAACGTGAAAGTGGAAAGTGAAGATTTGAGTCTAGGACCTGATCTCCCGGTCGATGGAGGCAGAGTGAAGCAGGAGGGGAATTCAGATCCTGACGGAGAGCCAGGCGACCCCCAGGAGTTTGTGGATGTGGAGGTGTGGATGGACTTTTTGGACAAAGCAGAGTAGGAGAGGTCAGCACGTGTGATTGGAGTCTGGGAAGGTGTGTAACGTGCAGCTCGAGACGAAGAATATCCATAGCATTATGCTTATCCACTGTCTGATCTCTTTACAGGCATGCATCTAGGTGTAGGCATCATACAGCTTATTGTACATCTAATGTAATTGTCGTGAAAGATTGCCGATTTGCAAAGTAGTTGTGGTGCCTTTTTTGACAATTTAGCATCACAATTAGTTGGTTAAGTAGTAAGTTATTTTGAGTCTAGATCTTAACTGTGGGATATTGCTAGTATATTGTTTCTCACGCATGGCTATGCCAATCTGTTATCGTTCAGCTAGAAGGTTAATTATTGTAATCGTGATGAAATCAATTGGTTAGCCCTGGAACAGTGTCGAATTTGTCGTTATAAAAAAAACACTGCAGAGGAAATAGTGTTTGGCAAATTATGTCGCTTTACTACACGGTTGTATGAGTACCGAGTTCTGACTAGTCTTGTTAAGTATTATGCATTTTGTAACTAAGCATACAGTAAATTCTGGCTGCATATTAATGACTAGGTTCTGATGTTTGCATTTTTATTATCATTAAAGACACTTTAAACAATATTTGCGCGCGGTTTTGGTATATCGCCCATTGCTTGCAACGATAAGAAATCAATTGTTGTTGGAGTGGTGACTGCCTCCAACTGCCCCGTCGCAGCATCCTTCACGATCCTCCTCCTCCACAGAGGTCGATCTTGACACGGCAGCAAGTCCACTGAGCGCCAGGCACTCCTGATGCCACATCGCCCTCTTCTGCAGCCCGTGCCGCGTCCCGTGTAGTGCCCCAGCCAGGGCTGCCTCGTACTCGTGAGTGGCGCTGCTCACAGCGTTGCGCCTGGTTGAGAGCCACCTTCCGAGCCAGTATGGCTGGTCCCGCTGGCTGGACCGCTTCACTGCTGCCCTGCCTTGGATGTCATGTGCCACCGCTGGCAGCTCTCGTGCCCCGTGGCCACATGGCCACGGTATTCCGTGGCCGCTAGTGCTTCGTCTACGGCTCAGGGTGGAAGTCTCTGTGCTGCCTCCGCCGCTGCTGCGCTTGTTTGCGGCTCCCCTCTTGTTATCGCGAGACCCGGTCCTGCCGCCCAGCAGCTTGGCTGCTCTTGCGGTAAGTTCTGTCTTCCCCGGCCTTGGCCGCACCACCACTCATGCCCAGCGTCCGATCTCCAGGATCTCCAGCTGCTCGTGGCCGCCCCAAAACCACCGAAATTGCTGTCCACCTTCAGTTATGAGCTTTTCTATCCCACAAACTATTTGCTTGGCCCCCTCCAGTCTGGTTTCCATTCAAGGCACTACTGAAAACATTCTTCTTTCCGCCACCAGTGCCCTCAGCTCGTGATCCTACTCCCTCCTCTCTCCTGATTCTGCTTGATGTGTGCCGTGAATGACTCTTCCTTAATATTATCGGACTCGGGTATCGGTGAAACTGCACGAGCTTGGCTCTCTTCCTATATCACTAATCCCAGTGAACGGATGCCCTGGGCACAGCTCAACATCTTCTTCCCACTCCTTGCTCAGCGGAGTCTCTCACGGTTTGGTACTTGATGCTATGTATTGCTCTATTCGATTCTGCACTTATCCCATACGACGCCTCTTTCGCTCTCTATGCTGGCTGCCAGTGGCTGCACGCAGCAAATTCATCGTTGTCTTCACCTATCCGCTCCATTTTATCTCCACTATCTCCCCCTACGCCCCTGTCTGTTGTTGTTGACGTGCCGTTTTATCCGCAGCTCTGTGTAGCGCTTTGTGACCCTGGAGTGAAAAGCGCTCTATAAGTGTAATGTTTATTATCTCATCTCTGCCCCATCGTCTCCCCCTTTAAACCCTCCTATCTTTATTATCTCCCCTAACGCCCTGTCCTGTCTGTGCTCAACCTACCCCTGGTCGGCTGATCACACCACACTTCCACTCTCCAGTTTCCAAGGCTTGCTGCATCGCTACCCTGGCCCCATCGTGGTGGATTGACGTCCCACGAGAAATCAGGACCACAGAGGAACTCACCTCATTTCGAAAACTACTCAAGACACATCTGTGCAACCATTACTTATGGGTTTGACAAAACACTGACAATTTGCAATGTTGGGCAACCAGTACTATTTTGTATTTATTGAGTATTTATTAGAAATGTGTTTGTGTGTGATGACAAAAGTTACCCTGCATAATAAGGGCGCTTGCTAAATGATAATAATTATGAATCGCAACAAACAAAATACTTCTCAGTTGGGTGCAGCTACCGAGTTAGTGGGTGGATGCGTGAGGAACGAGAGTCGGGCTGTGTGATTGAACCGCTCTCTCCACAGCTCTGTGCAGCGCTTTGCTAGAAGTGCAATTATTATTATTATCAAGGTCAATGACTAAGTACAAATCACAATCTATCCCTCCCCTTGGCTGGGTGCCACTTAAGAGCTATCGAGTGGGTGAGTGAGCTGGTGAGTGAGTGCGTAACTCAGTGGGTGAGTAGATGACTGCATGAGTGAGCAATTCAATCGCAATAAATTAATTACAATCTCCCTCACAGCTGGGTGCCGCACACCTCAGCGCTGTCGTGTGGGCTTGCGGACGGGTGGCTGTGTGAGAGTGTGAGTGTGTGGATGGGTGGCTGTGTGAGTGGATGAGTGGGCGGGCAGCTGGATGAGTGGGTGGGCGATCTGACGCGGCTGGCGAGCCTGTACAGAGCTACCGCTGGGACGCTCAGACAAGGCAGTGTGGAGAGCGTGATCATTGTGGCCACCACCCAGCCAGGGTATGGAATCAACTCCTTCTCTGGAAACCTGTCCTGTGCGTGAGTGGAGTGGTGGGGGGGAGGAGGGGGAGAGATATAAAAGATATTAATTGCATTTTTAGAGCGCTTTTCACCCGAGGGTCACAAAACGCTGCACAGCTGCGGAGAGAACGGCGCGCCAACAACAACGACATAAGAGAAAATCGGCAACAATAACGTTTTTTGGGGTTTTCTTTTACAAATCCGAGCTGTGGAGAAAACGGCATGTCAACAACAACATCAGGACAGTTCGACTGAAAATCAAATAGCAAAAAATTATAGGACATAAAGTAAGCGAAAATAAAATAATTCTTCAACAAACAAGGAGGGTATAAATGTTTCTGAGCAAGCGCAGTTTGGAGGATTGCCATCATCCCGGCACGACAACACCGAGCCACATCAACCAACCAAGAGAGCTGCGCATCCCTGAACAGTAGGAGGAATGGATTAATCACAGTGTAGAGTTGGGCGGCGCGGTGGCCCAGTGGTTAGCGCTGACGCCTCACAGCAAGAAGGTCCCGGGTTCGAATCTCTCGGCTCGGGTGCCTTTCTGTGTGGAGTTTGCATGCTCTCCCCGTGTCCGCGTGGGTTTTCGCCGGGTACTCCGATTTCCTCCCACAGTCCAAAAGCATGCTCCTGGATAGGTTGATTGACTCGCAGACTAAAATTGTCCCGCAATGCCCGGCGATGGATTGGCGTCCCGTCGTCGGGTGTATTCCTGCCTTACGCCCTGTGTTTCCGGGATAGGCTCCGGCTCACCGTGACCCTATATTGGATTAAGCGGTTTCAGATAATGAGATGAGATGAGAGTGTAGAGTTGGGAATCACAGTGTTCGAGATGGAAGTATCAGTATTAGAGATAGGAGACAGTGTTAGAGACGGGAGTCTCAGTGTTAAAGATGGGTGTCTCAGTGTTAGAAATGGGAGTCTCAGTATTAGAGATAGGAGTCACAGTGTTAGAGATAGGAGTCTCAGTGTTAAAGATGAGTCATAATCCTAGCCAGAGGACTTGAAAGCCTTACAGAACAAGTGAGTCTTAAGGCGAGATTTGACGATGCCCAAGGACTCAACTGATCGAATCTCCAGACTCCGGACTGCCTTAGCAACTTCGATGGTCTGGTCGTCAAGCATCAAATGGACAGGTTCAAACTTTGAGAATTGGTGCTGGGTTTCGACAAGCAAAACCTGTGTTTTGCCACCATTTAGTAATGGAGTGGCTGAATGAGTAATTGAGAGTGACTGAGCAATTGAGTGAGTGACTGAGTGATTTAGTGACTCAGCGAGCGACTGAGTGAGTGACACTCACATAGTCGGGATTCCACGCCTCGTAATTGAGGGCCGAACCAGACTGTACCGATACCATGGCAATGAAGATGATGGCGAGGAGCAGGGGGCTGACGAAACGCCACATAACTTGCCAGTACAGATTGGGCAGCCGTCCAGTCATGAAGAGCAAGTCTTTGCTGAATCTAGAGAGGAGAGCCAGTCAGTAACGCAGTCACTCAGTAACTAACGCAGTCACTCAGACCACAGGGGAGAGAGGAAGAGAGTCAATAACTCAAGTCAATCACTCAATCACTCATTTTACTAATCAACCAATCAACCATTCACTGCGCCACCTTGGCGCAGTGGTAATATCTGCACCACATATCTGCACCACACAAAATGAAAGTCCTGCCCGAGGCGGTTCGATTCCCGCCCAGGGCACCTTTCTGTGTGGAGTTTGTATGTTCGCTTCCCCTGTTCTGCGTGGGTTTCTTGCGGGTTCTCCGTTTTCCTCCCACGTAAAACAAATTCTCATTCATTCATTGGTCGATAACATTGTAATAAAATGCAGTCGGCTGAGTGCATGGCTGCCTCGCCGTTTGATGGCTTCCCACCAACCCACGTACCCATCCACCAACCCACGTACCCATCCACCAACCCACGTACCCATCCACCAACCCACGTACCCATCCACCAACCCACGTACCCATCCACCCACCAACCCACCCACCCATCCACCCACCAACCCACCCACGAACCCACCCACCCATCCACCCACCAACCCATCCACCCACCTCGTGTACCCATAGAAGCCAATGACTGCGGTGATTTCACACAAGGCTGTGAAGAGCAGAGGAGTGGAGACCACGTAGCCATCAAACACGGACACCCAGTAGTGTCCAGACCCCTGAGTGAAGGTGACTCCTATGACGAGGCTGACCAGACAGATGAGACCTGCGCGACGGGACGGGCGGGTGGGGAGTGAGCGGGTGTGGAGTGAGCGGGTAGGGAGTGAGCGGGTGGATGGTCAAGAAGAGAAGGGAGCAGTGCTACAACAAGGTTAACAATAACAATAAGTGCATTTCTAGAGCGCTTTTCACCCGAAGGTCACAAAGCGCTGCGCAGAGCTGCGGAAAGAACGGCACGCCAACAACAACGACATAAGAACGGAAAATCAGCAACAACGTTTTTATGGGGGGTTTCTGTACAAATCCTAGCTGTGGAGAGAACGGCTTATCAACAACATTAACATTTTGTTTGTTTTTTTGTTTGTTACAAATTTGAGTTGTGCGAAGTATGTCAGCAACATTAACAACATCGGGACAGTTCGACTGAAAGTCAAATAGTAGCAATAAATTATAGGACGTAAAATAAGAGGTAAAAATAATTCTTCAACAAACAAGGAAGGTTCAGCCTTGTTTAAATTATTGTTTTTTTAGACATCAGAACAGTAAAAATGTACTTGGCAAGCCTTTATCAGCAGCAACAAGTAGGTCATTAACTACTTTGTCCTGGAGGAAGGTTTGTCACAACATTGCAAAGTAAAACACAAATATACAATAAAATTAACTGTGAAGATAATGATAATAGGGCGGCACGGCGGCACGGTGGCCCAGTGGGTAGCGCTATCACCTCACAGCAAGAAGGTCCCGGGTTCGAATCTCGGCTCGGGTGCCTTTCTGTGTGGAGTTTGCATGTTCTCTCCCCGTGTCCGCGTGGGTTTTCGCCGGGCACTCCGGTTTCCTCCCACGGTCCAAAAAACATGCTGCTGCATAGGTTAATTGGCTCGCAGACTAAATTGCCCGCAGTGCCCGGTGATAGACTGGCGTCGCATGTGGGTATATCCCTGCCTTGCGCCCTGTGTCTGCCGCGATAGGTTCCGGCTCACCGCGACCCTGTACAGGACTAAGCGGTTTCTGACAATGAGATGAGCTTGATAACAATAATAGTTGTCAGCTATCAAAAGATTGCATGGTAGCAATAGATAAACACGAGCGATTATGAGTGGATGGGTGCCTCGGTGTGTGACTCACCCACAGGCATGCAGGTCCGCATACAGACTCACTAATACCATAGACTCGCGCGGAGAGAGACCTCGAGCCAGACTCATCCACAAACATCTGACGAATTCGCGTTCAAAGCGGCGCGAAATGCGTCAGACATTAACGGCCCACCCCTAACAAATCCACCCACCACACGCTCCCCGAGACTCGCAGACTCACGTGGACTTGCACCCGAACTCACCCGTGATGCATTCCTTTGGCACCCAGATCGGGAAGAATCCCAAGTCCAGCAGAGGAGTTAAAATCCCCTCCACGTGTCCAAACATTGATGACAGCCCGAGCATGAAAAGCATGGTGAAAAACAGAACGGACCAGACCTGCGCGGCGGGGAGAGGAGGTGAGTCGGACGTGAGTCTGCGTGAGTCTGCCCGTCTCTCCGAGTCCGGGGAATGTCTTTTTGCGAGTCTATGAGTGAAAATTTGGAACTGCATTGAAGGCGGATCAGTTCGGCATCGGTACCCGGGGAAGGGAGGGTGGGCACAAGGCGGGGCTATACCTAGGTTGTGACGCCAGTACATCGCAGGGCACACTTTTTTTGTTTGAGGCAACTCGGCAGGCAAATTAACCGAGGCAGCAGCGTGTCTTTGGACGATGGGGGGCAACGGGAGTATTCAGCGGAAATCCACGCAGACACGGGAAGAACACGCGTGCTCCACACAGAAAGGCACCCGAGCCAGGAAACGAACCCGGGTGACCGCGCTATCCACTGCGCCACCGCACTGCCCTTGAAAGCAGATGCGTTCATTAATTAAGGCCCACGCAGTGATATGGGTTCCTGTGTGATGAATCAATGGTGCTCTATGTGGTGAGTCCATGGGTCTCTGTGTGATGACGATGGGTCTGTGTGGTTAGTCTATGGATCTGTGTGGTGAGTCTGTCTGAGTCTGCGTGGTGAGTCTATGGGTCTGTGTGATGAGTCTGTAGGTCTCTGTGTGAGCCAGGACATGAAACTTGGGAATGGAACGGGATTTAACTCATTCCAACCTGTGCTGCCGGCATATTTAATATGGCTTCGGTGAAAATTATGAAGGCCAGACCAGTTCCAGAGACAGCCTGTGCACACAAAGAGTGATTCAGTCATTGGTTCATTTAGACGTTCACAAAGAGTGCGATTCACTCAAGAATTCATTTGATCACTCACTTGCACACCCGCTCACCCACTCACCCACCTATTCAGTCAATCAATCATTCACTCACACACGCATTAATTTAGTATAGCAATCGATGACCCACCCACTCAACCGGCCACCCACCCATTAATTAAGTCAATCACTCAGACATTCAGTCAATCAATCACTCAACCGCCCGCCCGCCCACCCACCCACCCAACCACCCAAATACCAACCCACCCGTTCCCTCACCCACACCCCCCACCCCATCCGACCACCCGCTCAACCACTTGCTCCGGGTTGCTCTGCAGGTCAGAAAGTCTCTGTGCCCAGATTCGTGACTCAATCCTTGACCCACCCACCGACCCGTCCACCTCCTCGCCACCCACCCACAAAACAACAATAACCGATATTTGCCACTAAGTGGCGGTGACATCACCACGGCGCTGTGCCAGGCAATGTGCACTTTGAGTCACGTAAAATGTCGAAGGCTCATTGAATGGTCACGGAACACAGTTTGGTATTCTGGGTTGCCTGAAATAATAATAATCGCACTTCTAGAGCGCTTTCATCCGATGGTCACAAAGCGCTGCACAGAGCTGTGGAGAAAACGACATGTCAGTAACAACAACATGTGAAGGGCAAATCAACAATATTTTTTTGTAAAAGACTCGCAGATGCATCAACCTGGACTTCCTACTCTGCCAACTTGCTTTGTTATAGCCGACCTGCACTCCACTTGTAAGCGTTCCTCCTCCGCCCTGCAATGTTGATGCAAAGCGACTGCCTCCAGGACTCTCCTCCACAAAAACCGCTCCCGACACCACTGGTACTTGTCTTTAGCAAGACCATTCAGGTGCAGGTACTTTTGGGCCACATCGGTCCATCTCTTCTCCATCCCGTGCCACGTCCTGTTAGCCCCCCTCTATCCGGTCAAACAGAATTTGCTTGGGCATGTGGTGGCTGGGCATGCAGGCTACATGACCCAGCCACCGCAGCCTCGCCTGCTGGAGGGGCTCACCAATAGGACCTTGTCCAGATCTTTCGAGAATTTGTGAACTCCTCACCCAATCCAACCTGGTTAAACCCAGGATGGATCGTAGGAAAGCCAGCCGGAAAGTTTCAAGACGGCGCAGATGTTACGCCAGGGGGATCCACGTTTCGCAAGCACAGAGAAGAGAGGACATGACTGCAGCTGAGAAGACCCGAAGCTTCATATGGAGCGACAGGGGCCAGGCAGCTTCCACACAGCGTTACGCAGCCAATTAAACGATAATGCCACCGGACAAATTTTGAATGAAACCTCGACTGCTAAACTGGATCTGGCCAAAAGCACACTGCCTGGGTATTGAAATTCCTCCACTCTCTCCACAACTGCCCCATCACTCATGGCTAGTTGAGGAGGTGAAGTTTCCGGTGAAATATAATACCCAGGCAGGTGCTTGCTTTTACTGCCTGATGGTAAGACCCCACGTCTTTGTGGTATACTCGAGGTTCAACAGCAGGGCCTCAAAACTCCTCCTCAGAATGAGCAGCAATCACCAAATCATCGGCATAGATAATATGGTTGGCCAATAGAGAGCCATCCGTTCACCACACCCGGGAATTAATCAGTTTACTATTATACCTGTACCAGATGGAAATTCCACGGGTACATCCATTGAAAGCCTCTCACACTACCTGATCAAAAGAGATGTAAAATAATCTTGGAGTAAGAGGGCATCACTGTTGCACCCCAAGGTGAACAGAGAATGGATCTGACTCCTGACCACGTAGCTTTACCCGGGGTTGCCCACCATCATGAAGGTCCTTCGTGATTGTGAGAACCGAGTTAGGGACCCTGAAAGCACCAGTAAGTCCACATCACTGGCCTACTGATGGTATCATGGGTCTCGACCAGGTCAATATAAAGCAAAAATGCAGGCCCTGTTGTAAATCCTGTCCTGTACCAGCCGGACAGAGAATCTGGCATCTGTACAGGGCCATCCCGGTTTGAAGCCACATTGGGGTTTAGCAAGCCTCTCCTCAGTGTGCCTGGTAAGGCTAATATGGATTTATCTTTGCCAGGATCTTTCCTGGCACACTAAGGAGTGATATGTACCTGTGGTTACTACTATCGGTGTAGCACTTCTTCTTAAAAAGGGGGAACACTAGGGCATCATTCCAAACCTGTGGAATCTGTTTTGTGCTCCAGATGGTTGTAATGATGTGATATAGGGCAGTCTACAGACAGCCGACGCCTTAATTCAAAAATTCACTTAGAAGATCATTTCTGCCCAGTGATTTTCCTGGTCTCAGGCTCTGTATTGCCTTGCTACTTACTCTACAGATGACACCTCTGCCAGCCATTAACAGGGGGTGGCTACTTCTTCCAATATCTGAGGCATCGCAGCCCTAGCAGGGTCACCCCATATTGTCCCATTGTGTTATCTGAGCTGAGGGGATTTCCCTCCCCCAAGACCTCTCAGAAACGCTGTGCAACCCTGCGAATTTGGCCTGGTGGTTGGAGATCGGATCACCACTTCTTCCTTTATGAAAGGTAATGGGTGCAAGTCAAGCTGTTAATGGTATTAAAATTGAATTTGTTATCACGAGCTACTGAGGTAGACTCCATCTCCTTAGCAGCCCGCGACCACCACTCATACTTGCAATGCCGCACAGCTCTCTGAACCTCCAAGCGAAGACTGCAGTAAGCGTTCTCATTCTCAGGTGTAGGATGCTGTAGACGATGGAACTGGGCCTGCTGCTTTCTCAGCTGGATGAAATTGATTTTTTTTGTAATCACTCAATAAATCACTTAGCCGGTAAATCGCACACCGACCCATCCGCCTGCCTACTCACCCACCCGTTCAACCACCAGTCTACCCACTCAACCGCGGACCCACCTACCTGCTCCAGGTTACTCTGCAGGTCACAAATCTCTATGTCCAGAGACGCGACTCTGTCTGGGAAGGTCTCATTGAGAGCCGCAAGGGAGTCTGGATATTCCTCTTTAGAGATAGCCATTTCGGGCAGGTCAAATTCGTTGATGAGTTTCAATATATTCCTGGGAGAAAGGGAGAGATAGTTATTCATTCACTGATTCATACGCTGATTCATTCATTTACTCAGTCAATCAATGACTCACCCACACACCGAGAGATAGAGAGGGGTGGGTACACGGATGGATGTGTGAGTGGGTTGGTGAGTGAAGAGGTTGGCGAGAGCGTGGGTGGCTCGGTTGGTTGGTGAGTAGCGAGCGAGTGAGTGACCAGGTTACCGGCTGAGGCAGGTCGTGTAGGCAGTCATCGCCTTGAACCCAAGGATGCTGAAGATGGGAATTGAGGCAAAGATCGAGGTGGCGCTGTTAATGCAGGCGATAGTAACCGCGTCT